>CM031961.1:16467479-16630787 GCA_018749465.1 Paracanthobrama guichenoti | reverse complement strand
TAAATAAAACTGTCCGCCGTCAAAAACGCTTGCATGTATTGATGTTTGCGATCCTCGTTTTTATGGTCGATTAACTCTGCCTTTCTTTCTTTGTAGTTATGTCTCTCTAAATAGGTAATCCATTAGGATGTCTGGTCATCATTGGCTGTTCGGATGAGCGGGGACTATATAAGGAAGCTTCCGCCTGTGACTTGGAGCTCACTTTACGTCTGTCCGCGAGCGGGTTGAGAGGTCCTGGATCCCTCCTCCGATCGATATGTTTGACTGTTGTATATTGAGTGCAACCTTATTATAACATCTGTTTATGTTACCTTAAATTGAGATCTTTTGTGTAACATTTGTTATGTCAGTAACAGCTTGGTTTGTTATTTTCTAAAACCCTAGTAATGTGTTAAACAACTTGGAGCATAGGGTGTCCTGCCATTTTAATTTGAGCTTGTTTGTATTTGTTTTTCACCAGGGAGTTAGGGAAGGTAAATGTATTTTGTTTTCTAATCGGTTAGGTTATTTACTTTATTCCCTCTTTTTGTTTATATTCGTTCTGTTTGTTATTTTGGCCTTTGGACATCCTGAAGAGATGCTCTTTTTTCACTTTGTTCATTTAATAAATTTAATATTACTTTTTCTATTCAGTTGTGTTGCTTTGTTTAATTAATCGACCAGAGTGAGTCCAAAAGGGATCCAATTTTACAACCGGCCAAATTATGCCCTTGGCAGCGATTCGTTTATTGTTCCCTAGACACGGGGTGTGTAATAATTGGGGCTCGTCCAATGGCAATTTCGAGAAGTTTTGCGGCTTTGCTGGTGAGTACCACTTATTTTTATGTTTTGATTGGCAGTTTTTTCTTGATTGTTGGGGAAGTTGTAGGGTGAGACAAATGGAGTTTAGTATTGAGGCGTTTACACAGGCTCCTTCACGTGAAGTCCTGGAGTCATGTAGAAAAGTAGATTTATATTCTATCGCTGATTACTATGACGTTCGATTATAAAAACCGCTAGGAAGAGTGAGAGTGCGAGGCGTAATTGAAGATGCGCTACTAGAGCAGGGTATTTTACCGTTGAGTTCTAATGTTGTGATAGACAACGCTAACATTAATACTTCAGGTGCGATCCTATGTTGCGCTCTCTTGCTGGTATAAATTCAGAGGATTTAAAACTAGCTATCCAGTTAAAACAGTTAGACCTTGAAATTAAAACGTCAGGAGCATTCGACTCAACTTTTTGCGTTTTAGGCAGTGTGAATTAGAGACACAGGCGGATCGTGCTTCAAGTCCATCTACGACCCAGTTTGCTAGACCTTCAACTACTGTAAATCATTCACCCCCCGCGCCTTTGTTTGTGGCCTCTGGTAATCCTGTGGATTTTGATATCAGTCGACACCTTACCCTTGTACCTGCATTTAGGAAAGTGAGGTGGATTCGTATTTTAGCGCTTTTGAGCGTATAGCTGCTGGCATTGCGCTGGCCGAGAGAGTGTGGTCCTCTTGATACAGTGCAAGTTAACTGGGAAAGCCCAGGAGGTTTGTTCCACCCTGTCCGTAAATGATAGTTTGGATTATGATCTATTGAAAGGTGCTGTGCTGAGGGCATATGAGCTAGTGCCAGAAGCGTATAGGCAAAGATTTCGTTCTCATGTTAAAAATGCCAATCAAACATATGTTGAATATGCCCGAGAGAAGAATGTGCTTTTTGATAAGTGGTGCCACTCCAGCCGAGTCGTAGACTTTGAGCAACTCCGTGAGTTGATTTTGATTTGAAGATTTAAAAAATTCGTTACCGGACAGAATTTGTGTTTATTTGAACGAAAAGAAAGTTGTAACCCTTGCTGAGGCTGCTGTTTGTGCCGATGAGTTTACTCTGACTCACAAAAATGTGTTTGTTGCACGTCGTGAAGTGAATTCTCCATCGCTTGCGGAGAAAAATGTTAAAACCTTGAAAGCATAAAGCATCGAAGCCTGTGCAATCTGTTGAAACTCGTGAATGCTTTTATTGTCACGAATTTGGCCATTTGATTGCGACGTGTCCTTCACTGAAAAAGAAAAATAAGGTGAAGTCTGCTACGAGTGTCGGTTTTGTTCAGAAAGTTGACGAACAGCTCAGTTTAGATATTGACGCAGCGTATGATCCTTTTGTGTGTCAGGGAATGATTTCTCTGAGTGGAGCTGAGCGAGATTTGGTGCCTGTGACAATGCTGCGTGATACCGGTGCCAATCAATCATTCGTGTTAGATGGTGTTTTGCCATTTTCTGAACAAACGTATTGTGGATCTGATGTCCTAATTCAGGGTTGAGTTGGGCGTGTTGAGAGTACCGTTGCATAACGTGTACATTCGATCTGGTTTAGTAACAGGTTTAGTGAAGTTGGCAGTGCGTCACAAACTGCCAGTGAATGGTGTTGCCTTAATTTTAGGTAATGATTTGGCTGGAGGAAGAGTACTTCCTTGTCCTGAGGTTATTGAAAAACCCCTCTGTGATTCTGTTACTACGGTGAGCTGGCCTTATAGTTTCCATCCGTGTTCTCCACGTGTGTAGTCACGCGCTCAAGCTCGTAGGTTTGGTGACTCGATTGATCTTTCGGATACCTTTTTAACAACTGAAGATAAAATCGAAAGTGATAATCTCGTAAAATCGGAGGTTGTCCGTTACGAAGTCGCTGTCCACGACTAGCGGTGCTAAATCTGAAACACCTGATTTGCCGTTGACCATGAATAAAGACCTGATCTCTGTCAAACAGAAACAAGATCCTTCCTTGTCGTGTTGTAGGAATGTGACAGTTGTTGCAAATGAGATTGACAAGAAGTCTGTTGGTTATTTTTGGGACAACGAATTGTTAAAAAGAAAGTGGACTCCGACGAGGACTGATGGTTTAGGTTGGGATACTGTTTTTCAGTTAGTTGTACCTCAGTGTCTGCGCAAACAAGTTTTGAGTGTGGCCCATGATAATGTTGCTGGACATCTGGGTATAACAAAAACCTATAACTGAATTTTGCGATATTTCTTCTGGCCAGGTATTAAGTCTGATGTTGTACAGTATTGTCGTTCGTGTCACGCATGTCAGATCGTATGAAAACCTAATCAAGTCATCCACCCTGCACCCTTGAAACCAATTCCTGTTATGGGAGAACCTTTTGCTCGTGTAATTCTGGACTGTGTTGGACCGTTACCACGAACTAGGACTGGACATGTTTACTTGCTTACACTTATGTGTACGACTACTCGCTATCCGGAGGCGGTACCGTTACGCTCTTTAAAAGCGAAGGCTGTGGTAAAAGCTCTAATCACGTTCTTTTCTACGTTCGGGTTTCCTCAAGTGATCCAAGCGGATCAAGGAACTAATTTTATGTCGCGCTTGTTCAAACAGGTACTATCTCAGCTGAAAATCCAACACGCTGTTTCTAGCGCATATCATCCTGAGTCTCAAGGTGCTCTAGAACGGTTCCATCAAACCTTGAAGTCCATGCTAAGTAAATATTGCACTGAGTCAGAAAAGGATTGGGATGAGGGGTTGCCTTTGCTTATGTTTGCCGTCCGTGAGAGTGTTCAGGAGTCGCTGGGGTTCAGCCCAGCAGAGCTGGTTTTTGGACACACAGTGAGAGGTCCACTCAGAATGCTGAAAGAGAACTGGTTATCTGAGCAGACATCAGAGTGTAATCTGTTGACCTATGTGAGTTCTTTTTCTTCGAGAACGATTACATAATGCCGTGAAATTAGCCCAGACTGCTTTGCAGAATACACAAGCTAAAATGAAGCAGCATTTCGACAAAGATGCGGTCTTTCGTGTGTTCTCTGAGGGGGACAAAGTTTTGGTTTTGTTGCCTATTCCAGGTGCTGCATTGCAGGCAAGGTTCACTGGACCATATGTCATTGATAAAAAGCTGAATGACTCGAACTATGCGATTCGAACTCCTGATCGACAGAGAAAACTTGTGTGTGTCATGTAAACATGTTGAAGCTGTATGTGAGTCGTGAAGAAGAGATGGAGTCAAAAGCTCTGTCATTACTATTGTAGCTTCGATCGTGGTTGCTTCTGACCCTGATACTGATGAAGATGGTTTGAGACGGCCGAGTACACTTTCGTGTGGTAGATTAACCAACTCTGATGTTTTGAAGAATTTGAATTCTTACTTGGTGCACTTATCTGACTCTCAGAAATCTGATATTGTTGAGTTGATTCATTCGTTTGTGGGTCTATTTTCAGATGTTCCCAGCCGTACTCATGTGCTCAAACATGATATTGATGTAGGTGATCATCCACCTATTAAACAACGTGCTTATCGCGTGAATCCTACCAAACGTAAAGTTATGGAGGCAGAGGTTAAATACCTAGTTAAGAATAAGCTTGCTGTTCCGAGTTCTAGCGCCTGGAGTTCTCCGTGTTTACTGGTTCCGAAGTCTGATGGAACGCAACGATTCTGCACGGATTATAGGAAAGTTAATGCTGTTACGAAACCAGATTCGTTTCCCCTCCCGCTCATGGAGAACTGTATTGATAAAGTAGGCTCTGCGCGCTTCGTCACAAAATTAGACCTGTTGAAGGGGTATTGGCAAGTTCCCTTGACGGAGCGTGCGGCTGAAATATCTGCTTTTGTTACACGGACGACTTTCTTAATTACAAAGTGATGGTGTTTGGACTGCGCAACGCTCGGCTACGTTCAGCACTTGATGAACAAAGTGCTTGCTGGTGTTGAGAACTGTAAAGCTTATTTGGATGACATCGTTGTTTATTCGAATACCTGGGTGGAACATCTGTCAACCTTGAGAACTGTTTTTGGTCGCTTGTTAGCGGCATCTCTCACTCTTAACTTGGTTACGTGTGAATTTGGTAAAGCAACTGTCACCTACCTAGGCAAAAAGGTGGGGCAAGGACAAGTTCGGCCTGTCGCTCTAAAGGTTCAAGCTATTGTTGATTTTGCTGTTCCCCGAACAAAACGTGATCTCACGAATTTTTAGGAATGTCTGGTTATTATCGGGGATTTTGTAAAAATTTCTCAGACGTTGTATCTCCTCTGACAAATATCCTTTGTGCTTCCCAAACCTTTGAGTGGACTGATGATTGTCAAATTGCTTTTGATTCTGTGAAAACTCTCTTGTGTAGCAATCCTGTTTTAACTGCGCCAGATTACACCCGTGCTTTTAAACTGGATGTCGACGCGAGTGGTATTGGTGCTGGTGCTGTTCTTCTGCAAGATGATGAAAATGAGCCACCCCGGTGGCTTCAGGGAAACTGTGCACGACAGGCAATACGCATTTAAATAGGAGAATATTTTTTGAAAAATATTTTAAATATGCCACATTTACCGCAGCAGCTGGTGCCACTATGACCACAAGCCACACCCATGATGTCATTGAAATATAGATTAATTTTATTGTCATAGGATATAATAGGTCACTTTCAAATATTTGCAAAGTTATCTTTTGCAGCTCAAAAATTCATCAGTCCATAAGGCCAGTGTTTAATTCAAGGTATTTGTATAGTTTTTTTTTTTTACTTTTGTCACACTAAAGTGATAGTTATTTGTGATAGCCAATCAAAAACGCTTGCATGTATTAGTATGAAACTCGGTACACATATAGAGCTCATCGGGCCGAACAACTTCCGTGCTCTAAGTTATGCGTCAGCCCGACAGGAAGTGAGCTATTATGGGTCGTTTTAAAACGCATACTGTGGAATTTGAAATACTCCTCCTAGGCGATTAACCCGATCAGCACCAAACTCGGTCAGCATGAAGTCAAGGCATTGAGGATGCTAAATTACGAACGGATTTTTGATATCTCGAACGGTTTGGCCGTGGCAGGAGACGAATTTATGGCGAGAAATGGGAAACAGGAAGTGTGTTATAACTTCTGCATACATTGACCGATTTGGATGAAACTTCAGCTGTGTGTTCGTTGTAAGAGGCCGATCACATGGATATGACTTTTGTGAGCCAAAGTTATAGCGCCACCAACTGGCAGCAGGAAGTGTGTCACTTTCAAAAATGCTTTGAATCACCGTCTTATTCTCACCCGATTTACTTCAAACTTTATCACTATAATGTCAAAACATGGCAGATATAGACATATGAATGGATTCCTGATATTTTAAATACTGTTGCCATGGCAACGTGTCAAAGTTGAATAATCTTTTAGGGTGTTTTTGAGACTCTTAGCATGCTTGAAATGACATGAAACTCAACACACACATCAGTGATGCGTGTGTGTTTGTGTCCAGTAGATGGCACTGTTGTCTAAGTTATGAAGCAAAAAAAATATTTTCTCTTCTGGCTCTCTGTGTGTGTGTGTGTGTGTGTGTGTGTGTGTGTGTGTGTGTGTGTGTGTGTGTGTGTGTGTAAGTGGGTGTAGGTGCACCTGCAGTATTCTGAATGTCATTCTGAACTCGATTTGAAAAGCACTGCAATATAGCTTTATATGATTAGTTTCTTAATTATGTTAATAAAAATATAAAAGACCTTTAGATAAATACTGGACTTAAGGACTTTAAAAATGTAAGTTGCAAAAGATAACTTTGCACTCATTTCAAAGGGACCTATGAGATCATCTGACATGAAACTCATCTAAATTGAATTGATCTCATAGATGTTGTGGTTTGTGGTCATAGCAGCACCGACTGCTGCAGTTAATGAGGGGAATTCAAATGACTTTGACAGTCATTTTATTAAAACATTATTTTCACTACAAAAAATAAATAAATAAACAGCTTGCCTAATGTACTTTACGTAATGATGATTGATCTTAAGATATTTTAACGTATAATATGTGTTGTGCGTAGCCATGTTTACACATACACAACAATAGAGTTTAGATGCGTTTCATATCATAGGCTATCACAAATAACTATCACTTTAGTGTGACAAAAAGTTAAAAAAAAAAACTATACAAATACCTTGAATTAAACACTGGCCTTATGGACTGATGAATTTTTGAGCTGCAAAAGATAACTTTGCAAATATTTGAAAGTGACCTATTATATCCTATGACAATAAAATGAATCTATATTTCAATGACATCATGGGTGTGGCTTGTGGTCATAGTGGCACCAGCTGCTGCGGTAAATGTGGCATATTTAAAATATTTGTAAAAAAATATTCTCCTGTTTAAATGCATATTGTCTGTCGTGCACAGTTTCCCCGAAGCCACCGGGATGGCGGTGCCACCGGCTTGGGCCCGTCATCGCTGCCCGCAGCTTTAATTATTATTATTAGGGCCCAAGCCCTGAAAGGGCGAAGGCCCTATTGTTCTTCTAAGGATTATTATTATTAGGGCCCAAGCCCTGAAAGGGCGAAGGCCCTATTGTTCTTCTAAGGATTATTATTATTATTATTATTATTATTTTTCTTTCGCCTTTTTGGCATTTTTGGGGCCCTTAACATGCTCGAAAACTCCAAATGCTCGAAAGCACCAGCTGCTGCGGTAAATGTGGCATATTTAAAATATTTTTCAAAAAATATTCTCCTGTTTAAATGCATATTGCCTGTCGTGCACAGTCGCCCCGAAGCCACCGGGATGGCGGTGCCACCGGCTTGGGCCCGTCATCGCTGCTCCCAGCTTTAATTATTATGGCCCAAGCCCTGAAAGGGCGAAGGCCCTATTGTTCTTCTAAGGATTATTATTATTAGGGCCCAAGCCCTGAAAGGGCGAAGGCCCTATTGTTCTTCTAAGGATTATTATTACTATTATTATTATTATTATTTTTCTTTCGCCTTTTTGGCCTTTTTGGGGCCCTTAACATGCTCGAAAACTCTTGAAACTTTGCACATTCGTCGAATCGCGGCCGTCAGGGTTTGGGCTGGGTTTGGTACCCGGGCGTGGCAGGGGGGCTTGACAGCGCCCCCTTGAAAAAATAAATAAAACTGTCCATAAATCAAAAACGCTTGCATGTATTATTATGAAACTCGGTACACATATAGAACTCATCGGGCCGAACAACTTCCGTGCTCTAAGTTATGCGTCAGCCCAACAGGAAGTGAGCTATTATGGGTCGTTTTAAAACAGATACTGTGGAATTTGAAATACTCCTCCTAGGCGATTAACCCGATCAGCACCAAACTCGGTCAGCATGAAGTCAAGGCATTGAGGATGCTAAATTGCGAACGGATTTTCGATATCTCGAAGGGTTTGGCCGTGGCAGGAGACGCGAATTTATGGCGAGAAATGGGAAACAGGAAGTGTGTTATAACTTCTGCATACATTGACCGATTTGGATGAAACTTCAGCTGTGTGTTCGTTGTAAGAGGCCGATCACATGGATATGACTTTTGTGAGTCAAAGTTATAGTGCCACCAACTGGCAGCAGGAAGTGTGTCACTTTCAAAAATGCTTTGAATCACCGTCTTATTTTCACCCGATTTACTTCAAACTTCATCAGTATAATGTCAAAACATGGCAGATATAGACATATGAATGGATTCTTGATATTTTAAATACTGTTGTCATGGCAACGTGTCAAAGTTTAATAATCTTTTGGGGTGTTTTTGAGACTCTTAGCATGCTTGAAATGGCATGATACTCAACACACACATCAGTGATGCCTTCCAGTATATATGGCCAAAGTCTTAGAAATGGGCGTGGTGGAGGGGCTCAGTAGCGCCACCTTTTGACAAAAGCGCTGGGGTTAGTTTTATCTACAGTCACCAAACTCTGTGTATATATTGTTCTCATCAAGCCGGACATCTTTCTAATTTACAGTCATTAGCTCTGACCAATAGGAAGTCAGATATTTTGGTTTGAATTTGTAATTTTGGATAAATCAGGCTCTGAGTTATTATAAACAATTCGTAGGAGATGCATGGAATCGACACCAAACTCGGTCAACATGAAACAAAGACACTGAAGATGCTATAGTGCGAACGATTATAGGATATCTCAAACGGTGCTGCTATGCCGAGGATTAAATGAAGGACAAAAAAGGGAAACAGAAAATATCTAATTTCTTGTAAAATCATTGTTTGATTTAAATTAAATTAAGATTGTATGTTTGGTAATTGAACCTGGGTGAATTTAAAATGGATGTACTATTTTTTCAGATCAATATATTTATTTTATTTAATATATTTCATCTGAATCTTATTTTGTCTGCCCTCCTTCATTGTCCAAAAGATGTCACTGTTGACTTAGTAATGAATCAAAAATACCTGCTTGCCTCTTTGTCTCTGGCTCTGTGTGTGTGTGTGTGTGTGTGTGTGTGTGTGTGTGTGTGTGTGTGTTTCTATATAAGATACATGGGCTTTACAGAAGGTCATGTGCTGTGTTTGCAAAGATCACGTATGATGCATGTCTTTAAATGAATTATTTACTGATAGAATTCAAATTTATTAAAAAAGTACATTTCACATGATTTTATAAAAGTTGCTGTTTATAATAAACTTCCATAAAATTTAGACACGCATCTTACTCTTACCTGACACTGATATTGAAATCGTTGTTATGTTTCTGTGATTTGGCTCCATTTATTAATTTTGTAATTAACACTTTTTATTGGATACCTCCCATATTTAAATGAAAGCACGCTTTTTGGTGCATGAGATTGGTGAACAAACAGTAGCTAATGTAGGTCAAAAACACATGAAGAGAAATGTTAAGATAATTCAACATCAGCATTCGGACGGTATTCTGCACTCATTTGAAATTGACCTTTGACATCATCTGACATGAAACTCATCTAAATTGAATTGATCTCATAGATGTTGTGGTTTGTGGTCATAGCAGCACCGACTGCTGCAGTTAATGAGGGGAATTCAAATGACTTTGACAGTCATTTTATTAAAACATTATTTTAGCTACAAAAATAAATAAATAAACAGCTTGCCTAATGTACTTTACGTAATGATGATTGATCTTAAGATATTTTAACGTATAATATGTGTTGTGCGTACCCATGTTTACACATACACAACAATAGAGTTTAGATGCGTTTCATATCATAGGCTATCACAAATAACTATCACTTTAGTGTGACAAAAAGTTTAGAGAAAAACTATACAGATGCCTTGAATTAAATACTGGCCTTCTGGACTGATGAATTTTTGAGCTGCAAAAGATAACTTTGCAAATATTTGAAAGTGACCTATTATATCCTATGACAATAAAATGAATCTATATTTAAATGACATCATGGGTGTGGCTTGGGGTCATAGTGGCACCAGCTGCTGCGGTAAATGTGGCATATTTAAAATATTTGTAAAAAAATATTCTCCTGTTTAAATGCATATTGCCTGTCGTGCACAGTTTCCCTGAAGCCACCGGCTTGGGCCCGTCATCGCTGCTTTAATAAAATATTTTTATTCTTAATTTTATTTTTATTTTTATCCTCTCCAGGGTGCGGTTATCCCTATTGCTTGTACACTTTTTTTCTACATCTTTTCCTTCCCTTGGCCTCTCTATTAATGTGCTTGGACACAGAGCTCTGTGAACAGCCAGCCTCTTTTGCAATGACCTTTTGTGTCTTGCCCTCCTCGTGCAAGGTGTCAATGGTCATCTTTTGGACAACGGTCAGGTCAGCAGTCTTCCCCATGATTGTGTAGCCTACAGAACTAGACTGAGAGACCATATAAAGGCCTTTGCAGGTGTTTTGAGTTCATTAGCTGATTAGAGCGTGGCACCAGGTGTCTTCAATATTCAACCTTTTCACAATATTCTAATTTTCTGAGATACCGAATTTGGGATTTTCCTTAGTTGTCAGTTATAATCATCAAAATTAAAAGAAATAAACATTTGAAATATATCAGTCTGTGTGTAATGAATGAATATAATATACAAGTTTCACTTTTTGAATGGAATTAGTGAAATAAATCAACTTTTTGATGATATTCTAATTATATGACCAGCACCTGTATATACACATATATCATTCTCATCTCACACATCGTTGATCTGCATTCAGACGGGTTTTTTTGTTTTGTTTTTTGCAACAGGACGATTTATATGCTTCTACAGAATGTATTTCTATAATAAAAAATAAATATGGCATATCTTAACTTTCAAGAAATGTGGAAACTGTGATTTTTTTACTAGCACAGACTGTTATTTAGTTTAATCGGCCTTTCTTTTTATTATATAATTAGCATCAAACAAAACTAACAAACAAACAATATAGTTGAATATAGATTATTACATGATAATCTATAATTGCAGAACCACCAGCATACGTCCCCAGGTAGGTTATATTAGGCTGCTGTCGCTTAAGACCTTCCAGCTGTTAATCTTCACGTAAGACACAACCGATTGTGTTTACGGTTCTTTTTCACGGTTTATTGCGCTTTATTACCCTTTTCTTATTCGCTTCAACGTGTCAAACACTTATCAGACATGCTTTGCGTGGCTATATTTACATACTGCGACATACATGACACATTTCAAATAATAATAGATTTTTTTTGCATTCTCATTCTCCTCAGCAGTCTTTATGACATCACATTTAGAACGTTTCGCAGATTACAGTATAAAACTCGAGGCTCGAATTTACTCATTTTGTAGGTTGAAGTTTTGGAGTATCTGATATCAGTGTGACAACGATTTTATTATGGGACAGCTAAGTTCACGACCGAACAAAGTGTTTGATGAGTGTGTACACGAGCCCTGTGTACTACTCAACTACACTACCAACACAGAGGAGAACCATTCTTATCGGGTTGATGAGACGCCTGTTGGTACTAGTGAGACTGATGGAGGGAGAGAGGAGGAAAATAAGAACAACAGATTCTGGAGGTGGCCCGCTCTCCGCTTTCCTAGATCTGCCAAATACGACCTGGTTCAGGCTGAGAAAGACTATCAGAATGAAGCGGGGTTATACCGTACACTTTCCAATGGTAAAAATCACATGAACATGTCATGATAGTACAATACTGATTAATGGCTGACTGATGACTGAATAGAATGAGAAACTACTCTAATTTGAGACTGCAATTTTTATTTAACTTATATTATTTATTTGATTTAATACATAGCTCCAACTTCTGAAGTTCTCCCTGCTGCTGAGGAGCAGCTAGAGCAGGCCGTCCTGAATGAGAGTAAGAATTAGAAAATGTTATTATAAATCATTAAATAAAAAATATATAATAATGTATTTCACACTAACTACAATTGTTTATCTTTTAATAGACATTTGCAGCCGTTATAAAGTTGGCCTCAAGCTGGGTGAAGGAGGATTTGGCTCTGTGTATGCAGGGACCCGATGCAAGGATGGACTTGAGGTTTTGATTTTTTCTTTTGCTTGCCAAACTTTGCATATTAGTTCTTGACTGGCATGATATGATCTCTGTGACATGCTAATTGTTAACTATTTGTTTTGTTGATCAGGTGGCTGTGAAATTTTCAGTGAAGACTCCCGACATGCCATATATCAAAGTGGTGAGTAACGTTAGCTTTATTGTTACTGATTTTCAGTCAATAGTTTTAATTTATACGATCACGTCTTATATTCATGTTAAATCACAGACTACAAATTATTTTTCAGTAGGCAAATTGTTTGATTTATCTGGGAAAACTCATATTTTGTTTCTTTTAGCCTGGTCATCCCAAACGCCTCCCCTTGGAGATCGGCCTGACGTTGATGGCCAATAAGGGCCCCAGCGTTCCTCAGATAATTAAATTGCTGGACTGGCAGGACGACACAGACCAATGCATCATGGTCATTGAGCGGCCCTTGCCTTGCATGGACATGTTTGATTTCATAATGCTCCACGGAGGAAGCCTTAGCGAGGGGACAGCACAACATGTTATGCGGCAGGTCATTCACGCCGCTAACGTTTGCTGTGAGCGCGGTGTCTTCCATCGGGACATAAAGCCGGAGAACCTGCTGGTGAACCAGGACACCATGGAGGTTAAATTGATTGACTTCGGGTGTGGTGCGCTCATGAAGAAATCAGCCTTCAAAGTCTTCATTGGTATGTGTTATGAACTGCTTTGTTGATTAGCTCACAGAAACTCATCCTATATAGTCAACATGCTGTGGAAATGTCTTAAACATCAGACAACATCTCTTTCCTCCAGGCACAGAAGGTTACTGTCCACCAGAGGCTGAATACAACGGCAAGTACCACGCAAAGCCAGCGACAGTGTGGTCACTAGGCATCCTCCTCTTCATAATGGTGTTCGGAGATTATCCCACAGCCGACGACATGTTCATGATCTATGCCAACACCTGGACCAGTCCTGGTCTGTCACAAGGTAAGATCTTCATCAATGAACAAAGAAGGACCATTTGAATTCTATAGCTTCAAAGAGAGCATGTGTAAAGTATAAGCTAATAATCAGAAGTCGCTCTTGTCTTTTTGCACAGAATGCTGCAACATGATTTACGCTTGTCTGCACCCTCAACCAAAGAAGAGACTCGTTCTGGAGAAGATGCATCTTCATGACTGGTTTAAGGTAGTCTTTTTTCATTTTGTTGTTTTTGTTTTAGTTTGAGCATTAGTCATATAATCATCATAAACTTGTTGTTAAGTCACATTTGCTCTAAATGTAATGCTGATTTATGTTTTTGTTTCAGGTCATGGAGTAAGACATGGAGAACATCGGCAAACAACTCCTGTCACGGCTACCCTGTTGTTCTGTCTTCTGGCAGCTTTGGGCCACAGCGTCTTGCGGGGCCAGCAAATCATGGGAGCATCTGGAGCCTTGACTTAAAGCAGCGATATTTGCATTGACAGCATTGCTTGTTTTGGGATCTTTATATATTATATACAAATAACTATTATTTATTTATATATTTTATAAGAGAGTGGAATGGTGGCTCAGTGGTTAGCGCTGTTGCCTCACAGCAAGAAGGTCCCTGGTTCAAGGAGTCAAGAAAATTTGCAAGAAAATGTATAAGAAAATATCTAAGAACATTTGTATGAAAATGTATAAAGAATTTGTATAAAATGTATAATAAATCTTTATTTATATTGCACTTTTGCACTGTTACAGTTTCATAGTTCATTGCCCTGATATAGTCACCCTTGAGGCCTATGCAAAAGTCATTTTCTGTTTCTTCTTTTGGTGAATTGAATCTCTTAAGAGCAACAAGTCTCCAGGTACTAATGTGCTGACAGACATTTTTATATATATATATATATATATATATATATATATATATATATATATATATATATATATATATATATATATATATAAAAAAATAAAAATTTTAACTTTCTTACTTGAGACTTATTTAGAAAGCATTGAATTTGAAACACTCCCTCCAACATTATCACTAGGCTTAATCACTTTAATACCTAAACCTAAGAAAGACATTCTACTTATAGATAACTGGTATCCAATTTGCCTATTAAACTATGACTATAACATTTTGGCTTTGATATTGGCCAATAGACTTAAATGTGTGCTGGGCTCAATTATAGATGAAACCCAGTCAGGTTTTATCCCTAAGAGGCATTCTTGGAAACATTTGGGATAATGTAAGTGCACAAGTCAACAAAATACATAACATTGTTCTAGTAGTTTTTGGATATTTTAATCCAAAAATCTTACATATGTTCCTTTAAGATTTAGCTATTTTAGTAGCCTACTTAAAGGTGTTATAAACAGTGTTCAGCCAATAGCCGACAAGAATGATTTCCACCCTCAAATCATTCTTGTCGGCTATTGGCTGGAGCACTGTTTGTTATGCTTCGTTGTCCAGACTGCCCACGTTTGTTTTGGTTGCAGTTTGTGGCGCTTATGCGGACTACAGAGACCGCATTTTTTTACAGTGCGTTCAGGGACAGGCAGCTAGTGGATAGTGAGGAGATGTTTGCTGTATGTGACAAAAAAATGTTTTGGCCTAAAAACGCGTGACATCGCTTAGAGCACATTTAGAGCACATTTTTTATGCATTTGGCAGACACTTTTATCCAAAGCGACTTACATTGTATTCAAGGTACACATTTTTACAAAATACACAGGCAGGTTTGCTGAAGCAGGTTGGAAATAAACTTTGCAGGACAGTGGGTCACCAGGAGCAGGGTTGAGGACCTCTGCTATAGCTAGTAGGAAGAGATGATTGGTTCACATGCTGCTTGAACTGAGGCGCTACAGCGATCGGTCACGTCTCATTGAACCAAAAATGTATATTTATTGTTTGAATTTGAAGGCTGAGACTTTGTTTCATACTAAAAGTAACCTGCTCTGTCTTGTCTGTCTCTGCGGTGTCAGTGTCCTCTTTGCTCCGCGATGAATTTTTCACTTTGTGAGAACATGATGTGTGGCATGAGAGTGCCATGGCTTGTCGGACATAGCAACAGTAACCAAGGGGGCGGGTCTTTGCGAAGGGTCAATTTCCAATTTTGCTGTTCTTCTGTATGAACTTTCAATTTATGAAAGAATCCTGAATAATAATAATAATAATAAACAAAAATATTAAACAGCAGAACTGTTTTCAACATTGATAATTATCAGAAATTTCTGGAGAATCAAGTCATCATATTAGAATGATTTCTGAAGGATCATGTGACACTGAAGACTGGAGTAATGATGCTGAGAATTCAGCTTTTCCATCACAGGAATAAATTACATTTTATAATATATGTAAATAGAAAACAGTTATTTGAAACTGTAATATTTTTACTGTATTTTTGATTGAATAAATGCAGGCTTGATGAGCATAAGAGACTTCTTTTAAAAACATTAAAAAAATCTCACCAACCCCAAACTTTTGAACTCTAGTGCATATAATTATAATTCTTATAAATTAGTTTAAAATTATAATTGTTTATTCAATACAAATTTCAATAAAATTCTTCTATAATATATTAATCAGCTGTTATATAAACATGAATTAATTTGATCAATTATTTTTCATTTTATGGACCATGACAGAATAAGTCATCTATTTTAGTCTTGGTGAAGCAGCTTACAAGATAGAAAAACATAAACAGGACACGAGAAATAATTAGGGCCCAAGCCCTGAAAGGGCGAAGGCCCTATTGTTCTTCTAAGGATTATTATTATTATTATTATTATTATTATTATTATCGCCTTTTTGGCCTTTTTGGGGCCCTTAACATGCTCGAAAACTCTTGAAACTTTGCACACTCGTCGGAATGCGCCATCAGGGTTTGGGCTGGGTTTGGTACCCGGGCGTGGCAGGGGGGCTCAACAGCGCCCCCTTGAAAAACTTGGTCCATATATCAAACACACTTGCACGTACATTTATGAAACTCGGTACACATATAATGCTTTGAAATCATCGTCTTATTTTCACCCGATTTACTTCAAACTTCATCAGTACCCGGGCGTGGCAGGGGGGCTCGACAGCGCCCCCTTGAAAAAAAAAAAAAAAAAGAAAACTGTCCATAAATCCAAAACGCTTGCATGTATTAGTATGAAACTCGGTACACATATAGAACTCATCGGGCCGAACAACTTTCGCACTCTAAGTTACGCGTCAGCTCAACAGGAAGTGAGCTATTATGGGTCGTTTTAAAACGCATACTGTGGAATTTGATATACTCATCCTAGGCGATTAACCCGATCAGCACCAAACTCGGTCAGCATGAAGGGAAGGCCCTATGGCGAGGGATTAAATGAGGGACAAAAAAGAGAAACAGAAAATGTCTAATTTCTTGTAAAATCATTGTTTGATTTAAATGAAATTAATATTGTATGTTCGGTAATTGAACCTGGGTGAATTTAAAATGGATGTACTATTTTTCAGATCAATATATTTATTTTATTTAATATATTTTATCTGAATCTTATTTTGTCTGCCCTCCCTTCATTGTCCAATAGATGGCACTGTTGACTTAGTTTTGATGGGAAAAAACCTGTTTCCCTCTCTGGCTCTGGCTCTTTCTCTCTGTGTGTGTGTGTGTGTGTGTGTGTGTGTGTGTGTGTGTGTGTGTGTGTGTGTGTGTGTGTCCAGTGTGTGTGTGTGTGTGTGTGTCCAGTAGATGGCACTGTTGTCTAAGTTATGAAGCAAAAAAACTATTTTTCTCTACTTCTGGCTCTGTGTGTGTGTGTGTGTGTGTGTGTGTGTGTGTGTGTGTGTGTGTGTGTGTGTGTGTGTGTGTGTGTGTGTGTGTGTGTGTGTGCTGTGGGGGGGACAGGTGGCTGACAGCTAAAGCATGCCTCTCTGTCTCTGCATTCTCTTTGTGTGTGTGTGTGTGTGTGTGTGTGTGTGTGTGTGTGTGTGTGTGTGTGTGTGTGTGGTGTGTAAATGGGATAGGTGCACCTGCAGTATTCTGAATGTCATTCTGAACTCGATTTGAAAAGCACTACAATATAGTTTTATATGATTAGTTTCTTAATTATGTTAATAAAAATATAAAAAGACCTTTAGATAAATACTGGACTTAAGGACTTTAAAAAATGTAAGCTGCAAAAGATAACTTTGCACTCATTTCAAAGGGACCTATGAGATCATCTGACATGAAACTCATCTAAATTGAATTGATCTCATAGATGTTGTGGTTTGTGGTCATAGCAGCACCGACTGCTGCAGTTAATGAGGGGAATTCAAATGACTTTGACAGTCATTTTATTAAAACATTATTTTAGCTACAAAAAATAAATAAATAAATAAACAACTTGCCTAATGTACTTTACGTAATGATGATTGATCTTAAGATATTTTAACGTATAATATGTGTTGTGCGTAGCCATGTTTACACATACACAACAATAGAGTTTAGATGCGTTTCATATCATAGGCTATCACAAATAACTATCACTTTAGTGTGAAAAAAAGTTTTTTTTAAAAACTATACAAATACCTTGAATTAAACACTGGCCTTCTGGACTTATGAATTTTTGAGCTGCAAAAGATAACTTTGCAAATATTTGAAAGTGACCTATTATATCCTATGACAATAAAATGAATCTATATTTCAATGACATCATGGGTGTGGCTTGTGCTCATAGTGGCACCAGCTGCTGCGGTAAATGTGGCATATTTAAAATATTTTTCAAAAAATATTCTCCTGTTTAAATGCATATTGTCTGTCGTGCACAGTTTCCCCGAAGCCACCGGGATGGCGGTGCCACCGGCTTGGGCCCGTCATCGCTGCCCGCAGCTTTAATTATTATTATTAGGGCCCAAGCCCTGAAAGGGCGAAGGCCCTATTGTTCTTCTAAGGATTATTATTATTAGGGCCCAAGCCCTGAAAGGGCGAAGGCCCTATTGTTCTTCTAAGGATTATTATTATTATTATTATTATTATTTTTCTTTCGCCTTTTTGGCATTTTTGGGGCCCTTAACATGCTCGAAAACTCCAAATGCTCGAAAGCACCAGCTGCTGCGGTAAATGTGGCATATTTAAAATATTTTTCAAAAAATATTCTCCTATTTAAATGCGTATTGCCTGTCGTGCACAGTTTCCCTGAAGCCACCGGGGTGGCGGTGCCACCGGCTTGGGCCCGTCATCGCTGCTCGCAGCTTTAATCATTATTATTTTTCTTTCGCCTTTTTGGGGCCCTTAACATGCTAGAAAACTCTTGAAACTTTGCACATTCGTCGGAATGCGCGGCCGTCAGGGTTTGGGCTGGGTTTGGTACCCGGGCGTGGCAGGGGGGCTTGACAGCGCCCCTTGAAAAAATAAATAAAACTGTCCATAAATCAAAAACGCTTGCATGTATTATTATGAAACTCGGTACACATATAGAACTCATCGGGCCGAACAACTTCCGTGCTCTAAGTTATGCGTCAGCCCAACAGGAAGTGAGCTATTATGGGTCGTTTTAAAACAGATACTGTGGAATTTGAAATACTCCTCCTAGGCGATTAACCCGATCAGCACCAAACTCGGTCAGCATGAAGTCAAGGCATTGAGGATGCTAAATTGCGAACGGATTTTCGATATCTCGAAGGGTTTGGCCGTGGCAGGAGACGAATTTATGGCGAGAAATGGGAAACAGGAAGTGTGTTATAACTTCTGCATACATTGACCGATTTGGATGAAACTTCAGCTGTGTGTTCGTTGTAAGAGGCCGATCACATGGATATGACTTTTGTGAGTCAAAGTTATAGTGCCACCAACTGGCAGCAGGAAGTGTGTCACTTTCAAAAATGCTTTGAATCACCGTCTTATTTTCACCCGATTTACTTCAAACTTCATCAGTATAATGTCAAAACATGGCAGATATAGACATATGAATGGATTCTTGATATTTTAAATACTGTTGTCATGGCAACGTGTCAAAGTTTAATAATCTTTTGGGGTGTTTTTGAGACTCTTAGCATGCTTGAAATGGCATGATACTCAACACACACATCAGTGATGCCTTCCAGTATATATGGCCAAAGTCTTAGAAATGGGCGTGGTGGAGGGGCTCAGTAGCGCCACCTTTGACAAAAGCGCTGGGGTTAGTTTTATCTACAGTCACCAAACTCTGTGTATATATTGTTCTCATCAAGCCGGACATCTTTCTAATTTACAGTCATTAGCTCTGACCAATAGGAAGTCAGATATTTTGGTTTGAATTTGTAATTTTGGATAAATCAGGCTCTGAGTTATTATAAACAATTCGTAGGAGATGCATGGAATCGACACCAAACTCGGTCAACATGAAACAAAGACACTGAAGATGCTATAGTGCGAACGATTATAGGATATCTCAAACGGTGCTGCTATGCCGAGGGATTAAATGAAGGACAAAAAAGGGAAACAGAAAATATCTAATTTCTTGTAAAATCATTGTTTGATTTAAATTAAATTAAGATTGTATGTTTGGTAATTGAACCTGGGTGAATTTAAAATGGATGTACTATTTTTTCAGATCAATATATTTATTTTATTTAATATATTTCATCTGAATCTTATTTTGTCTGCCCTCCCTTCATTGTCCAAAAGATGTCACTGTTGACTTAGTAATGAATCAAAAATACCTGCTTGCCTCTTTGTCTCTGGCTCTGTGTGTGTGTGTGTGTGTGTGTGTGTGTGTGTGTGTGTGTGTGTGTGTGTGTGTGTGTGTGTGTGTGTGTGTGTGTGTGTGTGTGTGTGTGTGTGTGTGTGTTTTCTATATAAGATACATGGGCTTTACAGAAGGTCATGTGCTGTGTTTGCAAAGATCACGTATGATGCATGTCTTTAAATGAATTATTTACTGATAGAATTCAAATTTATTAAAAAAGTACATTTCACATGATTTTATAAAAGTTGCTGTTTATAATAAACTTCCATAAAATTTAGACACGCATCTTACTCTTACCTGACACTGATATTGAAATCGTTGTTGCGGTTTCTGTGATTTGGCTCCATTTATTAATTTTGTAATTAACACTTTTTATTGGATACCTCCCATATTTAAATGAAAGCACGCTTTTTGGTGCATGAGATTGGTGAACAAACAGTAGCTAATGTAGGTCAAAACACATGAAGAGAAATGTTAAGATAATTCAACATCAGCATTCGGACGGTATTCTGCACTCATTTGAAATTGACCTTTGACATCATCTGACATGAAACTCATCTAAATTGAATTGATCTCATAGATGTTGTGGTTTGTGGTCATAGCAGCACCGACTGCTGCAGTTAATGAGGGGAATTCAAATGACTTTGACAGTCATTTTATTAAAACATTATTTTAGCTACAAAAAATAAATAAATAAACAGCTTGCCTAATGTACTTTACGTAATGATGATTGATCTTAAGATATTTTAACGTATAATATGTGTTGTGCGTACCCATGTTTACACATACACAACAATAGAGTTTAGATGCGTTTCATATCATAGGCTATCACAAATAACTATCACTTTAGTGTGACAAAAAGTTTAGAGAAAAACTATACAGATGCCTTGAATTAAATACTGGCCTTCTGGACTGATGAATTTTTGAGCTGCAAAAGATAACTTTGCAAATATTTGAAAGTGACCTATTATATCCTATGACAATAAAATGAATCTATATTTAAATGACATCATGGGTGTGGCTTGGGGTCATAGTGGCACCAGCTGCTGCGGTAAATGTGGCATATTTAAAATATTTGTAAAAAATATTCTCCTGTTTAAATGCATATTGCCTGTCGTGCACAGTTTCCTGAAGCCACCGGCTTGGGCCCGTCATCGCTGCTTTAATAAAATATTTTTATTCTTAATTTTATTTTTATTTTTATCCTCTCCAGGGTGCGGTTATCCCTATTGCTTGTACACTTTTTTTCTACATCTTTTCCTTCCCTTGGCCTCTCTATTAATGTGCTTGGACACAGAGCTCTGTGAACAGCCAGCCTCTTTTGCAATGACCTTTTGTGTCTTGCCCTCCTCGTGCAAGGTGTCAATGGTCATCTTTTGGACAACGGTCAGGTCAGCAGTCTTCCCCATGATTGTGTAGCCTACAGAACTAGACTGAGAGACCATATAAAGGCCTTTGCAGGTGTTTTGAGTTCATTAGCTGATTAGAGCGTGGCACCAGGTGTCTTCAATATTCAACCTTTTCACAATATTCTAATTTTCTGAGATACCGAATTTGGGATTTTCCTTAGTTGTCAGTTATAATCATCAAAATTAAAAGAAATAAACATTTGAAATATATCAGTCTGTGTGTAATGAATGAATATAATATACAAGTTTCACTTTTTGAATGGAATTAGTGAAATAAATCAACTTTTTGATGATATTCTAATTATATGACCAGCACCTGTATATACACATATATCATTCTCATCTCACACATCGTTGATCTGCATTCAGACGGGTTTTTTTTTGTTTTGTTTTTTGCAACAGGACGATTTATATGCTTCTACAGAATGTATTTCTATAATAAAAAATAAATATGGCATATCTTAACTTTCAAGAAATGTGGAAACTGTGATTTTTTGCTAGCACAGACTGTTATTTAGTTTAATCGGCCTTTCTTTTTTATTATATAATTAGCATCAAACAAAACTAACAAACAAACAATATAGTTGAATATAGATTATTACATGATAATCTATAATTGCAGAACCACCAGCATACGTCCCCAGGTAGGTTATATTAGGCTGCTGTCGCTTTAAGACCTTCCAGCTGTTAATCTTCACGTAAGACACAACCGATTGTGTTTACGGTTCTTTTCACGGTTTATTGCGCTTTATTACCCTTTTCTTATTCGCTTCAACGTGTCAAACACTTATCAGACATGCTTTGCGTGGCTATATTTACATACTGCGACATACATGACACATTTCAAATAATAATAGATTTTTTTTGCATTCTCATTCTCCTCAGCAGTCTTTATGACATCACATTTAGAACGTTTCGCAGATTACAGTATAAAACTCGAGGCTCGAATTTACTCATTTTGTAGGTTGAAGTTTTGGAGTATCTGATATCAGTGTGACAACGATTTTATTATGGGACAGCTAAGTTCACGACCGAACAAAGTGTTTGATGAGTGTGTACACAGAGCCCTGTGTACTACTCAACTACACTACCAACACAGAGGAGAACCATTCTTATCGGGTTGATGAGACGCCTGTTGGTACTAGTGAGACTGATGGAGGGAGAGAGGAGGAAAATAAGAACAACAGATTCTGGAGGTGGCCCGCTCTCCGCTTTCCTAGATCTGCCAAATACGACCTGGTTCAGGCTGAGAAAGACTATCAGAATGAAGCGGGGTTATACCGTACACTTTCAATGGTAAAAATCACATGAACATGTCATGATAGTACAATACTGATTAATGGCTGACTGATGACTGAATAGAATGAGAAACTACTCTAATTTGAGACTGCAATTTTTATTTAACTTATATTATTTATTTGATTTAATACATAGCTCCAACTTCTGAAGTTCTCCCTGCTGCTGAGGAGCAGCTAGAGCAGGCCGTCCTGAATGAGAGTAAGAATTAGAAAATGTTATTATAAATCATTAAATAAAAAAATATATAATAATGTATTTCACACTAACTACAATTGTTTATCTTTTAATAGACATTTGCAGCCGTTATAAAGTTGGCCTCAAGCTGGGTGAAGGAGGATTTGGCTCTGTGTATGCAGGGACCCGATGCAAGGATGGACTTGAGGTTTTGATTTTTTTCTTTTGCTTGCCAAACTTTGCATATTAGTTCTTGACTGGCATGATATGATCTCTGTGACATGCTAATTGTTAACTATTTGTTTTGTTGATCAGGTGGCTGTGAAATTTTCAGTGAAGACTCCCGACATGCCATATATCAAAGTGGTGAGTAACGTTAGCTTTATTGTTACTGATTTTCAGTCAATAGTTTTAATTTATACGATCACGTCTTATATTCATGTTAAATCACAGACTACAAATTATTTTTCAGTAGGCAAATTGTTTGATTTATCTGGGAAAACTCATATTTTGTTTCTTTTAGCCTGGTCATCCCAAACGCGCCCCTTGGAGATCGGCCTGACGTTGATGGCCAATAAGGGCCCCAGCGTTCCTCAGATAATTAAATTGCTGGACTGGCAGGACGACACAGACCAATGCATCATGGTCATTGAGCGGCCCTTGCCTTGCATGGACATGTTTGATTTCATAATGCTCCACGGAGGAAGCCTTAGCGAGGGGACAGCACAACATGTTATGCGGCAGGTCATTCACGCCGCTAACGTTTGCTGTGAGCGCGGTGTCTTCCATCGGGACATAAAGCCGGAGAACCTGCTGGTGAACCAGGACACCATGGAGGTTAAATTGATTGACTTCGGGTGTGGTGCGCTCATGAAGAAATCAGCCTTCAAAGTCTTCATTGGTATGTGTTATGAACCGCTTTGTTGATTAGCTCACAGAAACTCATCCTATATAGTCAACATGCTGTGGAAATGTCTTAAACATCAGACAACATCTCTTTCCTCCAGGCACAGAAGGTTACTGTCCACCAGAGGCTGAATACAACGGCAAGTACCACGCAAAGCCAGCGACAGTGTGGTCACTAGGCATCCTCCTCTTCATAATGGTGTTCGGAGATTATCCCACAGCCGACGACATGTTCATGATCTATGCCAACACCTGGACCAGTCCTGGTCTGTCACAAGGTAAGATCTTCATCAATGAACAAAGAAGGACCATTTGAATTCTATAGCTTCAAAGAGAGCATGTGTAAAGTATAAGCTAATAATCAGAAGTCGCTCTTGTCTTTTTGCACAGAATGCTGCAACATGATTTACGCTTGTCTGCACCCTCAACCAAAGAAGAGACTCGTTCTGGAGAAGATGCATCTTCATGACTGGTTTAAGGTAGTCTTTTTTCATTTTGTTGTTTTTGTTTTAGTTTGAGCATTAGTCATATAATCATCATAAACTTGTTGTTAAGTCACATTTGCTCTAAATGTAATGCTGATTTATGTTTTTGTTTCAGGTCATGGAGTAAGACATGGAGAACATCGGCAAACAACTCCTGTCACGGCTACCCTGTTGTTCTGTCTTCTGGCAGCTTTGGGCCACAGCGTCTTGCGGGCCAGCAAATCATGGGAGCATCTGGAGCCTTGACTTAAAGCAGCGATATTTGCATTGACAGCATTGCTTGTTTTGGGATCTTTATATATTATATACAAATAACTATTATTTATTTATATATTTTATAAGAGAGTGGAATGGTGGCTCAGTGGTTAGCGCTGTTGCCTCACAGCAAGAAGGTCCCTGGTTCAAGGAGTCAAGAAAATTTGCAAGAAAATGTATAAGAAAATATCTAAGAACATTTGTATGAAAATGTATAAAGAATTTGTATGAAAATGTATAATAAATCTTTATTTATATTGCACTTTTGCACTGTTACAGTTTCATAGTTCATTGCCCTGATATAGTCACCCTTGAGGCCTATGCAAAAGTCATTTTCTGTTTCTTCTTTTGGTGAATTGAATCTCTTAAGAGCAACAAGTCTCCAGGTACTAATGTGCTGACAGACACATTTTATATATATATATATATATATATATATATATATATATATATATAATATATAAATTTTAACTTTTTTACTTGAGACTTATTTAGAAAGCATTGAATTTGAAACACTCCCTCAACATTATCACTAGGCTTAATCACTTTAATACCTAAACCTAAGAAAGACATTCTACTTATAGATAACTGGTATCCAATTTGCCTATTAAACTATGACTATAACATTTTGGCTTTGATATTGGCCAATAGACTTAAATGTGTGCTGGGCTCAATTATAGATGAAACCCAGTCAGGTTTTATCCTAAGAGGCATTCTTGGAAACATTTGGGATAATGTAAGTGCACAAGTCAACAAAATACATAACATTGTTCTAGTAGTTTTTGGATATTTTAATCCAAAATCTTACATATGTTCCTTTAAGATTTAGCTATTTTAGTAGCCTACTTAAAGGTGCTATAAACAGTGCTCAGCCAATAGCCGACAAGAATGATTTCCACCCTCAAATCATTCTTGTCGGCTATTGGCTGGAGCACTGTTTGTTATGCTTCGTTGTCCAGACTGCCCACGTTTGTTTTGGTTGCAGTTTGTGGCGCTTATGCGGACTACAGAGACCGCATTTTTTACAGTGCGTTCAGGGACAGGCAGCTAGTGGATAGTGAGGAGATGTTTGCTGTATGTGACAAAAAAATGTTTTGGCCTAAAAACGCGTGACATCGCTTAGAGCACATTTAGAGCACATTTTTATGCATTTGGCAGACACTTTTATCCAAAGCGACTTACATTGTATTCAAGGTACACATTTTTACAAAATACACAGGCAGGTTTGCTGAAGCAGGTTGGAAATAAACTTTGCAGGACAGTGGGTCACCAGGAGCAGGGTTGAGGACCTCTGCTATAGCTAGTAGGAAGAGATGATTGGTTCACATGCTGCTTGAACTGAGGCGCTACAGCGATCGGTCACGTCTCATTGAACCAAAATGTATATTTATTGTTTGAATTTGAAGGCTGAGACTTTGTTTCATACTAAAAGTAACCTGCTCTGTCTTGTCTGTCTCTGCGGTGTCAGTGTCCTCTTTGCTCCATGCGATGAATTTTTCACTTTGTGAGAACATGATGTGTGGCATGAGAGTGCCATGGCTTGTCGGACATAGCAACAGTAACCAAGGGGGCGGGTCTTTGCGAAGGGTCAATTTCCAATTTTGCTGTTCTTCTGTATGAACTTTCAATTTATGAAAGAATCCTGAATAATAATAATAATAATAATAAACAAAAAAATATTAAACAGCAGAACTGTTTTCAACATTGATAATTATCAGAAATTTCTGGAGAATCAAGTCATCATATTAGAATGATTTCTGAAGGATCATGTGACACTGAAGACTGGAGTAATGATGCTGAGAATTCAGCTTTTCCATCACAGGAATAAATTACATTTTATAATATATTTAAATAGAAAACAGTTATTTGAAACTGTAATATTTTTACTGTATTTTTGATTGAATAAATGCAGGCTTGATGAGCATAAGAGACTTCTTTTAAAAACATTAAAAAAAATCTCACCAACCCCAAACTTTTGAACTCTAGTGCATATAATTATAATTCTTATAAATTAGTTTAAAATTATAATTGTTTATTCAATACAAATTTCAATAAAATTCTTCTATAATATATTAATCAGCTGTTATATAAACATGAATTAATTTGATCAATTATTTTTCATTTTATGGACCATGACAGAATAAGTCATCTATTTTAGTCTTGGTGAAGCAGCTTACAAGATAGAAAAACCATAAACAGGACACGAGAAATAATTAGGGCCCAAGCCTGAAAAAGGCGAAGGCCCTATTGTTCTTCTAAGGATTATTATTATTATTATTATTATTATTATTATTATTATTTCGCCTTTTTGGCCTTTTTGGGGCCCTTAACATGCTCGAAAACTCTTGAAACTTTGCACACTCGTCGGAATGCGCGGCCATCAGGGTTTGGGCTGGGTTTGGTACCCGGGCGTGGCAGGGGGGCTCAACAGCGCCCCCTTGAAAAACTTGGTCCATATATCAAACACACTTGCACGTACATTTATGAAACTCGGTACACATATAATGCTTTGAAATCATCGTCTTATTTTCACCCGATTTACTTCAAACTTCATCAGTACCCGGGCGTGGCAGGGGGGCTCGACAGCACCCCCTTGAAAAAAAAAAGAAAACTGTCCATAAATCCAAAACGCTTGCATGTATTAGTATGAAACTCGGTACACATATAGAACTCATCGGGCCGAACAACTTTCGCACTCTAAGTTACGCGTCAGCTCAACAGGAAGTGAGCTATTATGGGTCGTTTTAAAACGCATACTGTGGAATTTGATATACTCATCCTAGGCGATTAACCCGATCAGCACCAAACTCGGTCAGCATGAAGGGAAGGCCCTATGGCGAGGGATTAAATGAGGGACAAAAAAGAGAAACAGAAAATGTCTAATTTCTTGTAAAATCATTGTTTGATTTAAATGAAATTAATATTGTATGTTCGGTAATTGAACCTGGGTGAATTTAAAATGGATGTACTATTTTTCAGATCAATATATTTATTTTATTTAATATATTTTATCTGAATCTTATTTTGTCTGCCCTCCCTTCATTGTCCAATAGATGGCACTGTTGACTTAGTTTTGATGGGAAAAAAAACCTGTTTCCCTCTCTGGCTCTTTCTCTCTCTGTGTGTGTGTGTGTGTGTGTGTGTGTGTGTGTGTGTGTGTGTGTGTGTGTGTGTGTGTGTGTGTGTGTGTGTGTCCAGTAGATGGCACTGTTGTCTAAGTTATGAAGCAAAAAAAACTATTTTTCTCTACTTCTGGCTCTGTGTGTGTGTGTGTGTGTGTGTGTGTGTGTGTGTGTGTGTGTGTGTGTGTGTGTGTGTGTGTGTGTGTGTGTGTGTGTGGAGGGGGGGACAGGTGGCTGACAGCTAAAGCATGCCTCTCTGTCTCTGCATTCTCTTTCTGTGTGTGTGTGTGTGTGTGTGTGTGTGTGTGTGTGTGTGTGTGTGTGTGTGTGTGTGTGTAAATGGGATAGGTGCACCTGCAGTATTCTGAATGTCATTCTGAACTCGATTTGAAAAGCACTGCAATATAGTTTTATATGATTAGTTTCTTAATTATGTTAATAAAAATATAAAAAGACCTTTAGATAAATACTGGACTTAAGGACTTTAAAAATGTAAGTTGCAAAAGATAACTTTGCACTCATTTCAAAGGGACCTATGAGATCATCTGACATGAAACTCATCTAAATTGAATTGATCTCATAGATGTTGTGGTTTGTGGTCATAGCAGCACCGACTGCTGCAGTTAATGAGGGGAATTCAAATGACTTTGACAGTCATTTTATTAAAACATTATTTTAGCTACAAAAAATAAATAAATAAATAAACAACTTGCCTAATGTACTTTACGTAATGATGATTGATCTTAAGATATTTTAACATATAATATGTGTTGTGCGTACCCATAGTTTACACATACACAACAATAGAGTTTAGATGCGTTTCATATCATAGGCTATCACAAATAACTATCACTTTAGTGTGAAAAAAGGTTTTTTTTAAAAACTATACAAATACCTTGAATTAAACACTGGCCTTCTGGACTTATGAATTTTGAGCTGCAAAAGATAACTTTGCAAATATTTGAAAGTGACCTATTATATCCTATGACAATAAAATGAATCTATATTTCAATGACATCATGGGTGTGGCTTGTGCTCATAGTGGCACCAGCTGCTGCGGTAAATGTGGCATATTTAAAATATTTGTAAAAAAATATTCTCCTGTTTAAATGCATATTGCCTGTCGTGCACAGTCGCCCCGAAGCCACCGGGATGGCGGTGCCACCGGCTTGGGCCCGTCATCGCTGCTCCCAGCTTTAATTATTATGGCCCAAGCCTGAAAGGGCGAAGGCCCTATTGTTCTTCTAAGATTATTATTATTAGGGCCCAAGCCTGAAAGGCGAAGGCCCTATTGTTCTTCTAAGGATTATTATTACTATTATTATTATTATTATTTTTCTTTCGCCTTTTTGGCCTTTTTGGGGCCCTTAACATGCTCGAAAACTCTTGAAACTTTGCACACTCGTCGGAATGCGCGGCCATCAGGGTTTGGGCTGGGTTTGGTACCCGGGCGTAGCAGGGGGGCTCGACAGCGTCCCTTTAAAAAAATAAATAAAACTGTCCATAAATCAAAAACGCTTGCATGTATTAGTGTTACGATCCTCGTTTTTTTTTTATGAATCGATTGCTCTGCCTTTCTTTCTTTGTAGTTATGTCTCTCTAAATAGGTAATCCATTAGGATGTCTGGTCATCATTGGCTGTTCGGATGAGGCGGGGACTATATAAGGAAGCTTCCGGCCTGTGACTTGGAGCTCACTTTCGTCTGTCCGCGAACGGGTTGAGAGGTCCTGGATCCCTCCTCCGGTCGATATGTTTGACTGTTGTATATTGAGTGCAACCTTATTATAACATCTGTTTATGTTACCTTAAATTGAGATCTTTTTTGTGTAACATTTGTTATCGTAACAGCTTGGTTTGTTATTTTCTAAAACCCTAGTAATGTGTTAAACAACTTGGAGCATAGGGGTGTCCTGCCATTTAATTTGAGCTTGTTTGTATTTGTTTTTCACCAGGGAGTTAGGGAAGGTAAATGTATTTTTGTTTTCTAATCGGTTAGGTTATTTACTTTATTCCCTCTTTTTGTTTATATTCGTTCTGTTTGTTATTTTGGCCTTTGGACATCCTGAAGAGATGCTCTTTTTTCACTTTGTTCATTTAATAAATTTAATATTACTTTTTCTATTCAGTTGTGTTGCTTTGTTTAATTAATCGACCAGAGTGAGTCCAAAAGGGATCCATTTTACAACCCGGCCAAATTATGCCCTTGGCAGCGATTCGTTTATTGTTCCCTAGACACGGGGTGTAATAATTGGGGCTCGTCCCAATGGCAATTTCGAGAAGTTTTGCGGCTTTGCTGGTGAGTACCACTTATTTTTTATGTTTTGATTGGCAGTTTTTTCTTGATTGTTGGGGAAGTTGTAGGGTGAGACAAATGGAGTTTAGTATTGAGGCGTTTACACAGGCTCCTTCACGTGAAGTCCTGGAGTCATGTAGAAAAGTAGATTTATATTCTATCGCTGATTACTATGACGTTCCGATTATAAAAACGCTAGGAAGAGTGAGGTGCGAGACGTAATTGAAGATGCGCTACTAGAGCAGGGTATTTTACCGTTGAGTTCTAATGTTGTGATAGACAACGCTAACATTAATACTTCAGGTGCCGATCCTATGTTGCGCTCTCTTACTGGTATAAATTCAGAGGATTTAAAACTAGCTATCCAGTTAAAACAGTTAGACCTTGAAATTAAACGTCAGGAGCATTCGACTCAACTTTTGCGTTTTTAGGCAGTGTGAATTAGAGACACAGGCGGATCGTGCTTCAAGTCCATCTACGACCCAGTTTGCTAGACCTTCAACTACTGTAAATCATTCACCCCGCGCCTTTGTTTGTGGCCTCTGGTAATCCTGTGGATTTTGATATCAGTCGACACCTTACCCTTGTACCTGCATTTAGGGAAAGTGAGGTGGATTCGTATTTTGGCGCTTTTGAGCGTATAGCTGCGGCATTGCGCTGGCCGAGAGAGGTGTGGTCCCTCTTGATACAGTGCAAGTTAACTGGGAAAGCCCAGGAGGTTTGTTCCACCCTGTCCGTAAATGATAGTTTGGATTATGATCTATTGAAAGGTGCTGTGCTGAGGGCATATGAGCTAGTGCCAGAAGCGTATAGGCAAAGATTTCGTTCTCATGTTAAAAATGCCAATCAAACATATGTTGAATATGCCGAGAGAAGAATGTGCTTTTTGATAAGTGGTGCCACTCCAGCCGAGTCGTAGACTTTGAGCAACTCCGTGAGTTGATTTTGATTGAAGATTTTAAAAATTCGTTACCGGACAGAATTTGTGTTTATTTGAACGAAAAGAAAGTTGTAACCCTTGCTGAGGCTGCTGTTTGTGCCGATGAGTTTACTCTGACTCACAAAAATGTGTTTGTTGCACGTCGTGAAGTGAATTCTCCATCGCTTGCGGAGAAAAATGTTAAAACCTTGAAAGCATAAAGCATCGAAGCCTGTGCAATCTGTTGAAACTCGTGAATGCTTTTATTGTCACGAATTTGGCCATTTGATTGCGACGTGTCCTTCACTGAAAAAGAAAAATAAGGTGAAGTCTGCTACGAGTGTCGGTTTTGTTCAGAAAGTTGACGAACAGCTCAGTTTAGATATTGACGCAGCGTATGATCCTTTTGTGTGTCAGGGAATGATTTCTCTGAGTGGAGCTGAGCGAGATTTGGTGCCTGTGACAATGCTGCGTGATACCGGTGCCAATCAATCATTCGTGTTAGATGGTGTTTTGCCATTTTCTGAACAAACGTATTGTGGATCTGATGTCCTAATTCAGGGGATTGAGTTGGGCGTGTTGAGAGTACCGTTGCATAACGTGTACATTCGATCTGGTTTAGTAACAGGTTTAGTGAAGTTGGCAGTGCGTCACAAACTGCCAGTGAATGGTGTTGCCTTAATTTTAGGTAATGATTTGGCTGGAGGAAGAGTACTTCCTTGTCCTGAGGTTATTGAAAAACCCCTCTGTGATTCTGTTACTACCGGTGAGCTGGCCTTATAGTTTCCATCCGTGTTCTCCACGTGTGTAGTCACGCGCGCTCAAGCTCGTAGGTTTGGTGACTCGATTGATCTTTCGGATACCTTTTTAACAACTGAAGATAAAATCGAAAGTGATAATCTCGTAAAATCGGAGGTTGTCCGTTACGAAGTCGCTGTCCACGACTAGCGGTGCTAAATCTGAAACACCTGATTTGCCGTTGACCATGAATAAAGACCTGATCTCTGTCAAACAGAAACAAGATCCTTCCTTGTCGTGTTGTAGGAATGTGACAGTTGTTGCAAATGAGATTGACAAGAAGTCTGTTGGTTATTTTTGGGACAACGAATTGTTAAAAAGAAAGTGGACTCCGACGAGGACTGATGGTTTAGGTTGGGATACTGTTTTTCAGTTAGTTGTACCTCAGTGTCTGCGCAAACAAGTTTTGAGTGTGGCCCATGATAATGTTGCTGGACATCTGGGTATAACAAAAACCTATAACTGAATTTTGCGATATTTCTTCTGGCCAGGTATTAAGTCTGATGTTGTACAGTATTGTCGTTCGTGTCACGCATGTCAGATCGTATGAAAACCTAATCAAGTCATCCACCCTGCACCCTTGAAACCAATTCCTGTTATGGGAGAACCTTTTGCTCGTGTAATTCTGGACTGTGTTGGACCGTTACCACGAACTAGGACTGGACATGTTTACTTGCTTACACTTATGTGTACGACTACTCGCTATCCGGAGGCGGTACCGTTACGCTCTTTAAAAGCGAAGGCTGTGGTAAAAGCTCTAATCACGTTCTTTTCTACGTTCGGGTTTCCTCAAGTGATCCAAACGGATCAAGGAACTAATTTTATGTCGCGCTTGTTCAAACAGGTACTATCTCAGCTGAAAATCCAACACGCTGTTTCTAGCGCATATCATCCTGAGTCTCAAGGTGCTCTAGAACGGTTCCATCAAACCTTGAAGTCCATGCTAAGTAAATATTGCACTGAGTCAGAAAAGGATTGGGATGAGGGGTTGCCTTTGCTTATGTTTGCCGTCCGTGAGAGTGTTCAGGAGTCGCTGGGGTTCAGCCCAGCAGAGCTGGTTTTGGACACACAGTGAGAGGTCCACTCAGAATGCTGAAAGAGAACTGGTTATCTGAGCAGACATCAGAGTGTAATCTGTTGACCTATGTGAGTTCTTTTTCGAGAACGATTACATAATGCCGTGAAATTAGCCCAGACTGCTTTGCAGAATACACAAGCTAAAATGAAGCAGCATTTCGACAAAGATGCGGTCTTTCGTGTGTTCTCTGAGGGGACAAAGTTTTGGTTTTGTTGCCTATTCCAGGTGCTGCATTGCAGGCAAGGTTCACTGGACCATATGTCATTGATAAAAAGCTGAATGACTCGAACTATGCGATTCGAACTCCTGATCGACAGAGAAAAACTTGTGTGTGTCATGTAAACATGTTGAAGCTGTATGTGAGTCGTGAAGAAGAGATGGAGTCAAAAAGCTCTGTCATTACTATTGTAGCTTCGATCGTGGTTGCTTCTGACCCTGATACTGATGAAGATGGTTTGAGACGGCCGAGTACACTTTCGTGTGGTAGATTAACCAACTCTGATGTTTTGAAGAATTTGAATTCTTACTTGGTGCACTTATCTGACTCTCAGAAATCTGATATTGTTGAGTTGATTCATTCGTTTGTGGGTCTATTTTCAGATGTTCCCAGCCGTACTCATGTGCTCAAACATGATATTGATGTAGGTGATCATCCACCTATTAAACAACGTGCTTATCGCGTGAATCCTACCAAACGTAAAGTTATGGAGGCAGAGGTTAAATACCTAGTTAAGAATAAGCTTGCTGTTCCGAGTTCTAGCGCCTGGAGTTCTCCGTGTTTACTGGTTCCGAAGTCTGATGGAACGCAACGATTCTGCACGGATTATAGGAAAGTTAATGCTGTTACGAAACCAGATTCGTTTCCCCTCCCGCTCATGGAGAACTGTATTGATAAAGTAGGCTCTGCGCGCTTCGTCACAAAATTAGACCTGTTGAAGGGGTATTGGCAAGTTCCCTTGACGGAGCGTGCGGCTGAAATATCTGCTTTTGTTACACCGGACGACTTTCTTAATTACAAAGTGATGGTGTTTGGACTGCGCAACGCTCCGGCTACGTTCCAGCACTTGATGAACAAAGTGCTTGCTGGTGTTGAGAACTGTAAAGCTTATTTGGATGACATCGTTGTTTATTCGAATACCTGGGTGGAACATCTGTCAACCTTGAGAACTGTTTTTGGTCGCTTGTTAGCGGCATCTCTCACTCTTAACTTGGTTACGTGTGAATTTGGTAAAGCAACTGTCACCTACCTAGGCAAAAAGGTGGGGCAAGGACAAGTTCGGCCTGTCGCTCTAAAGGTTCAAGCTATTGTTGATTTTGCTGTTCCCCGAACAAAACGTGATCTCACGAATTTTTAGGAATGTCTGGTTATTATCGGGGATTTTGTAAAAATTTCTCAGACGTTGTATCTCCTCTGACAAATATCCTTTGTGCTTCCCAAACCTTTGAGTGGACTGATGATTGTCAAATTGCTTTTGATTCTGTGAAAACTCTCTTGTGTAGCAATCCTGTTTTAACTGCGCCAGATTACACCCGTGCTTTTAAACTGGATGTCGACGCGAGTGGTATTGGTGCTGGTGCTGTTCTTCTGCAAGATGATGAAAATGAGCCACCCCGGTGGCTTCAGGGAAACTGTGCACGACAGGCAATACGCATTTAAATAGGAGAATATTTTTGAAAAATATTTTAAATATGCCACATTTACCGCAGCAGCTGGTGCCACTATGACCACAAGCCACACCCATGATGTCATTGAAATATAGATTAATTTTATTGTCATAGGATATAATAGGTCACTTTCAAATATTTGCAAAGTTATCTTTTGCAGCTCAAAAATTCATCAGTCCATAAGGCCAGTGTTTAATTCAAGGTATTTGTATAGTTTTTTTTTACTTTTTGTCACACTAAAGTGATAGTTATTTGTGATAGCCAATCAAAAACGCTTGCATGTATTAGTATGAAACTCGGTACACATATAGAGCTCATCGGGCCGAACAACTTCCGTGCTCTAAGTTATCGTCAGCCCGACAGGAAGTGAGCTATTATGGAGTCGTTTTAAAACGCATACTGTGGAATTTGAAATACTCCTCCTAGGCGATTAACCCGATCAGCACCAAACTCGGTCAGCATGAAGTCAAGGCATTGAGGATGCTAAATTACGAACGGATTTTTGATATCTCGAACGGTTTGGCCGTGGCAGGAGACGCAATTTATGGCGAGAAATGGGAAACAGGAAGTGTGTTATAACTTCTGCATACATTGACCGATTTGGATGAAACTTCAGCTGTGTGTTCGTTGTAAGAGGCCGATCACATGGATATGACTTTTGTGAGCCAAAGTTATAGCGCCACCAACTGGCAGCAGGAAGTGTGTCACTTTCAAAAATGCTTTGAATCACCGTCTTATTCTCACCCGATTTACTTCAAACTTTATCACTATAATGTCAAAACATGGCAGATATAGACATATGAATGGATTCCTGATATTTTAAATACTGTTGCCATGGCAACGTGTCAAAGTTGAATAATCTTTTAGGGTGTTTTTGAGACTCTTAGCATGCTTGAAATGACATGAAACTCAACACACACATCAGTGATGCGTGTGTGTTTGTGTCCAGTAGATGGCACTGTTGTCTAAGTTATGAAGCAAAAAAAACTATTTTTCTCTACTTCTGGCTCTCTGTGTGTGTGTGTGTGTGTGTGTGTGTGTGTGTGTGTGTGTGTGTGTGTGTGTGTGTGTGTGTGTATGTGTAAGTGGGATAGGTGCACCTGCAGTATTCTGAATGTCATTCTGAACTCGATTTGAAAAGCACTGCAATATAGCTTTATATGATTAGTTTCTTAATTATGTTAATAAAAATATAAAAAGACCTTTAGATAAATACTGGACTTAAGGACTTTAAAAAATGTAAGTTGCAAAAGATAACTTTGCACTCATTTCAAAGGGACCTATGAGATCATCTGACATGAAACTCATCTAAATTGAATTGATCTCATAGATGTTGTGGTTTGTGGTCATAGCAGCACCGACTGCTGCAGTTAATGAGGGGAATTCAAATGACTTTGACAGTCATTTTATTAAAACATTATTTTCACTACAAAAAATAAATAAATAAACAGCTTGCCTAATGTACTTTACGTAATGAATGATGATTGATCTTAAGATATTTTAACGTATAATATGTGTTGTGCGTAGCCATGTTTACACATACACAACAATAGAGTTTAGATCGTTTCATATCATAGGCTATCACAAATAACTATCACTTTAGTGTGACAAAAGTTAAAAAAACTATACAAATACCTTGAATTAAACACTGGCCTTATGGACTGATGAATTTTTGAGCTGCAAAAGATAACTTTGCAAATATTTGAAAGTGACCTATTATATCCTATGACAATAAAATGAATCTATATTTCAATGACATCATGGGTGTGGCTTGTGGTCATAGTGGCACCAGCTGCTGCGGTAAATGTGGCATATTTAAAATATTTTTCAAAAAATATTCTCCTATTTAAATGCGTATTGCCTGTCGTGCACAGTTTCCCTGAAGCCACCGGGGTGGCGGTGCCACCGGCTTGGGCCCGTCATCGCTGCTCGCAGCTTTAATCATTATTATTTTTCTTTCGCCTTTTTGGGGCCCTTAACATGCTAGAAAACTCTTGAAACTTTGCACATTCGTCGGAATGCGCGGCCGTCAGGGTTTGGGCTGGGTTTGGTACCGGATTATTTTTCTTCTGCCTTTTGCCTTTGGGGCGCGTGGCAGGGGCTTGACAGCGCCCCTGAAAAATAAATAAAACTGTCCATAAATCAAAAACGCTTGCATGTATTATTATGAAACTCGGTACACATATAGAACTCATCGGGCGAACAACTTCCGTGCTCTAAGTTATCGTCAGCCCAACAGGAAGTGAGCTATTATGGGTCGTTTTAAAACAGATACTGTGGAATTTGAAATACTCCTCCTAGGCGATTAACCCGATCAGCACCAAACTCGGTCAGCATGAAGTCAAGGCATTGAGGATGCTAAATTGCGACGGATTTTCGATATCTCGAAGGGTTTGGCCGTGGCAGGAGACGCAATTTATGGCGAGAAATGGGAAACAGGAAGTGTGTTATAACTTCTGCATACATTGACCGATTTGGATGAAACTTCAGCTGTGTGTTCGTTGTAAGAGGCCGATCACATGGATATGACTTTTGTGAGTCAAAGTTATAGTGCCACCAACTGGCAGCAGGAAGTGTGTCACTTTCAAAAATGCTTTGAATCACCGTCTTATTTTCACCCGATTTACTTCAAACTTCATCAGTATAATGTCAAAACATGGCAGATATAGACATATGAATGGATTCTTGATATTTTAAATACTGTTGTCATGGCAACGTGTCAAAGTTTAATAATCTTTTGGGGTGTTTTTGAGACTCTTAGCATGCTTGAAATGGCATGATACTCAACACACACATCAGTGATGCCTTCCAGTATATATGGCCAAAGTCTTAGAAATGGGCGTGGTGGAGGGGCTCAGTAGCGCCACCTTTTGACAAAAGCGCTGGGGTTAGTTTTATCTACAGTCACCAAACTCTGTGTATATATTGTTCTCATCAAGCCGGACATCTTTCTAATTTACAGTCATTAGCTCTGACCAATAGGAAGTCAGATATTTTGGTTTGAATTTGTAATTTTGGATAAATCAGGCTCTGAGTTATTATAAACAATTCGTAGGAGATGCATGGAATCGACACCAAACTCGGTCAACATGAAACAAAGACACTGAAGATGCTATAGTGCGAACGATTATAGGATATCTCAAACGGTGCTGCTATGCCGAGGGATTAAATGAAGGACAAAAAAGGGAAACAGAAAATATCTAATTTCTTGTAAAATCATTGTTTGATTTAAATTAAATTAAGATTGTATGTTTGGTAATTGAACCTGGGTGAATTTAAAATGGATGTACTATTTTTTTCAGATCAATATATTTATTTTATTTAATATATTTCATCTGAATCTTATTTTGTCTGCCCTCCCTTCATTGTCCAAAAGATGTCACTGTTGACTTAGTAATGAATCAAAAATACCTGCTTGCCTCTTTGTCTCTCTCTGTGTCTGTGTGTGTGTGTGTGTGTGTGTGTGTGTGTGTGTGTGTGTGTGTGTGTGTGTGTGTGTGTGTGTGTGTGTGTGTGTGTTTTCTATATAAGATACATGGGCTTTACAGAAGGTCATGTGCTGTGTTTGCAAAGATCACGTATGATGCATGTCTTTAAATGAATTATTTACTGATAGAATTCAAATTTATTAAAAGTACATTTCACATGATTTTATAAAAGTTGCTGTTTATAATAAACTTCCATAAAATTTAGACACGCATCTTACTCTTACCTGACACTGATATTGAAATCGTTGTTGCGGTTTCTGTGATTTGGCTCCATTTATTAATTTTGTAATTAACACTTTTTATTGGATACCTCCCATATTTAAATGAAAGCACGCTTTTTGGTGCATGAGATTGGTGAACAAACAGTAGCTAATGTAGGTCAAAAACACATGAAGAGAAATGTTAAGATAATTCAACATCAGCATTCGGACGGTATTCTGCACTCATTTGAAATTGACCTTTGACATCATCTGACATGAAACTCATCTAAATTGAATTGATCTCATAGATGTTGTGGTTTGTGGTCATAGCAGCACCGACTGCTGCAGTTAATGAGGGGAATTCAAATGACTTTGACAGTCATTTTATTAAAACATTATTTTAGCTACAAAAAATAAATAAATAAACAGCTTGCCTAATGTACTTTACGTAATGATGATTGATCTTAAGATATTTTAACGTATAATATGTGTTGTGCGTACCCATGTTTACACATACACAACAATAGAGTTTAGATGCGTTTCATATCATAGGCTATCACAAATAACTATCACTTTAGTGTGACAAAAAGTTTAGAGAAAAACTATACAGATGCCTTGAATTAAATACTGGCCTTCTGGACTGATGAATTTTTGAGCTGCAAAAGATAACTTTGCAAATATTTGAAAGTGACCTATTATATCCTATGACAATAAAATGAATCTATATTTCAATGACATCATGGGTGTGGCTTGTGGTCATAGTGGCACCAGCTGCTGCGGTAAATGTGGCATATTTAAAATATTTGTAAAAAATATTCTCCTGTTTAAATGCATATTGCCTGTCGTGCACAGTTTCCCTGAAGCCACCGGCTTGGGCCCGTCATCGCTGCTTTAATAAAATATTTTTATTCTTAATTTTATTTTTATTTTTATCCTCTCCAGGGTGCGGTTATCCCTATTGCTTGTACACTTTTTTTCTACATCTTTTCCTTCCCTTGGCCTCTCTATTAATGTGCTTGGACACAGAGCTCTGTGAACAGCCAGCCTCTTTTGCAATGACCTTTTGTGTCTTGCCCTCCTCGTGCAAGGTGTCAATGGTCATCTTTTGGACAACGGTCAGGTCAGCAGTCTTCCCCATGATTGTGTAGCCTACAGAACTAGACTGAGAGACCATATAAAGGCCTTTGCAGGTGTTTTGAGTTCATTAGCTGATTAGAGCGTGGCACCAGGTGTCTTCAATATTCAACCTTTTCACAATATTCTAATTTTCTGAGATACCGAATTTGGGATTTTCCTTAGTTGTCAGTTATAATCATCAAAATTAAAAGAAATAAACATTTGAAATATATCAGTCTGTGTGTAATGAATGAATATAATATACAAGTTTCACTTTTTGAATGGAATTAGTGAAATAAATCAACTTTTTGATGATATTCTAATTATATGACCAGCACCTGTATATACACATATATCATTCTCATCTCACACATCGTTGATCTGCATTCAGACGGGTTTTTTTGTTTTGTTTTTTGCAACAGGACGATTTATATGCTTCTACAGAATGTATTTCTATAATAAAAAATAAATATGGCATATCTTAACTTTCAAGAAATGTGGAAACTGTGATTTTTTTGCTAGCACAGACTGTTATTTAGTTTAATCGGCCTTTCTTTTTATTATATAATTAGCATCAAACAAAACTAACAAACAAACAATATAGTTGAATATAGATTATTACATGATAATCTATAATTGCAGAACCACCAGCATACGTCCCCAGGTAGGTTATATTAGGCTGCTGTCGCTTTAAGACCTTCCAGCTGTTAATCTTCACGTAAGACACAACCGATTGTGTTTACGGTTCTTTTTCACGGTTTATTGCGCTTTATTACCCTTTTCTTATTCGCTTCAACGTGTCAAACACTTATCAGACATGCTTTGCGTGGCTATATTTACATACTGCGACATACATGACACATTTCAAATAATAATAGATTTTTTTTGCATTCTCATTCTCCTCAGCAGTCTTTATGACATCACATTTAGAACGTTTCGCAGATTACAGTATAAAACTCGAGGCTCGAATTTACTCATTTTGTAGGTTGAAGTTTTGGAGTATCTGATATCAGTGTGACAACGATTTTATTATGGGACAGCTAAGTTCACGACCGAACAAAGTGTTTGATGAGTGTGTACACGAGCCCTGTGTACTACTCAACTACACTACCAACACAGAGGAGAACCATTCTTATCGGGTTGATGAGACGCCTGTTGGTACTAGTGAGACTGATGGAGGGAGAGAGGAGGAAAATAAGAACAACAGATTCTGGAGGTGGCCCGCTCTCCGCTTTCCTAGATCTGCCAAATACGACCTGGTTCAGGCTGAGAAAGACTATCAGAATGAAGCGGGGTTATACCGTACACTTTCCAATGGTAAAAATCACATGAACATGTCATGATAGTACAATACTGATTAATGGCTGACTGATGACTGAATAGAATGAGAAACTACTCTAATTTGAGACTGCAATTTTTATTTAACTTATATTATTTATTTGATTTAATACATAGCTCCAACTTCTGAAGTTCTCCTGCTGCTGAGGAGCAGCTAGAGCAGGCCGTCCTGAATGAGAGTAAGAATTAGAAAATGTTATTATAAATCATTAAATAAAAAAATATATAATAATGTATTTCACACTAACTACAATTGTTTATCTTTTAATAGACATTTGCAGCCGTTATAAAGTTGGCCTCAAGCTGGGTGAAGGAGGATTTGGCTCTGTGTATGCAGGGACCCGATGCAAGGATGGACTTGAGGTTTTGATTTTTTCTTTTGCTTGCCAAACTTTGCATATTAGTTCTTGACTGGCATGATATGATCTCTGTGACATGCTAATTGTTAACTATTTGTTTTGTTGATCAGGTGGCTGTGAAATTTTCAGTGAAGACTCGACATGCCATATATCAAAGTGGTGAGTAACGTTAGCTTTATTGTTACTGATTTTCAGTCAATAGTTTTAATTTATACGATCACGTCTTATATTCATGTTAAATCACAGACTACAAATTATTTTTCAGTAGGCAAATTGTTTGATTTATCTGGGAAAACTCATATTTTGTTTCTTTTAGCCTGGTCATCCCAAACGCCTCCCCTTGGAGATCGGCCTGACGTTGATGGCCAAAGGGGCCCCAGCGTTCCTCAGATAATTAAATTGCTGGACTGGCAGGACGACACAGACCAATGCATCATGGTCATTGAGCGGCCCTTGCCTTGCATGGACATGTTTGATTTCATAATGCTCCACGGAGGAAGCCTTAGCGAGGGACAGCACAACATGTTATGCGGCAGGTCATTCACGCCGCTAACGTTTGCTGTGAGCGGTGTCTCTTCCATCGGGACATAAAGCCGAGAAACCTGCTGGTGAACCAGGACACCATGGAGGTTAAATTGATTGACTTCGGTGTGGTGCGCTCATGAAGAAATCAGCCTTCAAAGTCTTCATTGGTATGTGTTATGAACCGCTTTGTTGATTAGCTCACAGAAACTCATCCTATATAGTCAACATGCTGTGGAAATGTCTTAAACATCAGACAACATCTCTTTCCTCCAGGCACAGAAGGTTACTGTCCACCAGAGGCTGAATACAACGGCAAGTACCACGCAAAAAGCCAGCGACAGTGTGGTCACTAGGCATCCTCCTCTTCATAATGGTGTTCGGAGATTATCCCACAGCCGACGACATGTTCATGATCTATGCCAACACCTGGACCAGTCCTGGTCTGTCACAAGGTAAGATCTTCATCAATGAACAAAGAAGGACCATTTGAATTCTATAGCTTCAAAGAGAGCATGTGTAAAGTATAAGCTAATAATCAGACGTCGCTCTTGTCTTTTTGCACAGAATGCTGCAACATGATTTACGCTTGTCTGCACCCTCAACCAAAGAAGAGACTCGTTCTGGAGAAGATGCATCTTCATGACTGGTTTAAGGTAGTCTTTTTTCATTTTGTTGTTTTGTTTTTAGTTTGAGCATTAGTCATATAATCATCATAAACTTGTTGTTAAGTCACATTTGCTCTAAATGTAATGCTGATTTATGTTTTTGTTTCAGGTCATGGAGTAAGACATGGAGAACATCGGCAAACAACTCCTGTCACGGCTACCCTGTTGTTCTGTCTTCTGGCAGCTTTGGGCCACAGCGTCTTGCGGGGCCAGCAAATCATGGGAGCATCTGGAGCCTTGACTTAAAGCAGCGATATTTGCATTGACAGCATTGCTTGTTTTGGGATCTTTATATATTATATACAAATAACTATTATTTATTTATATATTTTATAAGAGAGTGGAATGGTGGCTCAGTGGTTAGCGCTGTTGCCTCACAGCAAGAAGGTCCCTGGTTCAAGGAGTCAAGAAAATTTGCAAGAAAATGTATAAGAAAATATCTAAGAACATTTGTATGAAAATGTATAAAGAATTTGTATGAAAATGTATAATAAATCTTTATTTATATTGCACTTTTGCACTGTTACAGTTTCATAGTTCATTGCCCTGATATAGTCACCCTTGAGGCCTATGCAAAAGTCATTTTCTGTTTCTTCTTTTGGTGAATTGAATCTCTTAAGAGCAACAAGTCTCCAGGTACTAATGTGCTGACAGACACATTTTATATATATATATATATATATATATATATATATATATATATATATATATATATATATATAAATTTTAACTTTTCTTACTTGAGACTTATTTAGAAAGCATTGAATTTGAAACACTCCTCCAACATTATCACTAGGCTTAATCACTTTAATACCTAAACCTAAGAAAGACATTCTACTTATAGATAACTGGTATCCAATTTGCCTATTAAACTATGACTATAACATTTTGGCTTTGATATTGGCCAATAGACTTAAATGTGTGCTGGGCTCAATTATAGATGAAACCCAGTCAGGTTTTATCCCTAAGAGGCATTCTTGGAAACATTTGGGATAATGTAAGTGCACAAGTCAACAAAATACATAACATTGTTCTAGTAGTTTTTGGATATTTTAATCCAAAAATCTTACATATGTTCCTTTAAGATTTAGCTATTTTAGTAGCCTACTTAAAGGTGCTATAAACAGTGCTCCAGCCAATAGCCGACAAGAATGATTTCCACCCTCAAATCATTCTTGTCGGCTATTGGCTGGAGCACTGTTTGTTATGCTTCGTTGTCCAGACTGCCCACGTTTGTTTTGGTTGCAGTTTGTGGCGCTTATGCGGACTACAGAGACCGCATTTTTTTACAGTGCGTTCAGGGACAGGCAGCTAGTGGATAGTGAGGAGATGTTTGCTGTATGTGACAAAAAAATGTTTTGGCCTAAAAACGCGTGACATCGCTTAGAGCACATTTAGAGCACATTTTTTATGCATTTGGCAGACACTTTTATCCAAAGCGACTTACATTGTATTCAAGGTACACATTTTTACAAAATACACAGGCAGGTTTGCTGAAGCAGGTTGGAAATAAACTTTGCAGGACAGTGGGTCACCAGGAGCAGGGTTGAGGACCTCTGCTATAGCTAGTAGGAAGAGATGATTGGTTCACATGCTGCTTGAACTGAGGCGCTACAGCGATCGGTCACGCCTCATTGAACCAAAAATGTATATTTATTGTTTGAATTTGAAGGCTGAGACTTTGTTTCATACTAAAAGTAACCTGCTCTGTCTTGTCTGTCTCTGCGGTGTCAGTGTCCTCTTTGCTCCATGATGAATTTTTCACTTTGTGAGAACATGATGTGTGGCATGAGAGTGCCATGGCTTGTCGGACATAGCAACAGTAACCAAGGGGGCGGGTCTTTGCGAAGGGTCAATTTCCAATTTTGCTGTTCTTCTGTATGAACTTTCAATTTATGAAAGAATCCTGAATAATAATAATAATAATAATAAACAAAAATATTAAACAGCAGAACTGTTTTCAACATTGATAATTATCAGAAATTTCTGGAGAATCAAGTCATCATATTAGAATGATTTCTGAAGGATCATGTGACACTGAAGACTGGAGTAATGATGCTGAGAATTCAGCTTTTCCATCACAGGAATAAATTACATTTTATAATATATTTAAATAGAAAACAGTTATTTGAAACTGTAATATTTTTACTGTATTTTTGATTGAATAAATGCAGGCTTGATGAGCATAAGAGACTTCTTTTAAAAACATTAAAAAAAATCTCACCAACCCCAAACTTTTGAACTCTAGTGCATATAATTATAATTCTTATAAATTAGTTTAAAATTATAATTGTTTATTCAATACAAATTTCAATAAAATTCTTCTATAATATATTAATCAGCTGTTATATAAACATGAATTAATTTGATCAATTATTTTTCATTTTATGGACCATGACAGAATAAGTCATCTATTTTAGTCTTGGTGAAGCAGCTTACAAGATAGAAAAACCATAAACAGGACACGAGAAATAATTAGGGCCCAAGCCCTGAAAGGGCGAAGGCCCTATTGTTCTTCTAAGGATTATTATTATTATTATTATTATTTCGCCTTTTTGGGGCCCTTAACATGCTCGAAAACTCTTGAAACTTTGCACACTCGTCGGAATGCGCGGCCATCAGGGTTTGGGCTGGGTTTGGTACCCGGGCGTGGCAGGGGGGCTCGACAGCGCCCCCTTGAAAAACTTGGTCCATGTATCAAACACACTTGCTGACACTATCACTGATAGTTTAAATACTGTTGCCATGGCAACGTGTCAATGTTTAATAATCTTTTGGGGTGTTTTTGAGACTCTTAGCATGCTTGAAATGACATGAAACTCAACACACACATCAGTGATGCCTTCCAGTAGATATGGCCAAAGTCTTAGAAATGGGCGTGGTGGAGGGGCTCAGTAGCGCCACCTTTTGACAAAAGCGCTGGGGTTAGTTTTATCTACAGTCACCAAACTCTGTATATATATTGTTCTCATAAAGCCGGACATCTTTCTAATTTACAGTCATTAGCTCTGACCAACAGGAAGTCAGATATTTTGGTTTGAATTTGGAATTTTGGATAAATCAGGCTCTGAGTTATTATAAACAATTCGTAGGAGATGCATGGAATCGACACCAAACTCGGTCAACATGAAACAAAGACACTGAAGATGCTATAGTGCGAACGATTATAGGATATCTCAAACGGTGCTGCTATGCCGAGGGATTAAATGAAGGACAAAAAAGGGAAACAGAAAATGTCTAATTTCTTGTAAAATCATTGTTTGATTGAAATGAAATTAATATTGTATGTTCGGTAATTGAACCTGGGTGAATTTAAAATGGATGTACTATTTTTCAGATCAATATATTTATTTTATTTTATATATTTAATCTGAATCTTATTTTGTCTGCCCTCCCTTCATTGTCCAATAGATGGCACTGTTGACTTAGTTTTGATGGGAAAAAAAACCTGTTTCCCTCTCTGTCTCTGGCTCTTTCTCTCTGTGTCTGTGTGTGTGTGTCTGTGTCTGTGTGTGTGTGTGTGTGTGTGTGTGTGTGTGTGTGTGTGTGTGTGTGTGTGTGTGTGTGTGTGTGTGTGTGTGTGTGAGGGGGATGGGTGGCTGACAGCTAAAGCATGCCTCTCTGTCTATGCCTCTAGCTCTTTCTCTCTCTGTGTGTGTGTGTGTGTGTGTGTGTGTGTGTGTGTGTGTGTGTGTGTGTGTGTGTGTGTGTGTGTGTGGAGGGGGGGACAGGTGGCTGACAGCTAAAGCATGCCTCTCTGTCTCTGCATTCTCTTTCTGTGTGTGTGTGTGTGTGTGTGTGTGTGTGTGTGTGTGTGTGTGTGTGTGTGTGTGTGTGTGTGTGTGTGTGTGTGTGTGTGTGTGTGTGTGTAAGTGGGATAGGTGCACCTGCAGTATTCTGAATGTCACTCTCGATTTGAAAAGCACTGCAATATAGTTTTATATGATTAGTTTCTTAATTATGTTAATAAAAATATAAAAAGACCTTTAGATAAATACTGGACTTAAGATAACTTTGCACTCATTTCAAAGGGACCTATGAGATCATCTGACATGAAACTCATCTAAATTGAATTGATCTCATAGATGTTGTGGTTTGTGGTCATAGCAGCACCGACTGCTGCAGTTAATGAGGGGAATTCAAATGACTTTGACAGTCATTTTATTAAAACATTATTTTAGCTACAAAAAATAAATAAATAAACAGCTTGCCTAATGTACTTTACGTAATGATGATTGATCTTAAGATATTTTAACGTATAATATGTGTTGTGCGTAGCCATGTTTACACATACACAACAATAGAGTTTAGATGCGTTTCATATCATAGGCTATCACAAATAACTATCACTTTAGTGTGACAAAAACAAAACAAAAAAAAAACTATACAAATACCTTGAATTAAACACTGGCCTTCTGGACTTACGAATTTTTGAGCTGCAAAAGATAACTTTGCGCATATTTGAAAGTGACCTATTATATCCTATGACAATAAAATGAATCTATATTTCAATGACATCATGGGTGTGGCTTGTGCTCATAGTGGCACCAGCTGCTGCGGTAAATGTGGCATATTTAAAATATTTAAAAAAATATATATTCTCCTATTTAAATGCGTATTGCCTGTCGTGCACAGTTTCCCCGAAGCCACCGGGGTGGCGGTGCCACCGGCTTGGGCCCGTCATCGCTGCTCGCAGCTTTAATTGGACTTGTTTTTCTATATGCATCGCATTCCTATAACCTGAGCTATAGGATGTACTCTCTCTCTCTCTCTCTCTCTCATTGTTTAAACCTTTTCTACACCCCTTATATTATTTGTATATAACCACTAATTCTACATCAAATAAAGTGAGATGTTACACTCTCCCTCAGCGCTGAGTATTTGTTAATTCAATTGCCAATGCAGAAAACTGGGATGAGGCACGAAGGGGCAAAAACCTAACAAAGAGTAATCTCTAAAAACTCAAAACTTAGGTGTGATTTAAACTTTTTGCCCATCATAAAGAAAGATTTAAAAAGATTTAATCAGTGGCTTCAGAGATTTATCTTTAAAAGGAAGGATTCTTTTCTCCAAGGCAGAAGTCATCTCACGTCTGACATATACAGCCATCTCATTAGACCTTATGTGTATAGAATAATGTGTACAAAGTTGATCAACTACTATGTCATTTTGTATGGAAAAATAAGATGCATTCTGTTTTGTCCAACAGCTTCAGTAATGGTGGTCTTATAGTTTTGTTGATTTTGCAATGTTAAATAATACTTTTAAAATCAACTAGTTGAGGAATTACTTGAGAAATTCAGTATTTGGAATATTATACCCGGAGTATGTCTTTTCTCAGTTGGGAGGTTTGAATTTTCCGATGATGTGTAACTTCAGCATTGAGAAGATCCCTGTTGCTCTCTCTAATTTCCACAAACAAGCACTATTAGCGTGGTCTATGATTTTCAAACTATTTTTCTCCAACCGATTACTTCATTTGGAATAATAAGAATATTTGTTATAAACACAAGTCCTTATTTTTCGAAAACTGGTTTAAGAATGGGATCAATCGAGTCCAATTATTTAATCAGAATGGTTACTTATTTACTTATCAATATTTGACTTATATTTGAATATACTGACAATATTTGACAATATTAAACTTTATCAATTTCTCTCTCACTATAAAACTCCAGTTACTCCAAAACAGGTTGCCACTGTATTTGGTGTCATTATGCTATTTGAAGGCCATAATAGTTTTTGACAAGTTCTGAAATGCCTCTCCCCAGGATATTTTTTTAAATCTACATCAAAATATAATAGAGATATTATTTTTCTGTGTTTCCATTCCTCATGTTGTTACAAAAAGGAACACATTAGTGGAAAATATTTCATGGAAGAAGGTTTGGACACTCCCTAACATGTACCTATTGGTAAATAAGGTCAAAGAAATTTATTTTAAGCTTATTCATATTACCCTGTCAAAACATTCATGGTGTCAAAGTTTAAATTAAGTATAGATGCAAATTCATTCACAACCAGAGTATCTTACATCTTTTCTTTTTTTTTTTTTTTTTGGCATTGTGATCATACAAGAAAACTTTGGCAAGACATTTGCCAGTTCATTGTAAACTAAGACTTTGAGCTTTATTTCAAGGAGCTTGCAACTTAATTATTTTGCTTGCACAAATGTAAAACTATGAAAGTTACCTCCAATTTTTCTCACTTTCAAGATTACGTTAAGATATATATTAAATTCTTATTTACCTCCTGTAACAAAAAGGCTACTAAAACTTTGAATATTTGCTCTTTTTTTTTAGCTAACACGCCTGTACTAAAAACCTGTAATATTGAGTTAAAGCATATAGGCTATAAAAACACATTCTCACATGTGAACGGTTATCCCATGTCTTCGGGAATTTAAATCGCGTCGGGTTTTACAGAGGCTGTGTAGTTATATATATATATATATGCCAGTCATGACATCTGAAGCTTGTGTTGACCGTTCTGAAATGGCGGCGCGACGACGTGCCTGCAGCGGTCAAATGAGGCATCTATGCTGTCTTCGAAAATCGATCAGATGAAGGTGTCAAAGGAGACAGGAAGGGAAGCTAACATTAGATTCGATCGCACCTTGATGTCTTCCTACCTTGAAATGTGTCCTCCGAAGGCAGCATTTTCCAGGTTTCAGACGCAGCCCGTGCGTCACTCCCGGATAACTGAAGAGGCGGGACGTGGCTGGAGCTGAGGTGACGTGATGACAAACAGACAGCAGACAAACGGCAATCCACTTGTCACTCAAAATGGCCACTCCCTTATTTATGCAGAAATGTAAGGGTTTATATAATGTAAACAAATGAGTTGTAGAAAAATTCACCCCTCTCACAGTTGTCATGAAGGGCAAAATTAGCCGTATACCTTAGACCAAAACCACAATTTGTCCAGGCTGTAAATGTTTTGTAATTTTTTTTTTTTGTTTGTTTGTTTTTTGTTTGTTTGTTTGTTTGTTTTTTCCTGCTGTAAAGTTGATAATTTCAACTTGGAGCTCAGTGAGGCCAGTCGATAAATTGCAGTTTAAGTCACTTCCGGGGGGTGGGGGCGGGGGGTTGCAGCTTGAACAAAACTCCACTCCTCATTTATGAAACGCGCATCCGGTTTGCCGTAGCTATTCCGCTACTCTGAGGTCGAGTAACACGTGTAGATGAGCACTGTGCGAGTGTTGTGAACACGTTTATTATCGCTTTACAACAACGGCTATTGTCCGGTAGAGATTGTTATAGATCTGTCACATCAGGTTAGGCGAGTTATTTTACACCAAGTATCCCAACATCGCATCTTCAAATCATCTGGTAAGTTGTTCGTTTCTTAGCTTTGTTGTGGAAAGCGAAGTATGTGGATCATACCTAATAATACAACACAGTATACAAACTAGATAAAACAATTATGCGAACATGTTCTTTATCCGAACTTGTTCTTTATCCAATAATAATAATAATAATTGGGGTTGTAGCCTTATAGATGTATAACAAACTCGTGTTTCTATTGTTAGCACATGGTACACGTCGCATATGAATTATGATAGCCGAATCTAAATTGCCTAACTTAACTTACCTGTTATCCATTCGAGAGTTTCATAATTTTACTAAGAGTTACTATCACAGTTGCTGCTATTTTTTTTATTTTGTAAATGTTGTAACTTGGTATGATAACGAACACCATCAAATAATGATTAATTAAATTAACAAAACAATAAAATCGAAATATTCAGACAGCTTCTTAATATTGGTCCTTTGCTGTATTTAAGTAGCAGTCACTATAGTAAGTACTTAAGTTAACTGTTGCTTTTTGGCGGAAACTTATGGTTGCCATAATAGAGTATGATTTGTCAGGAATAGGATCCAAATTTTCCTCGTGTAAATAGCCAGGTGGAAATGTATGTGTTGCAATGAATCATGCCATTGCAACACATACATTTGAAACCTTAAGAAATAGATTTATTAGTGTATCTGCAATGTTGTAAATGTCTTGACTCCATTAGATGTATGATGACTAATGAAAGTGGAGTTTGATGAAAAATTAAACCGTTCTGTCAGGTATATGAAATAAAGAAACTCATAGATCATTGATTTGATATCTAGTCAGAGGGTTTCAAAGGCCTGTTTGTTTCTTTAGATAATTGATATCGTTGGTCTCATCAGTGGGAAGTGCTTGCTCATGAGTTGGAGTTTGGCTATGTAAGAGATTACACTTAGAAATTGAGCTTCTTTAAACAATCGAGGCTTCTTTTTTTTTTCTTTTTTTTAAACGATAAACAAAATCAATGTTTCTTTAAATTGTGCAGACTGCTTTTATGAATGCAGATATTATCTCCTGTCAGATTAATCATATCCTATAACTTCTTTTCATTTATCCAGCATATGATTACCAGTATGAAGTATATTCTGGTGACGGGCGGTGTGATCTCAGGCATTGGGAAAGGCATTATAGCCAGCAGTGTCGGCACGATTCTCAAGTCCTGCGGCCTGCATGTCACAGCCATCAAGATCGACCCGTACATCAACATAGACGCAGGAACCTTCTCGCCGTATGAGCACGGTAATCTCACGCAGCTCATCATAGAAGCTCCTTCCACTTCTAAAACTATGTTTTGCAGTTAAATGTTGCAGTACCTGTAATTCATTTCAGTTGATATACAAATTCTGACTATAAAAAAATTAAAACTTTACATAAAAGCACGCAAGCATCTTATGTGATCAAACCCTAATTATTAGACTTTGACAAGTTTTTCCTACTAAAGACATTATTTCTCTAAGCGTGCAGCTTGTTAAAGTGTATTGTCCGTTTTTGAAGTGATCAGATATGTTTTGCGGGGGGAAAAACAACCCTATGCATAAGAAATGTTAACATGGGACTAAATAATCAGTTTGGATTGATTGGCTCAATTGACCTGAACCTTAATTTAAACCCCTTAATAAGTCCGAATAAGTTGGCACTGGTTGAAAGGGGTGGTGTAGATCTTAAAAAAACAAATCAGTTTAACAGGAAAATTTTTGCCTAAACTCAGCTGGATTCAAAAATACCTTGCAAATATAAGCACTGTCTTGATGTGTATGTCTTACTAATATTTATATACATTTATTAATGTCTTACATTTATAAACTAGGCAGTAAAGAAGTGAATATGTGCTTAAATAAAATACTTTCTGACAATCTAATAGATTTATGTCAGTTTTGGTTGTGGTAGCTTGGGTTACATTCTTGTGGTGATTTTTATTTATTTATTTTTTTGTTTCTGCACATACTCTGAAGTTTTGTGCAGGAATAGATGTAATGCACTTGTAAATGAATATGTGAGCCACATTGTGATGTTTAGTGTACATATAAACAGTACAGAGTCTGAAATTGGATTGGATTCATTTGGATTGACAGAAATTAGTACATGCATATTACATAATTATTGTGGGACTTGATATGTCTAGAGGGCAAAATATTGCAGACTTTGGGGTGGACAGTAACCAACCACTTTGAACATTCCTGGCAACAGCATGCTAAGAAACCACTTAAAACAATGTTAGCATCTACATAGTAATTGCCCTCATAGACCTTCTTCAGAAAATGTATCTTGAGGTTTAACTGTTATAAAGCATCTTTTTTATTTATGTGAATGATGATCAGAGCTCCTTGGTCTGTATATAAATGCGATTGTGTTTTTTTTTTTTTTTTTTTGTAGGTGAGGTGTTTGTTTTGGATGATGGGGGAGAGGTTGATTTGGATCTGGGCAACTATGAACGTTTTCTGGACATTAGGCTTACCAAAGACAACAACCTGACCACAGGAAAAATCTACCAGTCTGTCATCAACAAAGAGCGCAGAGGAGATTACCTGGGCAAAACTGTGCAGGGTGAGTTGGGAGTGTTATATTAATATGTGTAATAGGGTTGCACAAACCAGTCGTTGAACTTGGCCTATAGAGGGCGCAACAGGATAAGAAATCTTTGAAGTTCACTTTTACACTCCGTTTCCAATAATTAAAATGACAAATAAATGCATACTCTGAGCGCTCCACAAGATATGTTTGATTATACCATCTGTACGCTCAAAATTGGTCTGATCTGAATGCACGTTTTAAACAGCGTATTGTACACATTAATCAAACTTCTGCATTGTACAGATGGACTGAGCATGTAGTTTGAATAGAGGATGATTGGTGGATGCTGAAAGTGACAACGCGGTACCCCTATGAGATAATGGACCACTCGGGCGCCCGCCGACCAGTGGTGGAGCTAGACTTTTATGCATGGGGTGGCCAAGGCTACTTTAGGGGATCCTTAGACCGTGAAAGAATATTATGTGTAATACTTAATTGTTTTCATTGTTTTGACCGATGTAACATTGTATTTTAATAAATGGGCTACCAAAATTGTTGATATCAGTGAAATTTCACAGTTCTCGATTCCAACTGATATCCCACAGCAAAAACTACTATAAGCCTAATAATATAAATTAAAAAAATTGAATACACGTGAACAGTCAGAAATAAAGAACAGTGCTAAGAATAAAGTTTCAGGTCTAACTGTAATTCAGGTGAAGAAACTGAATAATCAAACATAATAACATTGCATAATCTTCACTGTATAAATTAAATCTAGAGTAATGCATGTTAAAACTAGCTACAAAAGTTACTCAGTCAAGATCATTGGGTGAATTTTTTTTTTTTTTTTTGTGATTAACTTTAATGACAGATGCCAGGAGGTAGGCTGGCTGCGGTCACTTTATGACCAAATGCACAATATTGAATCTAATGCATCCGATTTAATTTGTCAACTGCTTACATTCGGTTTTTGACGTACCTTTATGCGTATTGTGTTGTTCGCACTATTGATGAAGCGCCATATGCCGCACATCAACGCATCGTGTTCTCATGTTCAAGGAGGCAATACAAAACAGTGAATCTAATCACCATACAAGCAAACAAGTTAATTTCAAGATTGAAAAAAAGTGGCGTCGATGTGTTTTGCTGTAAGAACTGCACAACGGAAACAAAAAGGGCAATCTATAGGCTATTATATCTTTCTATAAGCACAGACTTTACACAGAAAGAAAAATATCTATACACACTCATCCAGCCTAGGGTGAAGACATTATAGGCTACCAAACAATGTGATAGAAGCGACAGGATTTTGAACAATTCTGCACTTATGCACGACCCCCATTATCAATCGTCTGTTTGGCAACTCGGGTTTAATAATCTCTTAAAGTCCCAGTGAACCGGAAGTTGCAACTGATTTTATTTCAGTGCTGTGACGTATTTCCAAGTGAAATGGAATATTGAATAGAGGGCAGGGTTTCACTTCAGCGCTCTTCCTCTCCATCTCTCGGCTCATGGCAGATTAACGGCTGGAGGGGAGTGGTTAAGGATATTCAAACCCAAGCTGTCAAACTGCCGTCATCGGAAAGGGAGCGCTATTCCAGACCGGACGTAACTTTTCAGATTTTGATTAAAGATTACCACGGCAAACAATTTTTTCCTGTGTATTATCTTGCACAGATTAATTGTTCACCCTAAAACCTGTAACGTGTGCTAACAAAGTAAATAAGATCGATTTTGATTTCATGAGGACTTCATGTTCACGTATTAACGTTGAATATTAATGTGCCGCGCTACTGCTGCCGCACGTCAGAATAAATGTTTCTTTTTCAGTAGGTGGTGAAATCGAAGTAGCGATCTAAATTTTGGAAGTAGCGATCTAAATCACCCTGCCACTGCCTCCAACTCGATGGTCAGATTCCCTAAAGAAGAGTTTTGGCAAAACATGGATCCATACAGCCAGAGATAGACGCAGATGGGAGAGATGCTGTGACCTGCGTCATCCAATCTTTACTGTGCTACTTCATCTGTATCTGATTTAGAACGAGCAGAAATCTGTGAGAAACGTAACGACCAAAAATAAGCTGTTATGTTGGAGAAATAGCCTTGTGGGCAGTGCAGTGTCGTATGCCATAGCTGTGCACAAGGCAGCCTGCATTCAAGTCTCAAGTTTCAGGCTTATTTGTTAATTAATGATTTTGATTAGTCAACGTCAACTCGACTTTCATCCCATACGTGTTGACTTAAATCTGAAGTCTACCCCTAGTGTGTAATGGTTATGTCTTGTGACTGTACTTGGGCATGCCATGCCCATAGACTTTCATTGTAAGTGCAGTTAAGTCAAAATTATTTTCTGTGGCAATCAACAGCAGGTCGCATGCTGTCTAGATCTTAACATTTATAGAGCAGTCGTCTCAATGGACTTTAAGCATACTGTGTACGTCTGTGTTCTCCATATTTTTCATTGTATAATTATTTGTTCCAGTGGTGCCACACATAACTGATGCTATTCAGGAGTGGGTGATGCGTCAAGCTAAAGTTCCTGTAGATGATGATGATGTTGAGCCCCAGGTTTGCGTCATTGAGGTAAGTAAAGATAAAGTAAATATTTTTTTAAGTTTAACAGGTTTCTGTTGTCTGAAGTTTTGTACGTCTTCTTGCAGTTGGGAGGTACGGTCGGCGACATAGAGAGCATGCCTTTCATCGAGGCCTTCAGACAGTTCCAGTTTAAAGTGAAGAGAGAGAATTTCTGTAATATTCATGTCAGCCTGGTACCTCAGGTAAGGAGGTGTGCGCATTCACGTCAGCACGCACAGAACAGTTCATTATAGACCATATCACAGTACATGTATGCATGCCCTGGTAATGTGAGTCTCGGTCGTGATGTCCAGCCCAGCGCTACAGGAGAGCAGAAGACCAAACCCACTCAGAACAGTGTGAGAGAACTCCGAGGCCTTGGACTGTCACCTGACCTGGTAAGTCAAGTGTTATTGAGCATGTGTATGTTCAAAATTGTGACTAGCTTGATTTTCTTTCTTTTTTTAATCTGCAAATGAATGAATTTAGAGAACTTCTATGTGATTTCTGAGTGTTTTTTTTTTTTTTTTTTTGGTTTAAATTTTATTCTTGCTGTTGCAGATAATGTGCCGATGCTCCACTCCACTTGAAACCTCCGTTAAAGAGAAGATATCCATGTTCTGTCATGTGGAACCTGAACAGGTTAGTCTGGATCCCGCAGAACTGAAAACCACCATTGAGACACTTTTATGTTACATATTATCTGTTGGTATAATGTCATGTCAACAGTTGTTAAATCCATGTTGGAAAAACGTGTAAAACTCATGTCCATATATGGGCTTTCCGCACAATGTTTCCTTTTGCCACTCTCGACAAACACATGATGCTCTCTGTGTGTTATATATATATATATATATATATATAAATATAAATAAATAAATATATACACACACAGTTTGTTGTTCCCATGTTTTTCCTGTAAATGTAGAATTTATTTTAGTATGAAAGTTATTGATTATTCATGATTTGTTTGTGAAAATATTTGTACATCCATTTCGTGCATAAAGTTGTGCATATCTACGCTTTGTGAATGAAACCCAATAATCTCAGTTGGTCTTCTTTTATAGGTGATCTGCGTACACGATGTATCGTCTATCTACAGAGTGCCATTGCTCTTAGAAAACCAGGGTGTTGTGGATTACTTTTGTCGCAGACTGGACCTTCCCATTGAAACCAGGCCCAGAAAGATGCTTGCAAAGTGGAAAGAGATGTCAGACAGGTTAGATTGCATTTAAAACTCAGTTTATAAATTGATATTGAGTTATAATGGGTCACGTGGGCCTTTAATGTTGTCTGTGTTTGTACGGTAGATCAGACAGGCTGTTAGAGCAGTGCTCCATTGCTCTGGTGGGGAAGTACACAAAGTTCTCAGACTCGTATGCCTCTGTGATCAAAGCCTTGGAGCACTCCGCCCTCGCCATCAGCCACAAACTAGAGGTTAAGGTGGGTAAAACCTTTAACATGGCCTATTGCAATTGGTTTAGCAGATGTATCAGATGGGTACTGTCTAATTTTATCTTTTAAAGAATAGTTCATCTTTAAATTCTGAATTTACAATTGTATCAATTAATCTTTCTCTTCTTTTTGCTTCTGTCTCTAGTATGTTGACTCTGCAGATTTGGAGCCCAGTACATTAGAGGAAGAGCCGGTGAAGTACCATGAGGCCTGGCAGAAACTCTGCAGCGCGGAGTGAGTAATGCTTCCAAATACAATGACTCCATTTACTTCAATAACATCCATTCTGCTTAGTAAGAGAATGTAAACACCTTAATGGTGTTCTTTTATTGAGGAGAATTCATAAAACCGTTAAAGATCTCGATTTCGCCAGTTATCCTGGTGTAGTTTTGTTAATATTTTTGCTGCTGTCTCTCATGCCATCAGTGGTATTTTAGTACCGGGAGGTTTTGGAGTGCGAGGGACGGAGGGCAAGATTCAAGCCATCAACTGGGCTAGAAAACAAAAGAAGCCTTTCCTGGGTAGGACCTCTTTAAAATGAATTTAAACTCCAATGTCGTGCAGCGGCTGTGAATGTAACCCATCTGTACTATTCATCTTTCAGGTGTGTGTTTGGGGATGCAGCTAGCTGTATGTGAATTTGCTAGGAACATGTTGGATTGGACAGGCAAGTTCTTCCTTCACGAAACAATGCTGTACTCGTGACTCAACTTACCAAGCCATGTTGAATAATGTGTGACTCTTCTGTTTTACCTAGATGCTAACTCCACAGAATTTGACCCAGAAACAAAACATCCTGTGGTGAGTTTAAATGTGCATTTCTGAGTCATTTTGGATCAAAAACAATAGAGCAGATATAACTGTATAATGTTTTTATTTTTTGTCATCTCACAGGTTATTGACATGCCAGAGCACAATCCAGGGCAAATGGGGGGAACTATGCGTTTGGGGAAAAGGCGAACTATTTTCAAAACCAAAAATGGAATACTTAGTGAGTGTTTCAATAACTGTAATACCATATTGATGATTTAATAGAGAACTTGTTTAAATGCATGATATTGTTGTTTTCTCTCTCACAGGAAAACTTTACGGAGACGTAGATTATGTAGAGGAAAGACACAGGCATCGCTTTGAGGTACATAATCTCTTCTAAAAAATACAAATTGATGGTCGTATGGAGAGCGGGAGCAGCGTTTGTTTGTGTACTGCAAATACAGACAAATATCGTCCATTCTGTCACATTAAAGTTAAGATATGCCTCTAGTTTTAATCATTTAAACGGGCCTTTGAAGTTTGGGCAAAAACTATAAAAAATTTTCACAGCGCTGGATGTCATATGGTGCTTGTGAAACACACGGAACACTTCACTACATGATTTAATGGTGAAATTTGTTATTTTTCATGTTAATCAGGCCAATTTTGATCGAGAACAATCCACTGTGGCTTTAATTCAGCGTGAGCAGCGCAGCAAAAATAGACTCGACGGCGAAACGATCGCGCCTCTGCGTGCGATGTGAATGCTCTGATTCTGTTAACATGGTTGCCGGAAAAATATGCGCTGCTAACGCATGCAGTGTGAAACCGGCCTAAAGGCCTTTTCACACCGGGACGATTTTCGCCAACGTTTAACGCCTCGGGACTGCGCACTGACGCGTAAAAAGCATCATAAACGTAAAAGCATCATTTAAAAAAAAAACACCTTGGGTTTGTTTTTTTTTGTTTTGACACGGCGCGTTATACTGTACGACCAATGAGATCGGCGCTTTTGTTCACGTGCCTGGAGCTGCTGAAGTTACAGTAAAACACGACTTGGTGGCGCTCATGCACAAAACTGTCTTGCCGAGCACACATTGATACGACGAAGTAGTAGTAAGTAGACGAAGAAGCTGAGCTGCTAATACTGCTTGCCAGTTAGCAAAAAGTGTGTGAATGGTTTTGGCAAGCACGTAAATACGGTCTCTCTTCTTCTATGTGACAAGAGATTCAAGATTCAAGAGTTTTATTTGTCACATACACAGTTATATACAGAATATACAACCGGCAGTGAAATGTAAAACAGGCGAGTGTCAGAAGCATAAAGTGCCGCAGCACCACCTTGTGTACCGGGAGCGTCATCTACTGTTTTGCACGTTTATTCGGCGCATCGTCAGTGAAAATCGTTTGGGTGTGAACACTCAAGGGGGTTGTCTGCTTTAAATATTGTTAGATAATGGTAAATCAATTTATTTCTGTGAATCACTTAAAAATGTCAGTTTCAGTAAAGCATCTGATGGGTTTGCATCGTCTCTCAGTTCCCGTGAGGCATTTTGCTTGCTATAAACCTTTTCTCCATCAGTAGCTGTTTATCACATTAATGGCTCAATCAGATTTCGATGTAAACCTGAAATAATCACATCAACAGGGAGGAAAAAAAATCCACTTGAATCTGACCTTCTCAATCAGATTGAAAAATACCAGACACAGTGGCGTGAGGCGAATATTAACATACATTTTACATAATTTAAACATGCAGGTTTACTTGCGTCTCAAGTCTTACAAACTGGTCAGTGAATGAAATTCTGATTGAGGAAACTTAATGTAAACATATGTAATAAAGGTAAAAAATGATTTGTATTATCCTTAGGTGTAGTAGCATACATGAACCCAGTATTATTCCTTCTGTCTGAGCAGGTGAACCCAGAGCTGAAGCATCATTTTGAGGACAAGGGCTTCCATTTTGTGGGTCAGGATGTGGAGGGAGAGAGAATGGAGGTCATAGAGCTGGATGGTATGTGAAAGAACACAAGACAACCTCTCAAATATACCAAGATGATTTGAAATGTTTTTGTTTGAATTTTTAGGTTCGGTGTTAAAAACATGTCGATGTGAATGTTAAAGGGATAGTTCACCCAAAAAGGAAAAATTCTGTCATTTACTCACTCTCATGTCGTTCCAAACCCGTAAGACGTTCGTTTATCTTCGGAACACAAATTAAGATCTTTTTGATGAAATTTGATGAAGCTTTTTGTTCCTCTTTTGACCGCTACGCTTCTACCATTTTCACGCTTCGTCCAAATTTGTGCTTTATATGATGAACCGGTTTAATTTTAGGCTTTTATTCACATATAAACATTGATAAACTCACACATCAGTTGTGGTAATTCAAAGCTCAAGCATGTTTGCTTGATGCGCAAGAACCAATGAGGTTAATTCTCTTGTGTTACGCAGCACGTTTGAGCTTCCGCAACAACCAATGAGGTTTGTTCTCGCGTGTCAAGCATGTTTGGTTGAGCTGTTGTTTTTTTTCCTCGAGACTAAGGCTACGTTTACACGTGTGCGCTATTTTCATAAACGGACATTTCAACCTCTCCGGTTTCAAAAATAACACTGTGCACACGTCGGTTTTCAGAAAAGTGTTCATTTACACGTACCAGTGTATATATGCCGCCAAGAGCATGCCAAACCTGTAGGTGGTGTAACGAGAAGCTCAAGCCCACGTAAGTCAATCAGAATCCCGAAAATAGCAACGAATCACTTCCTCTTCCTCTTTTGAACAAGGATGGCGCCAGGATCATCATAATGGAGCAGCTGTATTTGCAAATGCAAACTCACGAGAAGAGTTTGCACCAACATAAATGCGACTGCTACTCTGAACGCTTCCATGATCACATGTAAACGTAGGTGCGAGCTCTGGCGCATACTGTGAAATTGGCTGCCTAAACACCTGTTTGTCTGAGTTTACATACAAACGTGCAAACGAAGATTTTCAAAATCTCCACTCTGGCTGTAGTTTTTAGACTCGTTTTCAGAGGCGAATTCTCCGTTTGCATGTAAACGAAGGGAAATGTCTGTTTTTCAAAATAACCATGTACGTGTAAGCGGGGCCTAAAGGAACCAATAGAATCAAAATGCAAGTGTGAACATACCCTTATTGCAGTTTTTCTGAATTGCTAAAACACTTTTCTCGAAACCATCACCCACTTTCTCAAAACCAAATCAAACTACATTCAGAGAACCTCTGACTCTTCTGGAAAAATCAAACAATTGACACTCAATCATTTTATTTGTGCTCAAAATCAAAGAATGCTTTCAGATCATACACACTGTGAGTCAATATTATAAAGACTACAGATCATTCATTAGACACTACATTTAAAAAAAAATGGAGAACACTGAATCCAAAACATGCAGATACAGAAAAAGGTGTATTGTAACAAAGTAAACTAATTATGTAAAAAAAAGTACAGTAACTACAATTTACAACAGTGAGAATACATTGTATACTGTATGCACTGCAAGTATAGTGCTGAATATTGCATAGTAGACCTATTGAATGTCTGTATATTCAGCACTTACGTAGTGAAAATACAGTAACCCAACTGCAAAATCGATGTCAGTGAGATTTATTCTACCTCATCATCACGTCTTCATCTTGGGTCCAGCCTGAGGACTTTGTCCGCATCACAGGCAGTGTCGTCTCTTGCCAGAGAAAGATCCGCTGGTGTGCCGGTTCCAGCCTTGACAACATTCTCCACATCTTGCTTTTTCCTCATCCTCCTTGTTCACCACCTCTTATACATTCTCTTTCTCCTCCCCCTCTTATATTGTTTCCATCCATTGTTGGTATCATCAATCAATGGAACATGTTGAGTCAATTTTGGCACTCTGAGCTGACTTGTATTTTGTACAGTTGGTTTGGTCACATCATTAGAAATAAGTGTGAACAATTGAGTTGTGTGTGAATGATGACAATTGTGTTGTAGTTGTGTGTAAATTTTGCCTGCTGGTGTTTAGTGTTTTGAAAGCTGATTAGCGTGCAGCAGAGCAAAATGTATTTTAGCGAGTGAGAATGTGTTGAGTTGTGCAAAAAGAGTGCATGAGATTTACAAATGGTGTCTTAACTACCTGAACTTGTTTTACAGTGATTTATTTGAAATTGGTTTAGGCCATTGAGAATTTATTTTAGAGAATGGGATTTGTTTTAGCAATTCAAAAAAAACAAACATTATATTCAACTCATAATTAATTTTATCCACATTACCAAAAAGCAGGAACTATTTTTAAGAAACTTAATCTAAAGCAGTGCTACCACCACTAAAAGGAAACACTCAGCAATGTGTTACAAATAGAAATGAGATCAACAAAAAATTGTCCAGAGTTCATAAGTTTGATTTTTTTGGTTTTTGTTTCAGATCACCCGTATTTTGTTGGTGTCCAGTATCACCCAGAATTCACATCCAGACCCATAAAACCATCTCCACCATACTTCGGCTTGCTGTTAGCAGCTGCGGGGAGGCTTCCGAGTTATCTCCAGAAAGGCTGTCGGCTGTCACCACGGTATGACGTTCCCTAAGCTGCAGTTTATCCCAATGTCATCCCAAGATGCATCAATAAAAAAAAAAAAAACTGGATGCTGTCTCTGGAAAAGAGACCTCATACAAACCATCTTGAAGCTGCAGAGCATTCTCTTTATCAGCTGTTGGAACCTCTGAGCAGTGGCTCTTACAAGCTTTGCATGATACCAAATGAAAGTTGTTTTCTGTTCACAGAGACACATACAGTGACCGGAGTGGCAGCAGTTCTCCAGACTCAGAGATTGCGGAGTTAAAATTCTGTTCAATTGCTCAGGGATGAATCTGTTAATGGAGTTACATGTGAGCTTATCACTAAACACGACTGCCAGACAAGCTTTTAGTTTGTCTTTTGTCCCCCTCCCATGGTTTAAGGGCCCGTTTTTTGAGAAATGGTTTGAGTCAATGGAATGACAAGACAAAGAGCAGCAGCGTCATTTTAGTCCACTTGTTCATGTCAAATAAATTTGTGGAATAAAGTTGTAGACTTGCTCTTAGTCTTTCATTGGATAATGTTTTTCACTGTTGTAATTGTAACGAGATAATTTGTATTAAAACCTGTAATGTTTAATGTCCACAGTCAAGTTTCTATAACTTGATCTGCATAGTGTAAATAAAGTAATTCTATACACCACACTGAGAAACAGATTACAAGAGCCAAGGAGTCATCTTAGTGCACCATGCGCTTTATTTAAAAACAAGCCAGTTGCAGAAGCCAGAAATGTTAAACTGGTCACACTTCAGGGTTAAGTTTGACTTAAACATGAAACCACTTGAACTGCTCGTCAAAAGCAGAGCATACCTAAAGAGAAGAGGAAAAAAAAACAGCTATAACACCTATACTCCAAAAGACACCGTTTAGAAAAAATAACTGATCTCAGCCCCATATCCGCAAGTCTCATCCAGCAGTCACCATCAAAAACATGATCATCATTGATCAGAAATTAACTACGCCATCAAAAGCTGATAGCAACATACCTGCATGACCCATGTCAACACTGCTGGGTCAAGCTTCAGAGCACCTAAAGAGAAAGAAACGGCAAAACAATGAGCCATAAACGCATACAGACCAAAAGACAGTTTTCACAGGGACTGATCTCAGCCCCATATCCGTAAGTTTCATCCAGCAGTCACGATCAAAAAAAAAAAAAGTTATAATCATCGATCAGGAATTACACCATCAAAAGATGATTGTAACATACCTGTACCACCATTACCACAGGTCATCAGCACCTTTAAGAGAAAAGCCATTAACAAGAGCCACAGAAATCAAAGTCACCATGCAAGAACACTTCAGCAGCTAGTGCCGAAATGTTGGACAGTAGAGTGACCCACACAGACACCAGCAGACAGGTGGTCAAAGTCTCCCCGTTAATTTAGCACGTAGTTGGACAATCTGGTGCACACGGAGTGCACAGATTAATCAAAACGTGCAAAAAGAGGTTAATGACCATCAACTTACCAGCACTTGGACCAACAATAGGCATCTTGCTGGAAGCACTGCACTCTGATGACAAAAATAAATGAGTATTAAAGCCAAACAGCTAAACACTAGGAGCAATTTGAGCAGTTAAACGCTGGCTCAGAACGTCAATTTAATTCTCATAATAGAGCTGCTCTCTCAGAGAGGGCAAGTGTGTCATCATAGCCAAAAAGACGACAAAGCTTAAAAAGCGAACAAACCTTTTACAGAAGGTTTCCTCAGCCCATCTCAATGAGCATTGTGATGCCAGGACATGTCATCCATCCGTGGACACGGTCATTTTATGCACCTTCCAACCTGCATGAAAGCAAGTTAACGGTTAGACAGGGCTACGCAATACATACAACTATAAAAGACAGGTTTCGGTTGTCCTTTTCCTTAATGTTGCTGGGACAGCTATAGTTCAACTGTACAGCGACCGTCGGTAAAAGTGTTGCTATCGGCTCCTGTTTGACCGCGCCTGCTATAGATGAACAGGAACGGCTTCGATCAGGGCCGTGAACCGTTGTTTTAATAGCCATAATTTGTGCACGAGCCAACGCCAATTTCAACAAGTAGAGTTCAATTAGTATTCGTTAACCGCTAAATAAGTTTGGACATGCAAGTTAAAAATGTTAGTGTACTTCAACTGTACATAAAGCCATATTAAAGTTCGATACCTCTGCAGTAGTGATGGCGGTGGAACCTCGTGGTGAACCGAAACTCCACGTTTAACTAAAACCTGAAAGAGCACACAGAGAATCAGCACGACCGACACAAATATGCAGATATATATATTAAGTAGGGACGTATCGAAATGGTAACGTAACTTAGTGCATCATGTATAAAAGTCTCCGTGAAAAGTAAATAGCCTAAAATGGCGCCGATTTGAAAGCTACTCTGCAATAACGTTGCACTGAGCCACAAAGCAAGTGTCATTCAAAAGCGTCAAAGACTTAAAAACAACCTAAGTTTGCAAGAAATTGTAAAATTTAATTCGAGAGCAAAGTTAACGTTACCCTAACCGCGCTGTTACGCACTATACATCCAGATTACTTATAAACGCCGAAATATTCTAGGATTAACTCTAATACCTCACAAAGAAAATAGTGGTGTAACAACAAAACTAGCTATTGTAATACACGGCACACTTTTCGACAATTTGTTATTGAAGAAGACTCACCCCCATTCTTTGAGAAAGCTGTTCGAAAGAGGAAGTTAATACTGTGACCCGTGCTTTTATACAGTGAAACTGAACGCTGATTGGCGAATGGGCTCATCGATGATTGGTTGAAGGAGGTGTCTTGGTCGCAAAGCTTAATGGGATATGTATTTCGGCTTCTAACATTAAAGGAGTACCCGGATATTTTTTCTACTTATATAGGTCTATTTAATAACTGGTGACTCTTTTATTTAACCAACGGTTTTTATTGTGAAATATATTTATACTGAAAAATATATGTATATAAAACGAAGCAATAAAGTAAATCTCGTGTTGTTGTGGTTAAAACCGTGTTCTAACAACGACTGAATATTATGATCTTAGCTCAAATAAACTATGCAGTAAAAAAAAAAAAAAAAAAAAATGTTGATGTAAACTACTAATTCCATCTGTTTATAGATTATGTCATACAGGAATTCATAGCGGGAGAATTCTGTGCTCAGGATTAGTGAGATATACCGCCGGTCAGATGATTAAGATAGCCTCATTAAGCGCTTTATTTCCTTTAAAATAAAATACAGGCTATTTGCAAGCATAGTTTTGGGCTCTGAGCTTCTTGAATTGTTTGATGAATCCCCCGGCTGCCCAGTGCCACATCTATTTCAGCACCATGGACAGAGCGTATACGGCCTCCGCCTGGACCGAGATAAGACCACCGGTGCAGTAATGATCACTAACCATAAATAATGCATACAAATTTATGCAAGTGGCTATTATTTTATTAAATTATTGATCTTGTTATTTTATCGGGATTAATTGTTTACTCCGAAATATATGGATAATTGACAATCGACATTTGTTGTTGTTGTTGTTGTTGTTTTTACAAATCTTTTAAAAACTGATGTAATGGATATTTCTCAGTCATGAACAATGTGTGTGAACAAGTTTAAGTTGTTAAATAACATTTCAACGTGTTTAAATTCATTCGTTGACTTTATGTCATGCGGTACAACCAAATAGATGTATACCACCTGACATGGAAAGTGTACTACCAACCTACCCATACTTGAATTTAGCAGTCTTTACCAGTATTTGAGACGTGATCTACAAACCTTTTCACACAAGGATCAGTTGGGTCCTCTGGATGATGCATTATCATGTTTACTGTTATTACCTTGTCAATTCATAATAAAAGAGCCATGTTTGCAGTTGCACTTCCTGACATTTTGGTGGTTTAAGATAACAAAACATGACATGTATTATTTAAATGTACTAAAAATGAATTCAAACTAAATGTTTTATATAATAAAGAAATCCATGTCATGAATTTATCAAATAATTTTATAAGGAAATAATGCATTGACCCATATACCATTATTAAATAATGGTGCTTTATTTTATTCAAGCACGAGGTCTTGAGTTGCAGGGACTTTATCCCCTTCTCCACGTCCTGTTTACTCGTGATAAAATCATTGTATCGCACTGTTTTTCTTGGCTTATTGGTTTATAAGTACATACATATGTATGAATATTATATAAACTAAAGCGTTTAGCTAGGCCTGCTTATAGCCTACCCTTATGAAAATTAACCATGGTTTTATTGTAGTAAAAGTGTAGTAACCATGCTTTCTTGACTAATTGATTCCCATTTATATAACCACAGTTTTACACAAATACCATGGTTAAACTATTGTTAGAGTAGCAAAGCCATGGTTAATTTGTGGTTACCTTGGTTTAACTATAATAATTTATTTGGTTTTATTTGTAGTAAAACCATGGTTCGTTTTCGTAAGGGTACGCCCAAGAGTAGCAACATAAAAGCTATGTAGAAAAACGCTTATATCGCAAAACAGGTTCCGCTTCCTCCAGTCCTCAAATGAAAGTAATTCAGGTCATTTGCTGTAGTTACACATTAGTCCGACTTGAGATGTGAGAATGAGCGCATCACATGACTGCAGCACATCCACCTCACCGCCCCCGCCGCTATACACTCAATGTAAACACCGTTAGCGCTCCTGCTTTGTCTTTGAGCCTGTGGCTGGAGCTCTCGACTCACTATGCCATGGATATTTTGTGGCAATACCAGTTCAGGATCATTTTGCTGGGGGACTCGACGGTGGGCAAATCGTCTTTGCTCAAGAGGTTCACGGATGGCATATACACCGATGTAGCAGACCCTACGGTCGGTGTGGATTTCTACGCCCGTTCACTAGACATCGAACCTGGGGTTAAAATCAAACTACAGCTGTGGGATACAGCCGGACAAGAAAGATTCAGGTTTGTGCTCTATTTATAACAGTAATAATAATAATTGATATTGTGTTCTGTCTGCTGGCTATGTCGCCATCATATACAGTTATATGGATTGAATGCGTAACCTACATCACTATGATTTTATCGGCAAGTACCCATGCATGCTTTCGCGATGTCATTGGTTGTGTAATATTGCAGGGTTATGTTCTAGGTTAGCCCTTTATATCAGTACTTTTACTGTAATATATGAATTTACCTTAATGTGCATGCCATTATATAATTTACAGATCTGCTGGGTTCACATTCACAGGCCTACCAGACTGTTTATGAATGAGGCTCATCTCATTGATTTGTTCCAGTGTCATATGCCTCACCTGTTTCGATTCAGTAATGAGAGTGTTTGGTTTAGTACTGTCACTGGGCTCAGATCCTGATGTCTCTGATCAGCTTTCACACAAACATCCACCCTCAATGCTTTAAAGGACCATTCATGAAATGTAAAAATCAACCACCACAAAAGCCTTTCTTGTTTTTAGAAATGTATTCAGAATGATCAGACTCCCACTTGATTTCCACATATAATAGGCCTATCATGGAACACTGCATGCACAAATAGACAATCAGGTTCTCTGCTCAACGTTCTTTCTATTAGCATTAAATGTATAATTACAATAATTTTAGTAAGGATTATGGACCAGGCCAGTGGGGCTCAGAGCCTATATGACACCTAGAAACAAGCATCATGCAAAATTTATATAGACTAGAAAAACACTCTGCTTGAATGTGTGCCAGTACTGTTGCCACACAGTGAAATAAGGACAAATAAATAAGAATTGCATTTATTTCTAGCCCCCTAAACACCCTTTTGCGGTTTTAATGCTATACTAGTCCTGATATGATTTGGTGTCTTATGTAATGGATTATTCCAGTAGTGTTTTTGCTCTCATAAATTTAACTTTGATGTAACCAATGTAAATTACTTGATTTTTCAGATTTAAAAAGTAATTTTCTATTATTTGGGCATTACTTCTTGCAAAATCCATCCTTTAATATCATTACACTGAGATGTCTGCTGGGTTAAATATAAATATAAGTTAAATATATTACAATGAATTCAACACAATTGAAGCTCCATGGTTTCTGGTTTTTATCACCAGGTGTTTCTTACGATGGAAAAAGGTTAAATGAGCAAAAAACAAATTGGGTATTTAAAGGAATATTTTGGGTTCAACAACTGTAAAAAAAAAAAAAAAAAAAAAAAAAAATAAATAAACAGCTTTACAGCTCAAACAATATGCCAGAAGAACTGATGTAAGTAATTTTATAAAATTCTTTAAGAGCTTCACATTTCTTACAATCTATAAATTACTACTATGCCCCAATAATTCTACTTATGCCCCACTGATAAACCGCGTTTCCACCGCAGGAACTTTCCCCAGGAACTAGGGACTTTGGGGTGGTACTCGGTATGTTTTGACTGCATGAACCAGGGTCTAAATGAAGTTCCGGGTAAATATTTCCCCCTCAAAACGGCCCTGCTCGTGGTTTAGTACTTTTTCAAAGTTCAGGAACTTTCTGGGGTGGGACTTGGGCACTAAACATGCTGATTGGTTGAGTTCATGCAGCATTTTGATTGGCTGACTCCACGCAGCATTTTATTTCAACCACTATTTTTAAAAGTTGTTGCGGTGCGTGCAGTAAGAGTTATTTGCTAATCGAATCAACAATGATGTTAAAAAAAAAATACGACCGATGGGACGACGAGGTTTTGGCTTTATTAAGCTTATATGCGGAGGACGAAATCCAGCGGGAACTGGAAAGCCGTGTGTAGTCCTACGTTACCGTACTAATCTTCACGGTACTTAAGACCGCGATGGAAACGCAGACAGCAACAGGTCTGGGGGAAAAGGTTCCTGGGAAAAAAAGTTCCTGGGACAAATTGTTCCGGGTAATTTCGGTGGAAACGGGGTTGGGGTGGAGCTTCATGCTTACTTTCTGAGTTTAACTTGAAATGGATCTAAGAATCTCTGGAAATGATTTGGTGCATCCATGTAATCACAGGAGCCTTGAAAATATAATCTTCTTCATCCCCTCAGGTCCATCACCACTTCCTACTATCGCAACTCTGTTGGCGGACTCTTAGTCTTTGACCTGACGAACAGGAAGACCTTCGATCACGTTCGGGAATGGCACCGAGAAGTCAGCGAGCACATTCTGCCTCATCACATGGTCTACATCCTGATCGGCCACAAGAGCGACCTGAGCCGCGACCGCAAGGTGACACGGGACGAAGCGGAGCAGCTGGCGGCCGAACTCGGCATCCGCTACGTGGAAACTTCAGCCAAGTGCAACAGCAACGTGGAACGTGCTTTCGAGCTGCTCACACGGGACATCTATGAGCTGATGAAGATGGGTGAGATCTCCACGCGTGACGGCTGGGATGGGGTCAAGAGTGGCCTCACCGCTAAAGTTCTTTATCCAGCCGAGGAGGAAGCGGAGCGAGAAAAGAGCTGCAACTGCTGACTTCCACAATCCACCTGTAATTGCTCACCTGTGTATCAGTCGGTTGTCGCTCACCTTGGCTTTCACTAATGTGTCGCATCGTGGTCTATGCCTCAGGGCCTGGACCGCTGCACTTACCTTGTTGTTGCTGTCTGAGGTTGATGGTACAAGCCATTCAAAGGTGTAGTATATTTAGGCTTGCATGGACAGGCCCTGCTTCATATTGTTGGAATTCACCCCATGTTCTGACGTTTGCAGCAATCTTGTGGATAACTTGTGGATAAACATTTTTACATTCTAGTTTTTTGAGCTGTATGCATAATTGTACTTCCATCCTCTGGAGTCATTACAGTTTATTTGGCTTGTTCCGTTCCCTTTAATCATTATTAATGTGGTACCATTACCATTTAGAAAAACATCTAGTGATTACAATCAACATTGTCTGTTCACTTACAGATTTAAAGACCCCATAAAATGGCTTGACAACATGATTTTCTTTCCTGTGTTGGCATATGTTGACATAGCAGGTTAGATGGAGCTGGACAAATTGCTTTTAGTGCTGTGAACCGTAATTTCTTACTTCCTATTGCTAGTCAGTTCATAGGTGATATTAAGAGGACAACATTTGAGAGCGTTTGACTGGACAAATATGTAATCAATATTTTTGGTCTATTTCCCTAGTAGTAGTAAAAATCTTTTAAAAGTTTTTAGGAGTGCACATAGCGTATAGATGCCGTCAAAGCAAAGAGACTTGGACTGAAAGCCACAAAACTTCCATTTTGATTTTCTAGATTCTTTAGGTGAGAAGAATTTGAGACAGATAGGACAGTTGTTGGCTGGTAGACATCATTTCTGGGTAAAAAGGCAATACTAAACCACCCTTCTAACTGATCGCTGGGTTTGCAAATATAATTTTACACAATTTATTAATTAAAATTAATTTAAAAAAAAAAGTTAATACCACTTTGTTTGTTACAGACCAACATTATTATGTACACAAAGCCAAAATACTTCATAATTCAGGAAATAATCGCCAATGCAACATATTTTAAAATGTCACTTGTTCATGGATAAATACATATTTTGTCAGATCTGTTGATGTAGTATTCATTCTCCAAAAGTATAAAACATAATCACATATGCTCTGTTCTAAAACCTAGTGATCTGCCCATCTAAACAGCATTGTGGTGCATCATACATTAATTCCTCACACATAGACTGTTCCAAAAAACAGACAGCAATATTATGCTGCTTCTAAGACACTGTGTTTTGGCAGCATCATGTGTATCATCCAAGATTAAGTCAAAAGAAATGTTGATTATAAATATCTCATTCAATACTACAAAATATCAAACTAATTAAATTGACTATTTTACCCAAAATCTGTGTGCTATGTATGTTTGTGCTTATTACTATCCAATATCATTAGCTCAGCAACTTGCTAACAAGTGTACAACAAATTGCTACATATGTATAGTAAAACATTCGAAACAGTCTTAAGCCCAACTTTACGACACGAATAGCATATGCAGAAACGCATAGCCTTTTAAAGTATACTCCATTTGTAGTGTGATAGCACGAACACAGGCACTCGACACATGCAAACTGTAACATTTCAGTGTCTGCGCTATTTCTCTCCAGAAGTTATGAGCGATAAAAATGTCTTTGTACTCGAATTTGTACTTTGTACTCCACTTGTGGGTAAAATATCCAATAGCTGTCAGAACATTCAATATGATAAATAAACATCTGCTGTTTGTTAATGAGTTATTGTATTCACAACTTTCAAATTTTATATTTACATTAATTCATTTAGCAGACATTTTATCCAAAGCAACTTGCATATAAGGAATACGACACGATAAGGAAGTGATCAATCTTAAGGAGGCAAACACAAGAAGTGCTAAAAGTAAGTGCCACTTCTTGAAAGGGATTTCAAGAAGTGCTAGATTCAAACAGTGTTCAAAACAAGAACAGAGAGGGATTTAATAGTGAAAGAAGGATTTTTAAGAGTCAGCAGGATGCTATTAAGTGCTCATGGAAGAGATGAGTTTTCAGCCATGTCTTGAATATTGTCAGGGATTCGCCTGTCCGGATAGCATTAGGAAGATTGCTCATGTTGGAAGTCCAGCCAGAAGAGCATTGCAATAGCCCAGTCTAGAAATGACAAGGGCCTGGTGCTCCATGTTCCGTTAGGAAGGGCCTGATCTTCCTGGTGTAGTGCAGTGCAGTGACCATGCTGTCTTTGCAATGTGGTCTATGAATGTCAGCTGGTCTCAAAAGATTACCACAATTCTTTGGCAGATCGGGATGGAATTATTAACCGTGTTTCCACCGTGGGAACTTTCCCCAGGAACTAGGGACTTTGGGGTGGCACTTGGTGTGTTTTGACCTCAGCAACCAGGGTCTAAAGAAAGTTCTGGATAAAAATGTCCCCTTCAAAACGACCCTGATCGCGAGGTAGTACTTTTTCAGGAACTTTCAGGGGTGGGACTTGGGCGCTTAACATGATTGGATGAGTCCACTCAGCATTTTATTTCAAGCTAAAAGTCTGTTGCGGTGCGTGCAGTAAGAGTTGTATACTATTCGAATCAACAATGGAGTTTAAAAAATACGACTGATTATCCGACGACTAGGTTCAGGCTTTTTTAAGCTTATATGCAGAGAATGAAATCCAGTGGGAACTGGAAAAATCGCACGCAGTCCTACGTCACCATAGAAACGCAGACAGCAGCGGGTCTGGGGGAAAAAGAGTTACTGGGGAAAAAGTTCCTGGGACAAATTGTAAATGGGGCTATTGTTGATGAGCCTAGCTGGATGGTAAAATTATGTTGAATCGTCGGAGTGTTCGTAGACGAGGAGTTTTGTCTTTGCTAGATTTAGTTGCAGGTGATGTTCTTTCATCCATGCTGAGATGTCTACCAACTACTGTCAGATCGTGTGCCTGAAATGAAAAGTAAAGATGTGGTAGCAGAATCCATGTGCCTGTGTAATAGATCCCAGTCATATGAATAAATATAGAAAAGGAGAGGTCCTACCCTTCAGGTACCCCTGTGACTAGTTGATGTGCTTTGGATTCCTCCCTTCCCCAGGCAAACTAGAAAGCCCTATGTGAGGTAAGATTGTAAGAGAGTGCAGTTCCTGTGATGCCCAGCGATGAGAGGGTGGACAAAAGGATCTGGTGGCTAATGGTGTCAAGCCAGTTGTGGCAGTCTGTGGAAAGCCTATCAATAAATAACACTATACACCATACTTTTTGTGTGTGGAGGGGCCTGTGCCACATTCATAATCCTAAAAAGAATACAAAAATATTATTAGATACCTATTTAACAAATGACATAAATCAGATTATTTGACCAAATATGACTTTATGACTCATGAGGTTGTCACATTGATGTTCATTGATGCCACAATGATGTTCATCAAACTGAATGAGAAGATTTAAAGTACATTTGAATACTCATATGAAAGCAGATGCTTTTGTTTACATGGTTCTATTTTCCCCAACTCTATATTCACTTAATATGACACACTATACATTTCTCACAAGAAATTAAACTGATTTCATAGTTATTTAAATGGTTTATTTGGTACCGTTGTCATAGACTCCTGGTTTCACAGACAAGGCTTAAGCTAGTTCCAGACTAAAATGCATGTTTGAGCTGTTTTAACTGAAAGCAACTTGCAATGACATATTTTAAAATAGGTAAGTGCCATTGTTTTGTCTCAAGATGCACATTAGTAATGTTTTCTAAGGCACGTTTATAAAATCTGCTTAAATGTCCTAATTGAACTAAGGCCTAATCCTGACTTAATGTAAGCCCTGTCTGTGAAACCGGGCCAGAGACTTGGAATAGGAGTAGTATTTTTTATTATTTATTTATTTATTTTTTATGTGTCCTGATTTTAATATATTTGGTGTTCATCATTTAGTTCTGGTCGTTATTCTGTAGGAAAAATGACCGATGTATATATATATATATATATATATATATATATATATATATATATATATATATATATATAAAACATATAGGCCTGGTTTCACAGACAGAGCTTGAGCCAGGATTAGACCTTCAATTGGGACATTAGAAAGTAGCTTTTATAAATGTCATAGAAAGAAGAAGAAGAAGAAACATTACTAGTGTGCATCTTGAGATGGCAGTGACATTTTAAAATATGTTAGTGCAAGTTGTTAAAACAGCTCAAACATGCATTTTACTCTGGGTCTAGCTTAAGCCTTGTCTGTGAAACACGTTGGGGAACATTATTATGACTAATAATATTATCGTTCTTGATGTGAATGGACCTTTACACTGTAGAAGGGAGCCAAATCATATCTTCAGACCACAATATCATACAGACTTGCAAGTGGGCATACTCTAAAACAACTGTATAGCAATGCCCTGGCATCCGCCCACAAGCAGCACTAAAAATCTAGTTTTGTCTTGTATGGAGGTTGAACTCACTAACACCAGGATCATGTCTCATGCATTGACTGTATTTGACGCCGATAGTCTCTGAGTAACGAAGACTGTGTGTTACTTCAGATCAGGACAGAGGTGCAGATATAAGACCCCAATAACAGGACACTCCTCGTTTTACCAGCATGTCAGCAAAACTTCAGTTATGCCTGCTGTAAAGAGATTTGGCATGCAGCATAGCTCAGCGTCTTAGCTCCATTATGTGCCGATGGCTTTACAGGGTGTGTTTGTATCATAGACTATAAAAAAAAGGTTTGTATGTGCATTTCTGTATGGCTACATTTATTGTAAATAGCAGCTAAGGTTGTGTGGCTTAACATAACATCTCTTTTCATACCGCACATACTCTATACAGCATGTAATTCAGAGCTAGTAATAGAGTATAGGAAGGTTTTCATTGTGCCAGCAGAACATCACAATTGTACAATTAGCCTGAACACATCTTCTGAGTTTACAGATCAGGTATGAAATTTTCCCAAGCTGCCAAAGGATCTTCTATGTAATCATATCCATTCTGCAGACAATATGCAGAGAAAACTAGGAAGAAAATTGGCATATCCAGTTCTTTTTGAACCATGTGCTGTAAGAAAATCATGTTTCTGTTCTCATTTTCACTACTTATTATGCAGATGAAAAAACATAAAATAAATGTGAACGAATTAAACTTTTTTACAGTGAAATGAGTAACTCAATCCATTTAAAGCTATAATTCTAACATTGACACAAGTATTTCTCTTCTCATTCAACATTAAAACACTGGGTTTTGTACAGTTTTTTTTTTTTTCCGTGTGTAATATTACATGCTGTAACAATTGCTTTTGTTGAGACATGGCAATGACTGATTGTATGTTTATTAGCATGGAAAATCCGATTGGATTGGACGCACCAAAAACACAAAGAAAAGACTGGAAAGCCTTGTGGAATCCCTTTCCGAACATGATATTTCAAATTCTGATGAGTTGAGTAAATGAGGTTATGTTACATTAGTAATATTTAAAGGAGTGTGTAGTATACATATATAAATATTCACACAAAAAAAACAAAAAAAAAAATTGACGAAATATGTGACCACACTGCTGTTGTGTTGTGGCCACTGAAAGGTTTTGCACAATTTGACAACTAGTTTCTATGGTAACTTCATTCATTAAATATATACACATATATACGCATATTTAACTGCACATTGCTCCTCACATACTATTTCACAGATTAATAAATTGTATTAAAAGACATTTATATTTCCCATGAATCTTTCAAAATGGTGGTGCCAAATACTTTTTACACGCCCCCTTGTGGTCAATAGAGAACAGCTCTATGACTTCATTTTAAGAAAATGGGTTGCAGTGAAATAAATCACAATGGTGTTAAATAGCTAGTGTAAATGAAATAAGAAAATTGTGTATTATAGATAGACAATAGGACATTTTAGTATAAAAGCAGGACTTTCATTAGTCACCCACTCTTAACACTTTCAGCCACTCACTGACTCATCACGATTCTGATCATATAAACATGTCTGTACATGCCTAGGGGCTCAGGTCATGTGGACGAGCAGAGTAAAATGTATTGCACATTTTAAATGTTAAATCAACTGTAATGAATGCTAAAGCCAATAGTAATGATATACATCAAGCTCTGGGCATTGTAAACTGTCAATATATTGCATTGTGATTTGGTAAATATATAAGATCCATTATGTTTAAATAAAATTTGCGTTAAGATCTGTGTTCTCATAATCTCTTGCAGTAGGTTGTTTTGTATAATAGACAAGCAGTGCAATATGACATTCACAACTGTGAAGATACCATATTTGGACTTATTATTGTTCTTCTAAAGATTATTATTATTATTTTTCTTTCGCCTTTTTGGGGCCCTTAACATGCTCGAAAACTCTTGAAACTTTGCACACTCGTCGGAATGCGCGGCCATCAGGGTTTGGGCTGGGTTTGGTACCCGGGCGTGGCAGAAAAACTTGGTCCATATATCAAACACACTTGCACGTACATTTATGAAACTCGGTACACATATAGAGCTCATCGGGCCAAACAACTTCCGCTCATAGTCATAAGCTTCGCCAACAGGAAGTGAGCTATTATGGGTCGTTTTAAAACGCATACTGTGGAATTTGAAATACTCCTCCTAGGCGATTAACCCGATCAGCACCAAACTCGGTCAGCATGAAGTCAAGGCATTGAGGATGCTAAATTACGAACGGATTTTTGATATCTCGAACGGTTTGGCCGTGGCAGGAGACAAATTTATGGCGAGAAATGGGAAACAGGAAGTGTGTTATAACTTCTGCATACATTGACCGATTTGGATGAAACTTCAGCTGTGTGTTCGTTGTAAGAGGCCGATCACATGGATATGACTTTTGTGAGTCAAAGTTATAGCGCCACCAACTGGCAGCAGGAAGTGTGTCACTTTCAAAAATGCTTTGAATCACCGTCTTATTTTCACCCGATTTACTTCAAACTTCATCAGTATAATGTCAAAACATGGCAGATATAGACATATGAATGGATTCCTGATAGTTTAAATACTGTTGCCATGCCAACGTGTCAAAGTTGAATAATCTTTTAGGGTGTTTTTGAGACTCTTAGCATGCTTGAAATGACATGAAACTCAACACACACATCAGTGATGCCTTCCAGTAGATATGGCCAAAGTCTTAGAAATGGGCGTGGTGGAGGGGCTCAGTAGCGCCACCTTTTGACAAAAGCGCTGGGGTTAGTTTTATCTACAGTCACCAAACTCTGTGTATATATTGTTCTCATCAAGCCGGACATCTTTCTAATTTACAGTCATTAGCTCTGACCAACAGGAAGTCAGATATTTTGGTTTGAATTTTGAATTTTTGAATAAACAGGCTTTGAGTTATTATAAACTATTCGTAGGAGATGCATGGCATTGACACCAAACTCAGTCAACATGAAACAAAGACACTGAAGATGCTATAGTGCGAACGATTATAGGATATCTCAAACGGTGCTGCTATGCCGAGGGATTAAATGAAGGACAAAAAAGGGAAACAGAAAATGTCTAATTTCTTGTAAAATCATTGTTTGATTTAAATTAAATTAAGATTGTATGTTCGGTAATTGAACCTGGGTGAATTTAAATTGAATGTACTATTTTTCAGATCAATATATTTATTTTATTTAATATATTTAATCTGAATCTTATTTTGTCTGCCCTCCCTTCATTGTCCAATAGATGGCACTGTTGACTTAGTTTTGATGGGAAAAAAAACCTGTTTCCCTCTCGGTCTCTGGCTCTTTCTCTCTCTCTGTGTGTGTGTGTGTGTGTGTGTGTGTGTGTGTGTGTGTGTGTGTGTGTGTGTGTGTGTGTGTGTGTGTGTGTGTGTGTGTGTGTGTGGGGGGGGATGGGTGGCTGACAGCTAAAGCATGCCTCTCTGCCTCTGGCTCTCTCTCTCTCTCTCTCTCTCTGTGTGTGTGTGTGTGTGTGTGTGGAAGGGGAATGGGTGCACCAGCAATATTCTGAATGTCATTCTGAACTCGATTTGAAGAGCACTGCAATATAGTTTTATGTAATTAGTTTCATAATTATGTTAATAAAAATATAAAAAGACCTTTAGATAAATACTGGACTCAAAGACTTGTAAAAATGTAAGCTGCAAAAGATAACTTTGCACTCATTTCAATGGGACCTATGACATAAAATCTAAATTTAAATTATCTCACGGATGAGGCTGCTGTGGTTAACGATTATATTTGCTGCAGTAAATGTGGCTTATTCAGATTACTTTAATATAGTTATTTTATATTTAACGGATTTAAAATCATATTGCAGCAAATGATAACGCCTCATTTGAAATTAAACTATGACACTATATCACTATTCAGACAGGACTCATTTTCTAAATGACATTTGAGTTACAATTCTTATCACATGACATCTGAGATTTCATGTACTCAGTCAAGATAGTATTCTTTTTTCTTTTGTGTTCTTTTACAGAGGAGTGTGTGTGTGTGTGTGTGTGTGTGTGTGTGTGTGTGTGTGTGTGTGTGTGTGTGTGTGTGTGTGTGTGTGTGTGTGTGTGTGTGTGTGTGTTTTCTATACATGGGCTTTACAGAAGGTCATGTGCTGTGTTTGCAAAGATCACGTATGATGCATGTCTTTAAATGAATTATTTACTGATAGAATTCAAATTTATTAAAAAAGTACATTTCACATGATTTTATAAAAGTTGCTGTTTATAATAAACTTCCATAAAATTTAGACACGCATCTTACTCTTACCTGACACTGATATTGAAATCGTTGTTGCGGTTTCTGTGATTTGGCTCCATTTATTAATTTTGTAATTAACACTTTTATTGGATACCTCCCATATTTAAATGAAAGCACGCTTTTTGGTGCATGAGATTGGTGAACAAACAGTAGCTAATGTAGGTCAAAAACACATGAAGAGAAATGTTAAGATAATTCAACATCAGCATTCGGACGGTATTCTGCACTCATTTGAAATTGACCTTTGACATCATCTGACATGAAACTCATCTAAATTGAATTGATCTCATAGATGTTGTGGTTTGTGGTCATAGCAGCACCGACTGCTGCAGTTAATGAGGGGAATTCAAATGACTTTGACAGTCATTTTATTAAAACATTTTAGCTACAAAAAATAAATAAATAAACAGCTTGCCTAATGTACTTTATGTAATGATGATTGATCTTAAGATATTTTAACATATAATATGTGTTGTGCGTACCCATGTTTACACATACACAACAATAGAGTTTAGATGCGTTTCATATCATAGGCTATCACAAATAACTATCACTTTAGTGTGACAAAATGTTTTTTTTTTTTTTTTTTTAAACTATACAAATGCCTTGAATTAAACACTGGCCTTCTGGACTTAGGAATTTTTGAGCTGCAAAAGATAACTTTGCAAATATTTGAAAGTGACCTATTATATCCTATGACAATAAAATGAATCTATATTTCAATGACATCATGGGTGTGGCTTGTGCTCATAGTGGCACCAGCTGCTGCGGTAAATGTGGCATATTTAAAATATTTGTAAAAAAATATTCTCCTGTTTAAATGCATATTGTCTGTCGTGCACAGTTTCCCTGAAGCCACCGGGGTGGCGGGGCCACCGGCTTGGGCCCGTCATCGCTGCTCGCAGCTTTAATTGAAGTTATTCTTTCTGCAGGTTACTTCATTATACCAGAGGCGGAAAATGAAGTAGCCTAGGTGCGTCCCAATTCACATACTTTTTTATAGGCTGTAGCTAATCGCTCCCTATATCCTTATTCCCTATTCCCTACTACTAATATAGTACACTGAATGAATAAATTCAATTGGGTGAGCAATTGAATGAGTGCACTCGATAATGTACACTATGTTTTCGGACTCTACGAATGGCTGCCTCCTCAAATAGTGAACTATATAAGGGAATAGGGGTGATTACAGACACATCCATCTGTTTAAAAGATTCATTAAATTAGGGGTGTTTGATTCCAGGTTTTTGGAAGTTGACTCCTCTACTTACTTTACATCAAAATAGGGGCAGGAATACTACATGGCATTTATTGAATTAGTTAGTTAAAGCTATGTTTCCACTACTAAAAATTAGAGAATTCATGATATATGTGGCGGCGCCTGAATAATCGGCTGCGGCTCGGAGGCTTGCTCCAAACTTAATTTCGTTATACTGTACTTGTACATGTGTAATGACAAATAAACTTGAAACTTGATATTTTTAGGTGAAATGTATGAATTTGCTTACTCAAATATTTCAAGTTCAAAGTAATGAAAATGTATGATTACAAAATAAAAATCTGCTGGTTCTGCTTACTTAAACTTTACATTTCTTAAAGTTGTCATGAATTAAGAAATCAACTTTCCCTTGAGCCTTTGATATATAAAAGTTCATCGTGATATAAGAATATCCTGTAAGTTTCGGAGCTGAAAACTTCCTTGTTAGTCAAAGAAAAGCTTTTATTGACACCAGACCCAGCAAACGCTCAATCTCAGAATATGTCGACCATTGACGTCATAGAATGCAGAAACGCCACCTCAACAGATAAATATGTACGCCTGATTCTGTAGCCCCGCCCACCGACTCGTGGAGCTAAACGGATCACACTACTGAGCAATGAACATGCCGAAGATAGCAATATATTGCGCTGTGCCTGGTTGTGGAAGAACACAGTCCCTGCATAAGCTTCCTTCAGATTCTAATATTTGGAATGAGTGGTTGAACTTTATTTTGAATGAAGTTCCAGCTCACATGGGTAAGACATTGCACGTTTGTTCCTTCATTTCACCACGGATTCATTTGAAAAAAAAGAGACAGGATTTGCAGACAGGATGAGATTACATAAATGAATGAAGCAACACATTTATGTGAGTAAATTTTTTTTTTTTTAATATGTGACAGTATTGCATTGTTACAGATCGTTTGATATCTATTGATTATGTCTACGTGTCTAACTGAACATAACTTAGCACGCTGTCACAGGCTGGAGAATCCTTTATTTGAGGTGTTGTTGGTTCATTGTGCTGTGATTCGTGATCAGACTCAGACATGTATGGGCCAGGGCTCGCAAAGTCCAACGTCCCGGGGCTATGTGTTTTCCAGACAGGCTACCAAAATGTAAGCCCATCGGCAGGCCGGTGAATCTTAAATAGTGAAATAACATTCCTTTCTTGATGTGCATTGTTTACTCCCTTGACTTGATATTTAAAGGAAAAATACAATCACGGAAGTCTTGATCATGCTGATTTGTCTGACTCTGCAGTGAGGCTTGCGTGTGTGTGTGTGTGTGTGTGTGTGTGTTAGTGATGTCCACCGATCGGGCGGGCCAAATAATAAAAAATAACATTCCAATTAATCACGGGTGTATGAGAGATAAATCATTGTGTTTGTTTGATAAAGACGTTTTGCGAGCCCTGTGGGACGAATCATTCCGGTTGCCGTTTTCCCACACGCTTTCAAAACAATTCCTCACATTGTACTTATGGGGGAGCCGAAGCTCGTTATAATATGCAAAGCTTATCCAATCATAGCGGTCTTCAGTGTGGCATGCACATAAAAACCGAGCGTTCCATGAGAGAGGCTCAAAACCAGGGTAGAAAATAGCCTATTACTTATTCATTATGATGTTTTTGAATGTAAAAAGCACGTGAATTTCATAAATTGACCTCAGACTGATTGCCTCAATTTTATTTTTTAGTTTTGTCAACTTATTCTACAAACCTGATTCCAAAAAAGTTGGGACACTGTACAAATTGTGAATAAAAAGAATGCAATAATAGGCCGGAAAACCATACTGGATGCCCGTAGTGGAAAAAAGTGGAAAACTGTTCTGTGGTCAGACCAATTGTTCTTTTTGGAAAACTGGGATGCCATGTCATCCGGACTAAAGAGGACAAGGACAATCCAAGTTGTTATCAGCGCTCAGTTCAGAAGCCTGCATCTCTGATGGTATGGGGTTGCATGAGTGCGTGTGGCATGGGCAGCTTACACATCTGGAAAGGCACCATCAATGCTGAAAGGTATATCCAAGTTCTAGAACAACATATGCTCTCATCCAGACGTCGTCTCTTTCAGGGAAGAGATGTGTTGATGTCATGAAATTTAAAATCAACTTATTTTTCCCTTAAAATGATACATTTTCTCAGTTTAAACATTTGATATGTCATCTATGTTGTATTCTGATTAAAATATTGAAATTTGAAACTTCCACATCATTGCATTCTGTTTTTAATTCACAATTTGTACAGTGTCCCAACTTTTTTGGAATCGGGTTTGTAATAATTGCCAAATATTTTGATTTCAGATATGAGAAATGCTCAGTAAAACAGTAAAACCTCTTTGAGGCGTGATGTTATATTGTCATGTTTATCAAAATAAAACTGATAAAAAGCATAGACCCCACTTCATTGATAGTGTAGGCTTATATATTGAACTTTATTCTTATACAAACAGACGCTGCATTAAGCAGTACATAAAGTATTGAATGCAAATGTCTTCTGAAACATCTGTGTATTTGACAAATATTGCATTTATTTAATTTCAGCTGTGATAAAGTATGCAAATATAGCGTCACTACGGGAAGCAGAAAGTGTCCGACTTCACGTCTCCATTTGCAGCTCCTTCCTGCCTGCACGTGGCTACTCTCGCCGATCGGATGCATCCACCGGTTGCCAATGTCGAACACACCTTAGGGAATACATGACAATGGAGCACATGGCAGGATCACATGACAAACAGGAACACATGACAAAACCAGGAAACATGAACAAGACCGAAAACATGACTGAAATAAACTCGAAAATACAAGACATGAAGCATGACACATTGTTACACTGTCTTGTTGAGTATTCATGTAAACAGAGTCGGTTATGTCTTAAGTGAACGTAAATAGTTGGGAAAGAAATTGGATGTGTGTCAATCTGTGCATTAGGTCTTAATACAGTATAACCTATATAACAACTGAAACAAAAAAGGAGAAAAATAGCTGCTTTTGACTAAAGACCTTTTGTAACTTAAGCTTTAGTGTACATACTGTAGTTTTGGTTGCAGAAATACAAATATGCATAAGAAGAGCTGAGATTGCATATATTCTATTTTTCTATATCTTCTATATCTATTGATCTTTAAACTATTGATCTTTAGTGGAAAAGTTTTTGAAACTTTAGATTTTGAAACTAGATTAACTTTCTTAACATCAATCAAATGGAATAATATTTTGCTAACACTTTCTTTAAAGCCTATATACACTCACCTAAAGGATTATTAGGAACACCATACTAATACTGTGTTTGACCCCCTTTCGCCTTCAGAACTGCCTTAATTATATGTGGCATTGATTCAACAAGGTGCTGAAAGCATTCTTTAGAAATGTTGGCCCATATTGATAGGATAGCATCTTGCAGTTGATGGAGATTTGTGGGATGCACATCCAGGGCACGAAGCCCTGTTCCACCAAATCCCAAAGATGCTCTATTGGGTTGAGATCTGGTGACTGTGGGGGCCATTTTAGTACAGTGAACTCATTGTCATGTTCAAGAAACCAATTTGAAATGATTCGAGCTTTATGACATGGTGCATTATCCTGCTGGAAGTAGCCATCAGAGAATGGGTACATGGTGGTCATAAAGGGATGGACATGGTCAGAAACAATGCTCAGGTAGGCCGTGGCATTTAAACGATGCCCAATTGGCACTAAGGGGCCTAAAGTGTGCCAAGAAAACATCCCCCACACCATTACACCACCACCACCAGCCTGCACAGTGGTAACAAGGCATGATGGATCCATGTTCTCATTCTGTTTACGCCAAATTCTGACTCTACCATCTGAATGTCTCAACAGAAATCGAGACTCATCAGACCAGGCAACATTTTTCCAGTCTTCAACTGTCCAATTTTGGTGAGCTTGTGCAAATTGTAGCTTCTTTTTCCTATTTGTAGTGGAGATGAGTGGTACCCGGTTGGGTCTTCTGCTGTTGTAGCCCATCCGGCTCAAGGTTGTGCATGTTGTGGCTTCACAAATGCTTAGCTGCATTCCTCGGTTGTAACAAGTGGTTATTTCAGTCAAAGTTGCCTTCTATCAGCTTGAATCAGTCGGCCCATTCTCCTCTGTCAAAAGATGATCGCAATAAGTGAACAATACTGCCTTTGTGCAACCTATATCTGTGAAACACTGTTAAAGAAAAACATTTGTATTTTTCTTATGTTTTCGGATATTATTTATTCTTTTGTTTCACAGAGTCATAGTCATTGAAAGTAAATGCCTTTCCAATCTTATATGCGATGGAAAAAGCGAGAAGAACGAGTTCGGCAAAAGGCAGATTCGAAAACCAGGTTAATTTGCATCAAAAGTGTCTGCTTTCCATTGTATTAGTTGTACAACCTACGCTACTGCTGTGCATATTCTATAGACGGCGTTTATAATTTGGCCTGTCACAACAACCATTGTCTCTGCCATTAAGGTAGATGGTTTATTTGCATTTAGTGCAAATAGACACTCCGATTATAGTTTTGCGGCGGCCGTGGTGGCGACCGCCTGTACGGACGGGCCGGCTCTGCTTCAACCCATAAGAACCCACAGTGACACGGGTGTCACAAACACTGGTGCTTATATGGAAAGGTATTTTTAAAGCATTATCTCTCCATTTCAACTCAGGAAGTTCCTAAGTGACAAATAAGGAACACCCAGTTCAGTCACGTGACAATGTGTGAATTTTTTTGTTGCCATGGCAACATTCCCAAAATGGTGGCCTGTCTGGTTAGCACGTTGCAGTGTCAGCAATTTTTTAAAACGCTTGTTTTTGTTACTAACGGTATGTTTTAACCCATGCAACAATAACAATTTTCTAACGTTTTAATAACATATCATAGATTACACTTAACCTGACTTTAATACATTTCTTAAACAAATTGATATAAAACAAGTTACGAAAATATTGTGTAAACAGTAGGTGGAATTTTGATGAGACGTATTTGTAACATTAAGTAAAATGTTAATGAGCTGCTCAATTAATTTAACTGATTCAATATTTTTTAGTGTTATATACTTTCTCTATGTGTTATATAAAATCTGGAACTCAGAAGAATGTTAACAACATTGTTAAAGACATGGAAATATTGATTGGTATTGATCTGTGCATGGGTCTGCACCAAATGCCAGGAAATCGTGCATACTTGGGAAAATGACACAAGGCATGGTGGCTGACAACATGTCACGCAGCCGTTTTCAGACTCTGCTAGCATGTCTACATTTCACTGACAACAATGATTCGTAAAAACGGCAAGCAGGGGATAAGTGTTGGAAGATCCGTTCATGGCTTGATATGTTTCATAATAATTTTGAATAATATGCTTAATTTTGATATATGTTGTGGAAAATAAAATAAAAAACTTAAATAAATGCCCAATGTAACATATGTAACATAAAAAATGTATCATAAACGTCCAATGTCACATATATGTAACATTACAGATCTTTAATAAGGAGGGGTTGTATTTCAAAACAATGCAGAAACATGTTACAAATGGTTTTATATACCCCATAATTTTCCTCTAAGGAGAAATTGACCCGGGTTCTTAGTTAATCCACATTTGAGCACATTGAGATGAAGCATTGGAGAACGTTTTAATAGTATTAAGGGAATCTGGTCTGAATTTTTTAGGAAAAGGGTAGCATCATCAGCCAATTGACTGATGATAATCTCCTTTCCTTAATATTTAAATAGTGATAAATATTAACTACGCACTGTTTACACAATAAGGCTTAGGAATAATAAGTAAATATTGATTGGTATTGATCTGCGCATGGGTCTGCACCAAATGCCAGGAAATCAATGGCCGCCGAATGTTCTCTCTCTGAATTTGGAAAAGAATTCTGAAGAAGCCCAGCAGTAGTTTAGCATAACATAATAATGCTTCTGAATGCTAGTGTAACCAAGAAAGTCTTGTAGCACTTTATTCCTGGGTCAGGAATTGATGAGACTTTGCTTTATGACTCCCTCACACTCAATCACAATATGAAACACATTTACAGCCATACGCGTAGGAGCCATTATACGTCAAAAAAGTTTTGTCCCCTCCCCCACTATTTCCCAATGTAAGAATTATTTTTGCATTGCCTGTCTATCTCTGCCGATTTCGGAGTCTCCAAATGAATCCATTCTGCAACTATTAAATACATAATTACATTTTTTTTTTTAAACGAAATTATAGGCTTAAGTGCAGAAAGTTGTTCGTTTTGTCGCTGTGGTTAATACACACACACACACACACACCGTTGGCGGTGCCCTCAAAGTCATCTGTCAGTTGTGCAGTTAACGTTACCCAAAATCTCCTGAATGAAAATACTGAAATAAATACTGATAACATGTTTTGGGCGGTTTTGTGTGCATTTTGGCGGTTTTTGAACAGTTTTTGGGCTGGAATTCAATCAGCTGGATCTGGCAACACTGGTGGACGGTTGACGTTACAACAGAACAACGACAGCATTCAGAGACTCATTTTGTATTTGAGGTAGGAGTAGGCTAATTCAGTCGATGAAATGGCAGACTGCTGGTTTTCAGTTTGATCATCAGTTTTGTTGTATTTTGAAACTGTCAAATATAGCCTACTTAGAAGCAAACTATCTAATCGTATGTTGTGTAAAACAGGCAAATGTTAGCTAATTAGCTAAGTAAGGGATAATGTACAGCGAGGCGGTTGTTATAGCCTGACAGGCTCGCGGAGGGGTCCTGAATCAGCCTGAAGGGGTTGTATTCGCTATAACAACCGCCTCGCTATTCATTATCCCGCTTATTACATGGCTACCTACCACATAAATCAATAATTTTGACACAAAATAATCGATTCAAAAACGATTTATATTGCTTCCGCTAAAGAAAATAGTCCGTCCCGTCTCTATTCCAATTTTGGAAGATTCTGCGATATTCAACATTTAATATTCCACACTCTGGTCTTCTTCGGTAAAAAATGACTGAAAACTTTTACGTTTTGAATTTTTTAATTGTTTTGCTTCATCGGAATGGGATGAAACTTGGTGACTTTTGTTGTATTTCCTATGTCAGTGGTCGGCAACTTGCGGCCCACTTAACTCAGCAATAATATATGTCCCGCGCCCGCAGCCGTTTTGTGCAGGTAAACTCCCCTCTAGTGGCTTACGCAAGAAGTCGCATCCTTTAGCCTCACAGCGTCGGACTCCCACCGGAAAGACCCGTGTTCAAGCACCGCTTGGTGCGACCCGTGGAAATTTCAACAACAGTTACAATAAATTTGTCTTTAGTGATTTTGCCTTCAAAAAAAGTACGAGAATGTTTTTGCAGTAATGTTTTATTTTGGGATGGATTGAGAGCTTTTAATTTGAAAAGACATTCAGAAGAGTATGTGGATTGCTAGTGTGATAAAACCAATAGTGAACCATTGAAACGTTTGCTTATAACGCGGGGCCTCAGCACCAACACGTGAACAATAACAAACCAAATTCAGCTTCCTTTTTTTTAAATCAAAAATAATGTTTGTTTTTTTTGTTTGTTTTTTTTGGTCCGTGGCCAAATATAATTGGCGACCCTGACCACAAAAAAAAAAAAAAAAAAAAAAAAAAAAATCAAGGAGATGATTCGGATATGTTAAAGGGTCGTAAAAAATAGTCACACTTGGCTCCTTCGCGGTCAAAAATAACCGCCATAGGAAATGAAATAAAATTAATTTATAATGAAATAAAATCAATAATTGAAACAAAAAAACAAACAAAACAAAAGATACCCTCTATCGCTTACACACACACACACACACCTAAGAGTGTTTGCTCTTATTTTAACATAATATGTGTTCCTGATATCTGTTGCATATGCAATAAATAAAATAATATGTATGTAGTTAAAATAATATTATTACATTTTTATTCCTCTTCTTTAACCTACAGTTTGATAATGATTGTTTGCTGTTATGTTATTTTATTAGGTTTCTGCTGTTAGATCCTAATTGCTGTTCCCTTCTGTTTTATTACCATTTATAGAATTAAATGAATATATATATATATATATATATATATATATATATATATATATATATATATATATATATATATATATAAATAAATAAATTCGGGGAATCCCACACACACACAATCTTTTTACCTCTAAGATATTGTCGCTATTAATATGATGTTTATTGTGTGTAATTATATTATTTTAATCGTTTAAACAAAGTTTGTAATCACTAGCCAATCAGACAACATCGACGAAGCATCTAAGTTTATGCTATTGGCCAGAGTGCTTGTCAATCATCACCGTTAACGCCCCAATCCCATGATCCTTCACGTTAGAATACATTTTTACATGTGTTACGAGCTGATTTAGCGTATTAACCGACAGATATATCTAGAATCGTGTACATTTGATTATACAATACACAATTGATGGTGAAGCATGATAAAACATCGTTGTTTTGACTGGCCGGATAATTGTTACCCTCGCTGAGACACCATGACTCCCAGAATGTGAGGTCCAGGAAAAAACACATCGGATTAAAAAGGGCATCTGCCGTGACTGGCATAGCTGTGGAAGGGATTCTCTGATACAGTTACGGAATCGCTATCAAGAGATTTCGGATGCACAATTTTTAAAACTCGGAGCTGCTAATGACCGTTGTTCTTGGCGCTCCACCTTCTCACTGTTAACAATAGAGAAGTAAAGTATTTATTGTTTGTCCTGCTATGATGAAAAAAATTGTGTTTTTTTACAGTTACGTAAATTTATGTTTTCTATCTCTTCAAACTGTTTTCCACTAAAAAAGTAATGGGTTTACACTTGGCATTCAGAGTTGTATGGAGTGTTTGTGAATATAATTTTGATGTGGACTATTGAGAATATTTTTTATTTGAGAGGGTGTTTGAAAAAAATACTGTAATTGTATCAGATGATATTATGAGGGATTACCATATTCATGTACAACGCACAATACAATACAAACGCACTTGGTCCTCCAGCTACTTATTTTTGATTATTTTATGGAGATTTGGGTGGATTTCTAAATTGTATATCAGTGTACATTACCCAGTACTCCAAAAGTAAATACAACCCATGTAATCATTTTTTAATGGACTTTTAAGTGCTTGTAGATACCAGGCTATGGAATTAAAAAGTTGAAACAGTTACTAATATCAGTGTACAGAATCTCCAGTAGATCCCATCAATGAAAACTGATGTTTTCAAGTCGTGTTACTCCACACAAGCAAACGCAGAGCAGTATTTAGCGGGTCAAATGCTTTACATGAGACCTATTATAGATAATGACTTTTTACCGTTTTAAACTGTACCATAACATAACCACTTTAAATGATACTGATAATCCCATAAACCATTGTTTTAGCACGAACATTCCTGTGTGTAATGTAAAGTCTCTCATGGCTTGAGCTGGAACAGGGACGAGCTTGAGCAGGAAGTGTAGTTCAACAAACTGCGCATGTTCACTCAAAGCCTCTCGCTATGTAAGGATGACACCGACCGCGATCTAAACGGTAAGGCCAGTCCTTCGCATTTCAACCTCTCAAATGTAACGGTTAAACATGACTGCGCAGCGCAGAACTTCGACAGGACGTCGACTTGAAGTGTTCACGGCTCGGGTGGCAGCCCCCACGAATGGCGGAGGAGCGTCTTGTCGTTTGTGTGTGTGCGTCCCGCCGCACGGGAGACGTCATGAGAACAGAACACCGCGGCGCGACGCCAGCGCGTCATTTAGATACAGTCCGCCCGTACGGCCAGCGAACGCTTCATGAATTAGCTGCGCTTGAGGTGTTTGAGAGTGGGATGTTTGTTTGTAAACACACATTCACCCACAAACAAGCAAACAAACAGTGAAATGAAGGTGTGTGTTAGCATAGCACGTTAGCATCACGAACAGCAGATGAGTGAGAATGAAATGGCGCAACATGAAGTGCTAATATGCTAACTGAATTAGCCACCGAAGAGCACAACACTTATAAAAGTGCAGTCGCTTAGAAACATTCACCATGGCAACCAACGCAGTTTCCCCCACAATACGATAGTTACCTCAGTTATTGTTGCTACTGTTAAATCATAATAAATGCACGAGAGGTCTCTTTCAAACAGTGTAATACTTTTTTATATAGATAAATTCATGTTTGACCACAGGTGGTTCTTAATACCAGTCACTAACTATGGTATTTTGACGGAATCGGGGTTTTTACCATGGTATACAGAAGGGCTAGTCGTGTGTCATGGTACAGTGACGATATCAGTAAAATGAATTAACGTTACTTTGACGTACTATGAGGCTGTACGATGTCCATATACCATGGTATTTACTCCAACGTACTTCAAAGAATACCATGGTATTACTATGTAACAGTTACTTGTTACTTTTATCTTATAGCATTAGCAATGCAGTCGTTTCGTTTAACTGTCTTCATTAGACAGATGAACAATAAACAATACTTATTACTTTGATAAACTGAACAAATTATCATTTAAAGGGACACTATATCCTTACAACAGTATAAATTATTATTTTAATTGGAAATAGGAAAACATTGTTTATTTAGTTAATATAAACCATACTTATTTAAAATTGTATAGTTTTATATTTGGTTGTTTTAGAGAAATACTTGGTAATGTAATGGGGACTTGAAGTCACTTTTCCTCGTCGGGCCATTTTAATCATGAATTGACTACTTGGTTTAGGTTTGGTTAACTTAACTGACTTTGTCTTGGAGTAAAAAATATTTGAATGCACATTTCCCTTATCTGGATATTATGTACTTAGACACAAGCTTGTAGACTGGCCTTATCACACAATTCACTTTCACTTGTTCATGCTGAATTAATGCTACAGATGAAGCACTGCATAAGCTGTTGTTTATTACTGTCTGAGGTCTGAGTTACCCTCACTGAGATACCCTGATACCTTTAGTGGGTGTTCCATTAAGGGAATGTGAAAGAGTTAAAAGGGCATCTGCCGTGACTGGCATAGCTGTGGAAGGGATTCTCTGACACAGTTGCGGAATCACTATCAAGAGATTTCGGATGCACAATTTTTATAACCTTAGGCTGCCAGTGATCGATGTTCTTGGCACCTTGATTTATTACTGTAAAGAAAAGAAAAACAAAGTATTAAACATCAAAGCCCACAATGTTATAAGCTGACATTTTCCATTGTCACCAGTTTACGTGTAGCATTTTATTATGTTGCTTAAGAGGTGGAACATGTTATAACATTTATATGATTGACTACTTTTTGGAATAACATGAAGAAATTAATTGTGCACAATATGAACAGGACCATGTATTAAGAAATTTATATGGTCAATGTTGAGTTTAAATGTCTGTTATTGACATCAAGCAAAACATCTTCTGAAACATAATCAGTAGTTTAATGGAATAGCATGTGTATTATTATTATTATTATTATTATTGTTGTATAATTACTATATACTACCAGTCAAAAGTTTAGAATAATCACAATTTTGAAAATCTCTTATGCTCAGAATGGCTGCATTTATTTGATTTAAAATACAGCAAAAACTGTTATATTGTGAAATATTACACTTTAAAAGAACTGTTTTTTTTTATTTATTTGAATATATTTTAAAATGTTATTTATTCCTGTGATGGCATATTTGAATTTTTAGCAGCCATTACGCCAGTCTTTAGTGTCACATGGTCTTTCAGAAATCTTTCTAATATGCTGATTTGGTGCTCAATTATTATAATAATAATCTTAATTATTCCAAACATTTGACTGGTATAGATAAAAAAAAAAATATTCACCAGGAATTTCATACTCAGTGTTGAAGGAGAGCGCGGGCTATGGCAGAGACAGAAGTCACTGTGTCTGTGGAGGACATGGTGGTGATGAAGAGCACTGAGGAAGAGGATGTGGAGCCTGACAACCAAAGCAAGACTCAAATGATCTTACAGCTGCAGCCCATCACAGCTGGGTAGGTGTGAGGATCATAAACTAGACAGCTAAGTATATAAAAAAAACACAAGCTTGCAAGAGACAAACATATAATAATACTTTATATCTGTCATATGAAACAAATGACTCTTTAAAAGGACCAAAACAGCTTAATTCTTGGGAGTAAACATGTGGAGCTTGATTTTATAGATGGATGTTTTGTGTGTGTAGGCTTGGAGATGAAAGCAGTGAGACAGATGCTGCAGTTGTGGCAGTGGAGACACAAGGTAAACGTGTCAAAACTTGCTTTTTCTTTGCATTATGACAGTGGGTTTTGCACAGCCAAGTACCGCTCATATGTTCTTCATAAAATGTAGTCATGTAGTTTAAACAGTCATTAATTCATGTCATAATTATTAGACAGTAATCTCTCTGTAGTTTCCTGCAAACGCGTCTTAGCTGTAAAAATGCTCTAAGGTCTGTCTGCTCAAATTTATCAGCCCTCTCCAAGCAGCGGATTACGCTTCAGTTCCTGTCACTAAATACACCTTATGCAGTTTTCCCACAATAAACTGTTTGTGTGTTATGTTCAGATGAGGCATCTGCTGAAGGAGAGGATTTGGAGCTTGGTTATCCCATTACATGCGGCGAGAGTAAAGCCATCCTTCTATTCAAGAAGTTTGTCTGCCCAGGAATCAATGTCAAATGTGTGAAGGTTGGTGTCGTGTAGACCTTAATGCTGCACATAACAGTTGCTAATGTGTTTAATCTGGCTTTCTGTGTTTCTCTGCAGTATGAGGATCAGTTGATTAGTCCAAAGCAGTTTGTGCACATGTCGGGTAAAGCCACCTTGAAGGACTGGAAGCGAGCGATCCGGATGGGTGGGGTTATGCTCAGGTAATAAGCATTCTGGGTCTCTTCAGGTCAGACCTCAACTCAGTGACAGCTATCAGTATTAGTAGTTTTTATGTGTCCCGTTACGGTATTGGTAGCCTTTCATGGCATATCATATACAGTACTGTGCAAACGCCTTAGGCACGATAGTTTTTACACACCCACAAATGGTTTTAAAGGTGCAGTGTGTAATATTTATGAGGATCTATTGACAGAAATGCAATATAATATACATAACTATGTTTTCAGTGGTGTATAAAGACCTTACATAATGAACCGTTATGTTTTTATTACCTTAGAATGAGCCATTTCTATCTACATACACTGCGGTTCCCCTTACAGTGAAGTCGCCTGTCATGTTTCTACAGTAGCCCTAAACGGACAAACTGCTCTACAGAGCGCTAGCTACTCCCTGCTGTCTCAGACGACGACATCTTTGTCCTGTCTCTGTCACCGTAGCTTCTCTATGTGCTTCTATAGGGAGGGGTGAGCGGTGGGCGGTGGGCGGTTGCACTTCGCAACCTCACCACTAGATGCCGCTAAAATTTACACAGTGCACCTTTAAGCCAGTTCTTTATATGTTTTGCTCTAGTGTGTCAGTAGAAAATATCAGTTTACATTTCCAAACATTCCTTTTGGCATTAATTGTAATAATCCAGTGTAGATTTACTCTGTGGAGTCCAATTTACAGCCCTATTCTTCAATAGCAACCTCATAAAACAGTAAACCAGATTCATAAAACAATTTCCACCGAAATGTGCCATTCAAACTGATTGAACTTCAGCGACTCCAATGGTTTCTAAAGGTATGATTAAAATAGCTAAATTAGCATTAGCACAGCACGGCAAATTCGCATGACCAACTTGAACATGAGTGAAGTCTGTGTGGGGAATTTTTTTTCGCCCTCATGCAAAAAAATTGCACAGATTCCTGTTGAAATGACTGGATATCGTCCTCTAACTTTCTCTGAGGAGCACCAGTAAATGTGACTGTTGTGTTTGTGATTGTTCTGATGGACCTGCAGAGCGGTAGGTGCTACACACAGACAAGAACAGCACAAGCTTTGACAGCTTTTACTACATTTTCCTCTCATCATTAGTTATTCCAGATGGATCACTGCCTGACTTTGGATTTTTGGGAGGAATCTTTGTGTTCCGAAAGTTTTCACAGTATATCAAACTCATTTGTTACAATAGATCAAGGAAAATTCCCCACTTTGACCCCTTTAGATTTTTCAATAAAAAACAAATATTCTTCAGCTAAGTATTAGTCATAACCTCTGAAAGTTCTGTGTGTATCATGTAGGAAGATGATGGACTCGGGTCAGCTGGATTTCTATCAGCACAGCACTCTCTGCACAAATACCTGCCGCAGCACCAAGTTTGACCTGCTGATCAACAACACACGCTTCCCACCGGACGGCAGTGGGCTCAACACACCCACCACAGTTCAGGGTTAGAACACACACACACACACACACACACACACACACACACACACACACACACACACACACACACACACACACACACACACACACACACACACGTTGGTGCAACTACATTATATAGACATTCCATAGACATAATGTTTTTTATACTGTACAAACTGTATATTCTATCCCCCTACACTGCCCCTACCCCTAAACCTACCCATCACAGAAAACATTCTGCATTTTTCCATTTTTAATAAAACATTGTTTAGTATGTTTTTAAAGCTATTTGAAATATGATGATATATGAAATGTCCTCATAAACCATGTTTGCGTTGTAATACCAGTGTAATACCCATGTAATTATACAAATTTGTGTCCTCATAAATCACATAAACAAGCACACACACGTCTGGTTCACTATCTTTGTGGGGACTCTCTATAGACGTAATGGTTTTTATACTGTATAGTCAAACTGTATAGTCTATCCCCTTACACTAACCTTACCCCTAAAGCTACCCATCATAGTAAACTTTCTGCATTTTTATATTTTTTCAAAAAAACTAATTCTGTATGATTTATAAGCTTGTTTCCTCATGAGGACCTCAATTTAGTTTCCCACGGTGACACGAGTCCCCATGAGTCTGTGTATTTTAATAAAAAAGGGTAAAAAACTAAAACTAGCATGAAAAAGCTCTAATGTAAGTCTCTCAGTCCACTCCAAATTGGATTGGAGAGGATTGTGGGTATAAAGTATTGAACAAATGTAGGAAATGAAGTTGTTCACTCAGAATTCGGAGACCACTACAAAATTGTCGACCGCTGATATAGTGCACAATATAGGTAGGAAGCAGTTTTGAACACAGCTCTAGAATATAGCTCAAAAATAATCAATGCATGTTTTCCCACACTATTTTCAGTAAAATAAACTTTAATCATTTTTATTTAGATGGACCAGTATAACCATACATATTGTGTGTGTGTCCTGCAGGGCATGTTTCTGTGGGTAACGGAGGTCAGATGGCCACAGTAGAGGAGAAGAAAGAAGATGTGATTGGTACTGTGGAGTGGAGCCCAGCCACCATAGAAGCCTCTGAGAAAAGGGACACAACTGACATCTCAGGTAGACACAGCAAATAAAACATTCAGAAAGTCATGTGGTCAGTGCTGCCCATCAAACATCACTCATCATGAGTGCCATACATGAATGATGTTGGCATCCACAGATGTAATAAATGCTATACTGTGTGTGTGACCCCTAGATGAGACGCTGAGTTTCTGGAGGGGTATCGCTGAGGTGGGGATGATGGGGGAGGTGGTGCCTAATATCCGCTCAGAGCTGTTGGGTCTGCTAAGAGGAGTTCAGCTACGCACTGATCAGAGCTCTCTACAGGACGCAGGTCAGTATGTCAGAATGTGATCTGTTCCAGGTTTGTCCAATCCTGTTCTTGGATTCAGCTCAGCTCCAACCCTAATCAAACACACCTGAACCAGCTCATTAAAATCTTCAGTACAATACTCTGGCTGTTTCTCAAATTCCAAGACCGCAAAGAACGGAGTTGTGTTCTCGCGGAGACTGTTCTTGCCAGGCGACATTGAAAGAACAAACTCGGAAAGACGCGAGGACACAGAATGCATCCTTGAGGGAATTAAGATGTGCTGCAATCTTGACAGTCCCTGCATATTATATGCAGTGCACAATAAATTCACCATCACATCACAAACAAATGTCATAACCTATTGAAACAGTTATTTCATATTATTATAGACATTATTGTCATATAATTTTCTTTTTAATATGCCAATAAAAATGCTGCAGGCTTTCTTCAGGGTACCACTTTATTAAAATTAAGCAAAGCAAACAAACAAATGTTAACTTTTACGAGCCATCACGTATTTGCCAGCTTACAGCGGGAAACTCATATGTGAGAACGAGAAGTTTAAAGCCTACAGGCTGGGATTTCTAACGGTTCGATTCTCTCAAGGCTGCATTCGATGCATCCTCAATATTAAGAACACATCCGGGTACTTTCATGCGTTCTCTGTTCTTGCGTTCTCGAGTATTGGAATTGAACATCGATGCCTCTGCGACTGTACTATTGGAGGAAGTGTATCGGTCAACTTAGATCACTTCACATTCACATTCACATTCACAAGTTCACATTATAGCCTTGATGTTATTGATTCTCTGTAAGAGTTGCATAACTGTCAATTGCTATTTGCAGATACCACAGATACCGTACACTGAATCATACCTGTCACAAAATTGTCTCTGACTTTTCTTATAAAACTATTCTAACTCCAAAAATAAATAAATCCAAAATTAATGTTTAATGGCAAACATGTTGAAGATTTACAGGCTTTCAATTAATTAATTTATTCACAAAAGAAGTTTATTCAGCAGTTAATTTATTTTAGGACCATAAAGACTTAAAAAAAAAAAAAAAAAAAAATATATATATATATATATATATATATATATATATATATATATATATATATATATATATATATAATACTAGGACTTTATACTAGGGCTTTTTTTTTTTTAATTCATGTAATTCAATTAATTAAAAGACAGGCTTCACAAGATTAACCCCGTAGGTGTATTTACTTTTTGGGGCGTCTTCTAGCCTGCCTAAATAGAGATCCAATAAGTATGTACATTTATTTAATTGTGTTTTTATTCAGATGCAGTAGTGAAAGTGGAATGTAATATGTTGTTAGTTTGTATGTGTGCATGAGATGTGATCACATGGTCTGTCTTGCAGAGATTGCAGTTCTGAGCAACCTGGCACAAGTCTTTAACCTGCTGGACTCCATCAAACAAATTGTGAATGTTCGACGGCAAATGACAGACCCAGAGCACACACAGTTCCTCCGAACACTGACAAGTGAGTGAAGAGACCAAAGGGAAGTAGGGACATTTTCACACTGGAACTTTTGGTGCGGCCTGTTGGACATGCTGAAACTGTGTTCCTGTTAATTGAAATAATTTGTTGAAGTGATTTCCTATAATTGAAGTATACTTTGTCTATCGGCAAACACAACTGTCATCCTGTGTTAGTTACATTTTTGTATGGTGCTACACTTTTCTAAACCCAGCAAGTAACAACCTTTAGTTTATTTTACAAATTTCCATCATTCCCATCAGTGTATTTAAAACATTTTAATGTTAACGTTGCTGCTATAAATTCTAATTGGATGAGCCGTGTATACACATTTGGTATAGAGGGTATGCATTGATGTCACTTTCCCGCCGGAACACGCTCCTGGACTGAGTGGCAGAAGAGCTGCTGCATGACGAGTTAATAGGGGAAAACTAGGGCTGCATGATTAATCGAAATCGAACCGCAATCGTGATTTTGCTTGTGTGCGATTATGAATGCGCAAAGGCTGCGATTTTAATGAAATAAATATATGTTCAGCGTGATCAGGAGTAAATGCTGCTCCGTCTGAAAGCACTGTGTGTTTGAGTCGCTTATAACGCGAGTTTAAAAAAGCAACATGCGTCAAACATCTTCACAAACTAGTAATGCGAAGCGTTGTAACAAAATAGATTTAATAACACGTTTTAACTCACTTCATGTCGTCAGTCGAGTGTTTGTGAGCTGATGTGGCTTCTTTATCACAGAATGAGGCAGACAATGCATTATTTTATAGTATTCTATACAGTGATAAAGCCTATGGCAATCAGCACTGCATAATTTATTATAAAAAATAACCGGGAAGGATTGAAGAACTCAAATACACCATATCTTGATGCAGTCGTGTTTATTCTTCATGTTTAATCAGTCAAAGAGTTTCTATCTTTGTTTATGCAACTACACAGTGCTAGGGTTGGGCGTATCAATATGAAGTTTCGATATACACTCACCTAAATGATTATTAGGAACACCATACTAATACTGTGTTTGACCCCCTTTCGCCTTCAGAACTTCCTTAATTCTATGTGGCATTGATTCAACAAGGTGCTGAAAGCATTCTTTAGAAATGTTGGCCCATATTGATAGGAGAGCATCTTGCAGTTGATGGAGATTTGTGGGATGCACATCCAGGGCACGAAGCTCCCGTTCCACCACATCCCAAAGATGCTCTATTGGGTTGAGATCTGGTGACTGTGGGGGCCATTTTAGTACAGTGAACTCATTGTCATGTTCAAGAAACCAATTTGAAATGATTCAAGCTTTGTGACATGGTGCATTATCCTGCTGGAAGTAGCCATCAGAGAATGGGTACATGGTGGTCATAAAGGGATGGACAATGCTCAGGTAGGCCATGGCTTTTAAACGATGCCCAATTGACCAGGACCACACCCCTAAATGCATTGAAGCAACTGCCATGTGATTGGTTGATTAGATAATGGCATTAATGAGAAATTGAACAGGTGTTCCTAATAATCCTTTAGGTGAATGTATATTGATACCGATGTGAGCATCGAAAAGTATCGATACTCAAATAAAAATATCGACACTAAGGTTTTTTTTTTTTTACCAGTAATTTTGTTTATTTAAAAAGATTATTTTATGCATACAATACGAATAACCTATGTTGCCGAATAGTTGTGTAGTATAGGACTACTTTCCTGCTCATCTGAACCATGATCTGAACACACACAAATGCTGCAAGACAGAACCAATCGATCACAGAGAGAGTGTTCGCTCACTAGTGACATTGTATTCAAACAGAGCTGCGTTTCCAAAAACTATCATAAGAAACCATTGATGCTTTTGAAAACACAGCCCAGCACAATACTCATCAGAAGACAGAAAAACATATGTTTGAGTTATTTCACAATAAAACAAGAAATATTGTGTTGATATTGATCATTTTCTGTTCTGTAACTAATATTAATATAAATCATACACTAGCAGAATAAAAAGGTTGCATTTTATGGGTGCAACTTTCTGTCACTGGCAGTCCCTTATGAAAATGAACCATGGTTTATTTTTTTACTACAGTGAACGTAGTTCAATTATAATTTGTAGATTTCCATGGTTACCACTACAAGTAAACATTTTAACCATGTGTAAAAAAAAAAAATTAATTAATTTGAAATTAAGGCATATTGAATGTTAAATGCCTTCCAAATATAATGTTAAGTGGGTATCTTTACCTATTTTACTCTTAGTAATTTTAATAATTTAATAAATGTAATCATTTAAAAGTAAGTATCGTATCAGTATCGAAATCGGTGATACTTTCCTTTAAAGTATTGGTATCGTATCGAAAACAAAATAAGTGGTATCCATAGACAGTAAAAGAAATGGACACAGCGACCCCATAGACTTCAACGGAGAGCAGTGAAGTCAATTAGAAGCACTCACTTCCTAATGGCTGAGCATACTGCACAGTCTCAGACTGAGCTTGACGACGTAGATGTGATGTGAGCAACCTGTCTGACAGTTGTAAGTCTTCTAGTAGTTTGCAAAGTCTAATCTGAATCACTGAATCTTGCAGATATTTTGGCTATCTATGGGCATAATTTAGTTATCCTTTAGTTAATTTAATATCCTTGACTTTATCGGACTTTATTCCTCCACGTCCCCCCGATTGCCTCATAGACAGTAAAAGATTGCCTGCGAGCTTCTCCTCCTGTCTATACGGTAATTTCTCTACTGTGCGACAGACAGTCGCACGGTTCTGACGCAATCGTTAGCCTATTTTTACAAAAATGGCTTCTACAGGTAATGGAGCCTTTTATACATTGTCGTGTTTCTTTGGAAATAAACGATGGACAAATGGAGTCTTTAAACGCCTCAGATGTAAAGTTATTTGCTGTCAAAGTGACGCCAAAATGAATGGGAGTCAATGGAGTGCTAACAGCAGGTGATGGCTTGGTTAGCAATGGCTGCCCCTATAGAAGATCCGCTTTCTGGGTGCTGGATTACCCCCTTGGTGGTATCTCCCATCCCTAGGGATTTCCTGAAAACGATTACTTTTCTGAGGCAAATGTGGCGTTTCTGCTCGAGGGCGCCCTCTGGCTTCCAGTATGTATTAATCTTTTGGGTAAAAAATAAGAAAAATAATACTTCTCTCCAAAATAATGTATATGACAATCCGTATGTTTTTCTTCAATATATAGGAGATTTTCCCCCCCACAGTGGATGCATAAGAGGCTCATATTTCATATTAAAGACAAAGACTTTAAGAAATTGGTAATAATTATGATTAGTCATATTAATATATAAACAAAATGTTATATACACACACTTTTCATTTCTAAAAATAAAAAATATTTTAAATCGCAATTTTACCAGAATAATTGCAATTAGATATTTCCCCCAAATCATGCAGCCCGAGGGAAAACGCAAATAAAACAAGCGGTCATTAGTTTAAACTTTTCAACTACACATTATCGTTATTTCTGTTTTGTGTTATATTAAAGGGATAGATCACCCAAAAATGAAAATTATCCCATAATTTACTCACCCTCAAGTCCTTCTAGGTGTATATGACATTCTTCTTTCAGACGAATACAATCTGAGTTATATTAAAACATGTCCTGGCTAATCCAAGCGTTATAATGGCAGTGAATAGCAGCCCAAAATTTGAAGCCAAAAAAAGTGCATACGTCCATTATAAAAGTAATCCATACGGCTCCGGGGGGTTAATAAAGGCCTTCCAAAGTGAATCTATGGGTTTGTGTAAGAAAAATATCCATATTTAAAACTTTATAAAGTAAAATATCTAGCTTCCGGCAGACCATCTTTCGTATTCAACTTACGAAGAAACTGTAATGCCTCTCGCAGTTCAAAACATTTACTCTAGGATCTGGTCTAGGATCTGTTTTTTTTTCTCTCTCGTAATAATAGCATATTATTAGCAGAAAAGAGTTGGCAAAAGATCCAGTGTGTATCTGTATTTGTGCTTGTCAAATGATTCAATTTCCAACATGTTTTTGCTTCGGTGAGTAATGTAGCCAATCACAGACATGTTTGTTGATTTCTTGAACGCAATGGCCAATCACAGGTGTTGAAGTTAGAATCCACTCACTGCTCGAGTTTTTGTCCAGTTCTGCACGCGTGCAAATCCTCTCTAACAAAGTGTAGACATTATGTAAATAAGAGATTCATTGTGTGGTCAGCTTCACTGATTTATATAATGAAACGCTGTGAGATCGCATTCATTGAATGAGTGACAGCTTTTAGTGATTATAAAGGGAGCGCTCTTTACACACTGTCTATGTGATATTAAAAAATAATAGGCCTATACAATATTCAGAATTTGAATAAAACTTCTGTTTTCCATTGTTGTATGCATCGAAATCAGGCTCATATATATGTCAGGAAACACGATTCCTGGCTGCATGTCAATATCTATGGATCACGGCTGAGGGGGTGTGTATTATTTTACAAACATACAATTGAAATAATTTCGAATGAAAGAATCATTCGAAAATAAGTCTTTATTAACCGATAATCTGCCTCTGTAATTATAATTAGTTATTGGCACAATTTCCATTCCATGCTGACTTTACAGGGGTTTTACAGACTGTTGCTTTGAATGATGCCAATAAGTTACCCATGCTAAAATCATTGTAACACATAGAATATTGCTTTAATTCTTTGAAAATAACAGCGTCTCTTGTGTGTGCTTAGCATTGGAACAGCAGGTAGAAGAGCAGAAGAGGCAGCAGTCCCTCAGCTGGTCGTCTCAATCACAAGTCCTCAGCAGCCTGGTTCTCCCCTCCACCCCTCCAGCCAAACGCGCTCCGAAACGGCCCCGCCTCCAGCGGCCCGCCTCCACTACCGTGCTCAGCACATCCATAGCCCAGCCTCTCACCCTCCAGCCCCAGCAATTCACAGTCATTTCCCCCATCACCCTTTCATCCATCGGCCAGTCGTTTACAGTGGCTGGCCCCAGTCAGCCATCTAACACATTTACCCTACACGCTCTACCCGCAGGGTCGCAGCTTTTCACGCGAATCGCTGGAGGTTCTGATGGAAAAACTGAAGCCATTGCCCTCCACCCTGCATCTGGGCTCACGTTGCTGGGTGCTACAGCCATGCAGGACCACACGCAGCTCGGGACAGTCATGAGCCCTGTCGAGCTAGTCCAATTGACGCAGAAGGTGACTACTGCTGGTCTATCCCAAGATGCTCAGGTGGTCGCAGGTACGGTTGTGATGCAAGACGGCGTCGTCAGTGTCGTGCAGGAGGACGAGAACCAGGATAACACCACCTTGATTGAGATAGACCCGGCAGCCACTGACCACAGCGTGAGTGTCATGGAACTGCAGCTTGAGGGAGACGAAGCGGGGGGCGGAGCAACTGTAGTGGAAGGAGGCGAGGAGGTAGTGCAAGGCGAAACGGAGGAGACAGGGGAGATACAGCTGGATGCCAATGGTCAGTTCCACAATTTGCCCGTTGTAGTGGTGGAGGAAGAGACACAGGACACCGGCAAAGCCAAATGAGACACCGACACACTCACACAAACCGCCCTCAGAGACTGACGGACCAAATCAGACAGGGACGGGGATTGTGTCGTCCCAGGTGGAGTGTGTGTTCGGCCTTCCAGCTGTCTCGTTTTTTCATTACTCATTTCCTGCACAGCCAAGCTCAGCTCTTCAAGCCTGCCGTGTCACGTATTTGTAAAAGCAAATTCAGTATTCCTTTTTTACATGTGAAAAGCAACAGTTTATGATGTTTTGTTGGATCACATTCAGTATTTGCTTTCTGTTTTTGAGTGTGGAAGTTTAAGCACTTATTTTTCATTTTCCTTTTGTTTTGGTGCCAAAATGTCACGTAGTAGCCATGTCCGGATTTCAAGTTCATGCCTCTCCGATCTGAAGGTGGAGACTCACAGTTCAACTGATATTTAAGACACTCCCATAAAGAGAATTTACACTGTCGGTGTCTTTGTGTTTTCTGACATCAGGGTAAATGGCACTAATGCAGAGGTCTTCAACCTTGCTCCTGGAGAACCACTGCCCTGCAAAGTTTATATACAACCGTCTTGTGATTTTCATGCGATCCTGAAGAGCTTGATTTGCTGGTTCTGGTGTGTTTGATTCGGGTTGGAGCTAAACTCTGCAGGACAGTGGGTCCCCAGGAGCAGGGTCGAAGACCTCTGCTGTAATGGTAGTGATATTTTAGCACAGTGGTTCTCAACTCTGGTCCTGGGGACCCACAGCACTCCCTTATCTGACAGACTGTGTGCAGTTCATGCAGCTCTCTGCTAATGATCTGAATCAGGTGTGTAAATAAAGGAGACAAAAGAGCAGTGCTTTGGGTCCCCGGGCTCAGAGTTGAGAACCACGCTGTTAGCACGTATAATGAATGATGTGTTAAGAATGTTTGTGAATGGATCATGTGTGTCCTTCACTGAAAATAAAATGGATATTCCTTTACCTTCGAGTTATATTGTAAATGATTGTAGAATGCGGGATTGTGCATTTTAAAGCCTGTTACAGTTTCAGAGCTGTTTCGAACAAAAGTAGAAGCAAAAATACTTGATGTGGAGGTGCACTGTAGTTAAGCAAGTTAATTTATTACATTTAAAGAAATAGTTCATGCAAAAATTCTAACTATTTCCTCACCCTCATGTCACTCTAAACTCAGACTTGTAGACCACGAATGGAGATGTTTAGCAGAACGTTCACACTTATGCAGTTCACTCAAATTATTTTGTTAAAATGAGACGATTCTTGAATATTTTCCCCCCTCAACTTTAAATGATTACATGTAATCAACTTAAATTTGTAAAATAAGTTTATATAATTGATTTGTCTTGTAATTTATACATTTAACTGAGTCTTGTCAGGGGATTTCTAGTTCACAGCATGCTTTACATTGGAGAGTGAATGTTTTTTTGTGAGATGAGATTAGAAAAGGATATAATGTCAGTAAGATATAGTCTTTTATATACTATAAATTTATATATATATAATTTTTTTTTTTTTTTTTCCTTAAGTAAATGAAAGGCTTTGGAGATGTTTGATTGAAAATTTGAGAATACAAAATTTGAGAATACAAAATTTGAGAATACAAAATTCACAGCAGTGCCATCTTTGAAATAAAAATGTGAGGGATAGACATGGACTCTTCAGTGGGTTGTACTATTATTTCATGTGTTTTTGGATTGTTCTGCTGACGAAACATTGCAAAAAAATCTCTTTCCAAGACAATTCGGATTACACTAGATTGACTAATCCTCACAGTATTACTTAACACAGCTTGAAATGATCCAGAAGCATTGAAACGTAGAGATCAAACATTATTTGAGGTATCACAGGAAAATATTCTCTCAAAATATGTGTCAAATAAATGATTGAGTTTCTGGGAAGCCTACAGGCCTAAGCAGAACATGGTAAGGAAGGGCGATGTCTGTCTCTAAAGCAGTCTCTAGAGGCCTTTCTGGCTTTCTCTCCCTGTTGACAACCCATAGTATGTCCATCTGGAACATCCAATAAGCCAAGTATTCCAGTTTATATAAGTAAAATATTGTAGGATATACAGTATTTATTGTAAGTTACAAGTTTTATAATTTTGTAATGTTTAAAATTTGGTACAAGCTAATAAGTTAATTAAAATTTGTACCCTTTTCGGATATATGGCAAGTTGGCAGTTATCTTAATTTTAAGTTATTTATAATGATTTTTAAGAACATTCTCTTCAAGAATATATATGCTTCTTAAATGTTGTCTTAAAGGGATCACCCAAAAATGAAAATTCTGTCATCATTTACTCACCCTCAAGTTGTTCCAAACTTTTTTGTCCTCCTGTACACAAAGGAATTTGGAAGAATGTTTGCAAACCAGTATTTTTTTTTCCTACTATGCTAGTCAATTGGGGCGGGATCTGCTTGGTTACAAACATTCTTCCAAATATCTCCCTTTGTGTTCAGCAGAACAAAGAAATCATACAGGTTTGGAACAACTTGAGGGTGAGTAAACGACAGATTTTTAAATTTTGGGTGAACTGAAAGCTCTAGCGTAAGTTCTGCGAGGAAGATTCAATGTTACATCACTTATCACATTCAGACCTAACCAATCATGTCCTAATTATTAGAGTATAAAAGATCGGTACTTACACATAAGTTCTGAGTTCGCAGATGCTGACACCAACATTACTTACACCCTCCCCACCACCACCAGGATGGTCCCTGTCTACACCTCCCAGGGAGTTGGCAATGCAGAGTCCGTTACCCTCGAGACGTGAGCTATGGACGGGGCCTACGCCAAAGAACCTCTAAATATAATACTTGCTGGTCTGCAAGTTCTCCTGGTTCTTCTGAGTCTTTCTGGTAGAACTATGCCTAAAGATAAATGTTCTTAAAGGATAAGAACATTCTCATGAAAGGTTTTTGGGAATACAAAATATTATTTTTTCTTAAATTAGAAAAAAAGAAGAAAATGGCAGTTAAGAAGAATTTTATTCTTAAGAATGTTTAGTGAATCCGGCCCCAGAGACCTATCACGTCCGGGTCGTTGCTGTCTTGGAGGGTCTCTGAACACCAATTCGAACATGAGCACTCCCAGCGACCTTACAGTTGAGGTTTTCCACGGTACTTGCTACTTGTTTTAACCTGAGGAGGGCAGTAGAGTTCTGTGCCTGAGGAAAATGTTTGATTGGCTACAAGAAGAAAGCATATTAGGATATAGTGTAACTGGTCATTAGAAGTTCCAACTACAGGTTTGAGGCATAATAACCTAGAATGTCTTATAGGCCGAAGTTTTTGGAGGTCTTCGCACCTGAAGTCAGGATTGCCTAGATGAAGAGGTCTGTGAATGGCTTGACAGGAACTGTTTTTTTCAGGAACTTTAGGTCCCAGGCAGCCTTGACAGGGAGATTTTAGACATAGGATAGAGCTGAGCACTGGAGCTGAGGTGGCTTTGGGAACCAGCTCTGGCTCTCTCAAGACGTTAGGGATGGAGAGTTCACTCATGTCAGCCTGCCAGAGGCTAAGCTGACTGAGTAGCTGACTTATTTAGTGGTCTGAAACATACAAAAAACTCAAATCAGGTTTATTGTCTACATGCATTACACTTAGAAGAGATTTGACTTCTGATTTATTCCCATGTCACAATAACCAAACAACATACTCAATAAAAAGCATTTTAGAACTTTACCATAATCCTTAAACCAGTCATGGAGAATGATTTTCCCTAAACCAAGCTGCTTCTTTGGCTTCTGCTGCAGGCAAGACTGAATCAAATGGCAGCATTCTGTGCAGAAAGACGGGAGAGAGATGGGAGAGTCTGATTATTACTCTAAAATGTACACCACGTTCTTCGTACGTCGCTAACTCAGTTAGCTGGATTTGATTGTTGACGATCTGGCACAATCTCGGATTGTTTGGTTCTTCGAAGCTCCTCCTAGACTTGCTGTCATAGCAACAGGTTAGCAACTTAAACCTGCTCAGGAGCAGCTTATTTCATGTAAACAGGATTAGATTGCATCTTGAGGTGATATTTAAAATCTGTCCCAGCCCCTGCTACTTTATTACAAGAGTTCATTACTGAACCAGGGGCAATAATAATTTTAAATAAAAATAATAATATAAAAATGTATTTGAAAATAATATTAAAATGTTTTTTAAAACATTTGTAAAAGGTGTAAAAGGTGTATACTACTATAGACACAGCCACTTGATTGAAAGATTTATTTGTGATGGAATAATTACTTATACTATAATTATAAGTAATTAATAAATTATAATAATTACTTAATTGTATTGGAGTCTTACACACACATGCAGTAATGTCAATCTGAGCCGTGCATTAATTTGAGTGGTGACAGATATTATGGGATGGCTTGATGCAGCGCAGGAGATGCAGAGAACTTAATCTTGACCCTTAAGAAACTTTAATTAATGCTGTCACGCAACAAATCTGCTTCAAATTGATTTAAAAATTAAATGAATTGCTAATTACAACATTGAAATAAAAATGTAAAGGGTGTACAAATACTATAAAATCGTGAATATAAATAATTGGGAATCATGTTAAAAAAACATTTATCATTTATCTATTATAACTTTTATGTTGGTTTGGTTGTTTGGCTGTTTCCTTATAAAGGTCCAGAAATGTGTGTGTGTTTTTTTTTTTTTAATGTAATTTATCAAGTTTTTTGCCAGGTGGCTTTTTTAAATTATATGATGTCATTACGTTGTCTTGACGCCAGCCAATTGCTGCTTTACTGATTGTGGTTTTGAGTATCGTTGCATCTGCCTTCTTCAGGGAACACAAGAACGTGCAGTAATCTTAGATAACTTTTAATCCAATCCACAAATTTGTTTGAAGAACCAAATTAGCCAGAAATCAGTTGTCTCGATTAAAAGATCTGGGATCTGTCAAATCATCTCAGATGTATTAAGCGAGGTACTAAGAACAGACGCCTGCTGTCTTTAATCAACCTAATCTTAACTTTGTGATTTGACTGTCCTAAAATGTAATGTCAGAACGTCTGCAATGTCTGTTTTTTTATGATTTAGAATCACAATTGGCCTTCTTTGCTGTGGTGAATGGCAGCTTACTTTTTGACAATCCAGGTTTAGACCAGATGCCTGCGTCAATCTTGTCCAGGAGTGTCTCCTCACATCAGCTCGAACATGAGCAGTCCCAGCGACCATATACACTCACCTAAAGGATTATTAGGAACATCATACTAATACTGTGTTTGACCCCCTTTCGCCTTCAGAACTGCCTTAATTCTACATGGCATTGATTCAACAAGGTGCTGAAAGCATTCTTTAGAAATATTGGCCCATATTGATAGGATAGCATCTTGCAATTGATGGAGATTTGTGGGATGCACATCCAGGGCACAAAGCTCCCGTTCCACCACATCCCAAAGATGCTCTATTGATCTGGTGACTGTGGGGGCCATTTTTGTACAGTGAACTCATTGTCATGTTCAAGAAACCAATTTGAAATGATCCAAGCTTTGTGACATGGTGCATTATCCTGCTGGAAGTAGCCATCAGAGAATGGGTACATGGTGGTCATAAAGGGATGGACATGGTCAGAAATAATGCTCAGGTAGGCCGTGGCATTTAAACGATGCCCAATTGGCACTAAGGGGTCTAAAGTGTGCCAAGAAAACATCCCCCACACCATTACACCACCACCACCAGCCTGCACAGTGGTAACAAGGCATGATGGATCCATGTTCTCATTCTGTTTATGCCAAATTCTGACTCTACCATCTGAATGTCTCAACAGAAATCGAGACTCATCAGACCAGGCAACATTTTTCCAGTCTTCAACTGTCCAATTTTGGTGAGCTTGTGCAAATTGTAGCCTCTTTTTCTTATTTGTAGTGGAGATGAGTGGTACCCGGTGGGGTCTTGGTCCCATCCGCCTCAAGGTTGTGCGTGTTGTGGCTTCACAAATGCTTTGCTGCATACCTCAGTTATAACGAGTGGTTATTTCAGTCAAAGTTGCTCTTCTATTAGCTTGAATCAGTCGGCCCATTCTCCTCTGACCTCTAGCATCAACAAGGCATTTTCGCCCACAGGACTGCCGCATTCTGGATGTTTTTCCCTTTTCACACCATTCTTTGTAAACCCTAGAAATGGTTGTGCGTGAAAATCCCAGTAACTGAGCAGATTGTGAAATACTCAGACCGGCCCGTCTGGCATGCCATGCTCAAAATTGCTTAAATCACCTTTCTTTCCCATTCTGACATTCAGTTTGGAGTTCAGGAGATTGTCTTGACCAGGACCACACCCCTAAATGCACTGAAGCAACTGCTATGTGATTGGTTGATTAGATAATTGCATTAATGAGAAATTGAACAGGTGTTCCTAATAATCCTTTAGGTGAGTGTAGTTGCAGCTTTACCATGGTACTTGCCACTCGTATCAAACTCAGGAGGGCAGTATGCTTGTGTGCCTAAGGGAAGATATTATTGACTGGTTAGAAGAAGAATGCATTTAAGATAAGGTGTAAGTGGTCACTAGCAGTCCCAAACTACAAGTTTGAGGCATAAATCATACACCAGAATGTCTTATGGGCAGAAGTTTTTAGGAGGTCCCCGCACCCGAAGTCTATAAGTTTGACTTCAAGCATGTCCTTGTTGAACAGGTTCTCTAGTTTGATATCACGGTGGAGCACTCCACGGTGACAGCACATGTGGGCGGCCTGCACTACCTTCCACATGATAAGTCACGCCAAGTGCTCACTGAGGATGCCTCTGCGGTGCTGCAGGAAATCAAACACATCCTCGCAGGGTGAGGGGCGTTCCAAGACCATGATGTAGAAGCCGAGCTGATCCTGCCACTCCAGCAGCTGAACTATCTGTGGAACGCTGGGGCCCTTGTTAGCAAGCATTGTTAGGGCAAACTCTAAGGAAAGGGGCGTAGGATAGAAGAAAGATAATGTTTATGATTGTTGGATGGAGGTGGTTTCCCAAAAGAATCTTGAACAAATTGTTGTCAATGGCAGTTTGAGAAAGCATTTGTAGTCTATGATTATTATTAAAGGCACAATATGTAAGATTTTTGGATTAAAATATGCAAAAACCAATAGAACAATGTTATATATTTTTGTTGACTTGTGTACTTACATTATCCCAAAAGATTTCCAAGAATGTTTAAATCCAGAGAAATAAGCCATTTTAACCAGGACACGGAGCGTGTTCGTGCGTTGCCTATCAATGACATCATACCAAACGGTTTATTTTCCATGAAAACACGCTTCCGGTTTATTTTTATTAGACAGGTGAAACCATGAACACACGACTCAATATATTGCGTAAATTTTTTCTTGATTTAGACAGGTGTTTTACCAAATATCGTTTGGACATACTGCAGTGTGCAACATTCTCATAGTACTGAGCTAGAAAAAGCATTAATCATTGTTATTTAATATGATTTAATATTTAAAACAGCGCTTGTATGCATGACCGAACAGTTGATGTGTGCAGAGGTCATATCACTTAATCATATCAATTCACTTGTGGACACATTATACATTAAGAAAGGACTGGAATGGATAAAACAAAACGATCAGCTAGATACTGTGAATAAAAAAAGGAAACCTTAAGGCCATCCTTCAAGCGAATCCCTTTGAAGACGGCGCCAAATCCTCCCTCACTAAGCTTATTGCAGATTTCATAGCAGCTCAAAATGTCAACTATAAAAAGGTAAATCATTGGATTTAACATTATAAACAATTATAAACATTTTTCACACCTACAAAAAGAGCTAAAACACAATTATAACATTGTGAAAAACCTAAAAGAAATGTTACAGCAATTACAGCTTCTAAAACGTTCATTTTAACATAAAATCCTGATGTTGACCAATAACATGAACATTTTTGACATAAAGTACATATAAAGGTCAATTACTGTTGGGGTCTTGAGCCTCAACTGTGAGGACATCAGGGACACTTCTGACAGGTTCCTGAAGACCATGCTTCTCTACAGAACAGCCCGTGTGCTGTAGAGAATCCTGATCTAAAGAGGGGCACATTAACCAAAAGCTTGTATTAGTCAAATAATTATTGTTTATCATAGTGATTCTTCAGTGCTTCTGTGCTTGGAAATTCCTTCTAAGGGAATCAATTAATGAATTAATTCCCCTTTAAAGGACATTTAGCTGAATGTGAAGACAAGACTTTTTGATGCACAGAGCTCCAGCAAACCACATTGGCATTCAGACCACATGATTCACCTTCAGTACTTCTCTGCCAAGCCGGCGCAGTACCATGGACCTCTACTTTTAATTTCTGACCTGAGCCGGCTCTCGGGTCAGAGGAATTACGAGAGGGCGACTTCATCCTCCTCCTCTTTCTCTCCTGCCTCTCATTTCCCTCACCAACACCAACGGGCTGAAAGTGGTTCATTAGTGCTGGATGTTGCACTTCGATCGAAGTTGCACACTAGATCGCAATTATTCTCAGCTTTTGCTCTGCGAGAACTTCTTCTTCTCTTCTGTCCCATGATCACAATTAACTTTTTAAGTTAAGTTACCTGGTTGCCTTAAATTTTTGAGTTCATTGAAATATAATTTTTTTTATTGAATACAATGAAGGAAATAGGTTTAATAAATAGAAACTCGAAATATTATGTCATCTGAACCCCATTAATTATTAAGTTGAATTGGCGAAAGATAAAAAGCCGTGATAACAAATCATGAATTTTTATTTTATTTACAGTGCAGAATGTTCTGAAGTTGAAGTTGAAGTTTATTCGTCATTACACATGTACAAGTACAGTATAACGAAATGAAGTTTGGAGCAAGCCTCCGGGCCGCAGCCGATTATTCAGGCGCCGCCCTACGCTCTCCAGAAATACAAGAATGCAATTTAGCAAGCATTACATAGCAAACACAACAAAACATAAACATAAACATGACACAGTACACGTGGTCACGTGATGGGATTTTTTGTATGGAGTGGGAGAGGAGATAGATAAACAGGCAGACGGTTGGAGGGGGTGGGATCGGGTAGGTTGTGTATGGTGCGAGTGAGTCTGAGATTGTGTTGTGTGAGAATGTTAGCCATAACTTCAGATGTTTTCGAGTTCAGTTCTATGGTTTGGGAACGTTCTGGGAACGTTCCCAAAACATATATGTGTGACTTTTGTTTTTGGTTAGCCAGGAAAGTTTTCATGTCAGTCAGCAAAACTGAATGGCCATTAATTAGCCTATAACTGTAATAATAATTCACAATTTGACTTTTACAGTATTTGTTATAGTTAGTATAGTTTACTTTGTTCAGTTAGGTTTGTTTTGCACATGGTATTTAAGTTGAGATTTCAGATTTTTTTTTTTTTTTGCATGGTGCTGTTTTTTTTTTTGCGGGAGATATTGTCTTCAGTCAGGAATTTTGGTCTTACATCAAAAAAAAAAAAAGCTTAATAAAGTTAAAAAGTATTTATTCGGTGAATTTTACAGTAAACACAGTAGTTGCTAGAACTTACATAAAAAGTCTATTTCATTAACTGATACAATTTTATAATATACCAAAGTACTAAAATCTGTTTTGTACCTTTATAATACACTGAAAACCACTAAAAGACTGATGTGGTAAAGAGAAAACCACATGATGAATCAAAGCTCATCACAAGTAGCTTTTACACAGACTATAGCTCCGTAAAAACCATAGCTCCGTAGCCCCGCACATGACATGCAAGAAAAAAAAAGTAAATAATTTGCACGTTTTACTATCATTCGCACATTTTCATTCCCTCGACTTATAAATCGTGAGCATGATTTAGCAAATCGAGGGAACAAATTAGTAAAATGTGCGCATGATTTATAAATCGAGGGAACGAAATAGTAAAACGTGCACACGATTTAGCCTACTACAAACCCGATTCCAAAAAAGTTGGGACACTGTATAAATTGTGAATAAAAACAGAATGCAATGATGTGGAAGTTTCAAATTTCAATATTTTATTCAGAATACAACATAGATGACATATCAAATGTTTAAACTGAGAAAATGTATCATTTTAAGGGAAAAATAAGTTGATTTTAAATTTCATGGCATCAACACATCTCAAAAAAGTTGGGACAAGGCCATGTTTACCACTGTGTGGCATCCCCTCTTCTTTTTATAACAGTCTGCAAACGTCTGGGGACTGAGGAGACAAGTTGCTCAAGTTTAGGAATAGGAATGTTGTCCCATTCTTGTCTAATACAGGCTTCTAGTTGCTCAACTGTCTTAGGTATTCTTTGTCGCATCTTCCTCTTTATGATGTGCCAAATGTTTTCTATGGGTGAAAGATCTGGACTGCAGGCTGGCCATTTCAGTACCCGGATCCTTCTTCTACGCAGCCATGATGTTGTAATTGATGCAGTATGTGGTCTGGCATTGTCATGTTGGAAAATGCAAGGTCTTCCCTGAAAGAGATGACGTCTGGATGAGAGCATATGTTGTTCTAGAACTTGGATATACCTTTCAGCATTGATGGTGCCTTTCCAGATGTGTAAGCTGCCCATGCCACATGCACTCATGCAACCCCATACCATCAGAAATGCAGGCTTCTGAACTGAGCGCTGAGAACAACTTGGGTTGTCCTTGTCCTCTTTAGTCTGGATGACATGGCATCCCAGTTTTCCAAAAAGAACTTCAAATTTTGATTCGTCTGACCACAGAACAGTTTTCCACTTTACCACAGTCCATTTTAAATGAGCCTTGGCCCAGAGAAAACACCTGCGCTTCTGGATCATGTTTAGATATGGCTTCTTTTTTGACCTATAGAGTTTTAGCCGCCAATGGCGAATGGCACGGTGGATTGTGTTCACCGACAATGTTTTCTGGAAGTATTCCTGAGCCCATGTTGTGATTTCCATTACAGTAGCATTCCTGTATGTGATGCAGTGCCGTCTAAGGCCCGAAGATCACGGGCATCCAGTATGGTTTTCCGGCCTTGACCCTTACGCACAGAGATTGTTCCAGATTCTCTGAATCTTTGGATGATATTATTCAAGATTCAAGATTCAAGATTCAAGAGTTTTATTTGTCACATACACAGTTATATACAGAATATACAACCGGCAGTGAAATGTAAACAGGTCCGCTCCATGGACAGTGCAAATTCACAGTTAAAACACAAGGAAGAAATTATAATAGAAATAGGATATAAAAAAGTACTACTATCTATATATATATATATATATATATATATATATATATATATATATATATATATATATATATATGTCTATATCTGTAGAATTATAAATAATCAAGTCAAGAGAAAAAAAGGTAACAAATAAGGATAAAGTGGAATAAAATAATTGAAGTAGACTTTGCAGTGAGTAAACTGTAGACTTATAAATATGTGGTTAACAAATGTATAAAGAGTATAATGTGCAAACAGGTTTATGACAGGTTGTTACACAGTAACAACGAGAACAGAAAGTGCAGTGCAATGTCAGTGTATCGATGTTTATCCTGGCGTGAAGTCACGTGATGTTAAGTGACTGAGTTCAGGAGTCTGATGGCCTGGGGAAGAAGCTCCTCCTGAGTCTCTCAGTTTTGGCCATCAGGCTTGAAGCGCTTACCAGATGGTAGCAGCGTGAAATGAGGGTTTGCAGGGTGATTAGAGTCCTTGATGATCTTGGTAGCTCTACCTTTGCAGCGTTTGGTGTAGACGTCCTGCAGAGACGGAGAGCTGACCCTGAGATACGCTCGGATAAGCGCACTACTCTTTGCAGGGCTTTGCGGTCATGACTGGTGCTGTTCCCATACCACACTGTGATGCACTGAGTTAAAACACTTTCTATCGCCCCTAAATAGAAAGTTTTCAGGATAGCTGGTGAAACCCTGAATTTCCTCAGCTGGCGCAGGTGGTACAGTCTTTGCCTGGCTTTTTCACCTGTGTCTGAATGTGAGCAGTCCAGGTCAGGTCCTCGGAGATGTTTACTCCCAGGTACTTGAAGCTGCTCACTCTCTCTACTGGTGACCCGCTGATCATGAGGGGGAGTATGTCCGTTGCTGTCTCTTCCTGAAGTCCACAATCATTTCTTTGGTCTTGCCAACATTCAGAGAGAGACAGTTGTCCTGGCACCATGATGTTAGATGCTCCACCTCGTCCAAGTATGCCGTCTCATTGTTGTTGGAAATGAGGCCCAGGACAACAGTATCATCAGCAAATTTGATGATAGAGGTGGAGCTGTGTGTGGACAAACAGTCATGCGTGTAGAGAGAGTAGAGCAGGGGCTCAGGACACAGCCCTGTGGAGCTCCCACACTCAGGGTGATGGAGGTGGAGGTGGACTGGCCTATTCTCACCACCTGAGGCCTGCCAGTGAGGAAGTCCTCAATCCAGTGGCAGAAAGAAGGATTCAGGCCGAGATCCAGGAGTTTGGAGGTTAGCTTGGTGGGAACTATGGTGTTAAAGGCTGAGCTATAGTCAATAAATAGCAGTCTTACGTAGTTCCCACTTTTGCTGTCGATGTGAGTGAGGGAGGAGTGGAGGACATGAGAGATGGCATCTTCAGTCGATCTATTGGGACGATAGGCAAACTGAAGAGGGTCCAAAGTGTCAGGAATGAAGGCGCAAATGGTGTTTTTAATGAGTCTCTCAAAGACCTTCATGACTATAGACGTGAGAGCCACTGGACGATAGTCATTTAGGCAAGAGGGTTTACTGTTCTTAGGGACAGGGATGATGGTGGATTTTTGAAGGAGGTGGGGACCACAGATGTAGCGAGGGACTCATTAAAGATAGATGTAAACAACCCGGCGAGCTGATCAGCACAGGACCGCAGAACACGACCTGAGATACCATCTGGCCTGGCAGCTTTCCTGACGCCCACACGCTTGAGTGCTCTCCGAACTTCATCCTCTGAGACAGAGATCACGTGATTGTTGCTGCTCTGAGTAATTCCTCTGACGCGCCACTTGGCGGAGTCGCGTTGCCGCGTTACAGTCAAAGCGAGCATAGAAAGAGTTTAACTCGCTCACGAGCAACGGATCAGCGCTTGCCTCTGCAGAGGATTTAGATCCAAAAGAGCAGATGGACCTCAGACCTTGCCACATGCGCCGCGAGTCGTTGAGTTGGAAATGAGACTCCACTCGGTCTTTATAACGGAGTTTTGCGGCTTTAACTGCTCGTCTGAGAGCATAGCAGGACGATCTGTATTCATTCATATTCCTGAATGGAGACTGGCGTTGTAAGCAGCAGTGCGCGTGCTTCACTGCCGCGCTGGATTGAATTGTCCACCCACGGTTTCTGATTTGAGAAGGACGTTATTGTTATTGTTTGCGTGGCTTTGCTCTGTAAGCGTGTTGATGAAGCAAAGCGCCACGCCTGTGAACTCGCTTACGCCAGCTGAACTCGCCGAACATGTCCCAATCCACATCGCCCAGAGCTGCCTGTAGCGCGGGTCTCTGAGTGGGGTGACCAACGCTTAACTTCCCGCCTCACCGGGGGTTCCTGGAGGAGCTTTTGTTTGTATTCGGGAGTGAGGAAAATGGCGGCATGATCCGATTTGCCAAACGCTGGAAGTGACCGCGCTTTATAGGCGTTCTTAAACGGAGAGTAGCAGTGATCCAGTGTGTTTGCTCCTCGTGGGGGGGCAGGAGACGTGCTGGTGAAAGTTTGGCAGGACTTTCTTTAGGTTTGCTTTGTTAAAATCGCCCGCGACAATGAATGCCGCGTCGCCGATGTTGGTTTATGACGCCGCTGGCAACATCATGAAGGCCAGATAAAGCCAGCGCTGTGTCTGCCTGCGGTGGGATGTAAACGGCGGTCGCGACAACCGCAGAAAACTCCCTAGGCAGATAGAATGGGCGGCAGATGATTGTTAAATGTTCCAGATGAGGCGAGCAGGACCGCGAGAGAATGGTGATGTTCCTGGGATCGCACCATTTCTTGTTGATCATGAAACACACTCCACCGCCTTTGGATTTACCGCCCGGCTGTTCTGTCCATCCGAAAACAGAGAAGTTCTCCGACGGCGCCACAGCTGTGTCCGGGACCGCGGGCGTGAGCCATGTTTCAGACAAACAATAGATATTACAGTCTCTCATGTCCCGTTGAAAACTTATCCTGGCTCTAAGATCGCCCATCTTATTATCCAAGGATTGAACATTTGCTAGAAGAACGCTCGAGAGGAGGTCTGAATGCCCTTTTCCTCAGTCTGTTACGGATACCAGCACGTTTCCCACGGTGTTTCTTTGTTCTATGCCGCTGGCTCTGTCCATTGTTCAACTCGCCGTTGCGAAGAATCTCAGATGGCCACAGAGGATCGGCGAAAGTGTCCTGAAACAGTCCAATGTAGAGGTAACCAATGTCCAAAAGAGTTTTGCTGTCGTAGTAGATCAATGCAGATGATAAGTTTGTAAAAATTGAGAGTAAAAGAAAGTAAAATAGTAAATAAAAGCACAGTCTTCGCGGAGCGACCTGAACGGCGACCGAACACGGCGGCGCCATTTGAGAAGAGCCCTGCACTGTAGATGATGATAACTTCAAACTCTTTGCAATTTTTCTCTGAGAAACTCCTTTCTGATATTGCTCCACTATTTTTGGCCGCAGCATTGGGGGAATTGGTGATCCTCTGCCCATCTTGACTTCTGAGAGACACTGCCACTCTGAGAGGCTCTTTTTATACCCAATCATGTTGCCAATTGACCTAATAAGTTGCAAATTGGTCCTCCAGCTGTTCCTTATATGTACATTTAACTTTTCCGGCCTCTTATTGCTAACTGTCCCAACTTTTTTGGAATGTGTAGCTCTTATGAAATCCAAAATGTCAAAATGTCTCACTTTCAACATTTGATATGTTATCTATATTCTATTGTGAATAAAATATAAGCTTATGAGATTTGTAAATTATTAAAGTAAATTATTTGTAAATTATTGCATTCCTTTTTTAGTCACAATTTGTACAGTGTTCCAGCTGGAATCGGTTTGTAGTTTTTACTGCATGTCATGTGTGGGGCTCCGTAGTATCATAAACACAAACACAAAACACCATCATGGTAACAAACATGACACTAAAATAATGCAATAAACATTAATTAAACAACATATGATGTAACATAAAACCCTACAAAACTAAGAAACGGTTATTTCTTTGAAAAAACAACAAATGTAAAGTATCACAGTGAAATGTCAGTTTACTTTTTTTTCTTTTGCAATTCCAAGAACTGTAAATTCATTAATATTTACTGTAAAATTATATTAAATGTTCCATTGGAGGTAAAATAACCTTATTGTTAACAGTAAGTGCTATTAACAGGTTTTTACCATAGCATTTTTTTATTTATTTTTTGCTGTTAAAATTATGATCATTTGTAATTCTTCTGTTTTTGAGCAGTTTTGCTCCAGAAAATCTCTATGGTGCAGCCAGGTGTGGTCCAGAAAGGCTGTAAGAGGGCTCAAGCTGAGGCTTTGCATCTAGATGCACTGCTGCAGTTTTGTTGATTCAGTATTTGCTTCTCAGTGAATCATTGCCAAGTAAAATGTTTATTGTCAGAACAGCCAACACTAGTTGTATAATTTAACAAATTGCACGCTGTAGCTTTCAAAACTCCATGGTTACAACACGTGGTTCAGCATTCAACACCAAACCTTCCACGAAACGTGTTCATGTGGCATATTTGAGTGCTGCAGTCGAGGAGGGGAAGATATTTTGTGAATAATTTAAATTTGGTTATGTTTCTTCCACCTAATCATATAACTTCAGAAGATAAATCACATGGACCATTCATGGTACTTTTATGGTGCTTGATTTAACATTCTCACACACTGATGGCAATTATCAGTCAGAGACTTTGTCATAGATATCAGTCCAGCCCTTTCTGGTTGATATTTTTGTGACTGTGATTGACAGGTTGTCCAGCCAATCACAGGGCTAATTCAACAGATCTTCTCTTATGGATACACTAATGAAGTAAATAGACTTGATGTTTGATACTACACTATACACCGATCAGGTTTAACATTAATGACCACTGACAGGTGAAGTGAAAAACACTGATAATGTCTTCATCAATGCACCTGTTAGTGGGTGGGATATATTAGGCAGCAAGTGAACAGTTTGTCCTCAAAGTTGATGTGTTAGAAGCAGGAAAAATGGGCAAGCGTAAGGATTTGAGCGAGTTTGACAGGGGCCAAATTGTGATGGCTAGAAGACTGGGTCAGAGCATCTCCAAAACTGCAGCTCTTGTGGTGTGTTCCCGGTCTGCAGTGGTCAGTATCTATCAAAAGTGGTCTAAGGAAGGAACAGTGGTGAACCGGCGACAGGGTCATGGGCAGCCAAGGCTCACTGATGCACGTGGGGAGCAAAGGCTGGCCATGTGGTCTGATCAAACAGATGAGCTACTGTAGCTCAAATTGCTCAAGAAGTTAATGCTGGTTCTGATAGAAAGGTGTCAGAATACACAGTTCATCACAGTTTGTTGCGTATGGGGCTGCACCCTGACTATTCAGGGTTCTCATGCTGACCCCTGTCCACTGGCGAAAGCACCAACAGTGAGAATGTGAGCATCAGAACTGGATCACCGAGCAATGGAAGAAGGTGGCCTGGTCTGATGAATCACGTTTTCTTTTACATCACGTGGATGGCCGGGTACGTGTGCGTCGCTTATCTGGGGAACACATGGCACAAGGATGCACTATGGGAAGAAGGCAAGCCGGCGGAGGCAGTGTGATGCTTTGGGAAATGTTCTGCTGAGAAACCTTGGGCCCTGCCATCCACGTGGATGTTACTTTGACATGTACCACCTACCTAAGCATTGTTGCAGATCTTGTACTCCCTTTCATGCAAATGGTATTCGCTGGTGGCTGTGGGCTCTTTCAGCAGGATAATGCGCCCTGCCACAAAGCAAACAATTGTTCTGGAATGGTTTGAGGAACACAACGAGTCTGAGGAGTTGACTTGGCCTCCAAATTCCCCAGATCTCAATTAAATCGAGCATCTAGGGATGTGCTGAACAAACAAGTCTGATCCATGGAGGCCCTACCTCACAACTTACAGGACTTCCAGGGCTGTTTTGGCAGCAAAAGCACATTGTTTAGTGTGTGTGTGTGTATGTGTTTTTGTTTTAACCCATTTGGTTCAAGAGGACACAGAAAGTGTTATACAGTAATCATTACGCTATTGTAATACCCATCTCATAATACATAATTGTGTCCTCATAAACCATGTATACAAAAACACACGCACTCACAACACCTATCCAGGCATTTCCTTTGCAAGGAACTGGACATTTTAGTATTTTTGCTCCATGTTGCCAGAAGAGAAAGAAATATGGGTAATGCTTTAGATTACAGCCTCTGCGTAAGTAAATCGAATTTACAGCATAACTTTAGTTAATTATAGTGTAATTATAAAGTATATACATGTAGGTATAAGGGAACAATATGTAATATTTGGGGAATAAAGGTGTAACTATCAGGAAAATTAACAAATAATTTATACTGTATTTTTTTTTATTAAGGGGTAATTATCCCTGTAGTTACAGGGTAAGTATGAATCTGCGGGCTGTAAATTAAAGTGGTGTTTGTTCCCCTCATTTCATGTAGTTACAAGGTAAGTATGAATCTGTGGGCTGTAAATTAAAGTGGTGTTTGTTCCCCTCTTGTTTCATGTAGTTACAGGGTAAGTATGAATCTGCGGGCTGTAAATTAAAGTGGTGTTTGTTCCCCTCTTGTTTCATGTAGTTACAGGGTAAGTATGAATCTGCGGGCTGTAAATTAAAGTGGTGTTTGTTCCCCTTATTTCATGTAGTTACAGGGTAAGTATGAATTTGTAAGAAAGTGTTTGTAACAAAAATACCAATATTTAAAATTTTTTTTTTAAAACTGTAGACTATCGCTTTTGACCCACAGTCACCTGCGCATGCATGAGAGGATTGAGTTCATGCTTGACGTAACTTGCAGCGTGACGTGAGCACACCGAGAAACTCTGGTCACACGGATGCCGTCCATTTTTATTCAATTTAATTTTTTTAATTAATGCTCACAACAGTATACAAACAATAACATAATATATGATAAAAGCAACGAGAAACAAACAAGACAGAGACGCAGTTCTCACGTGAGTCATGAAAGCCTGAAGCTTCTTTACTCATGCACACGCTGGTAACAGTTGGTCAATTATGAGAGCATTTCTGGGTGTACTTTTTCTTTTAATAAATAATAATACAGAATATCAAAAGACATGGGATTCCTCTTAAGATCCATCAGTGGAAATAATGAAAAAGAAAAAGAGGAATGAGACGAGGAAGACAAGCAAGAGAAACAAAAAGGGACCAAACGTGCCACTTTCTGTCAGGACGGTTAGTATTTGAAATGAAAAGTTTATTTTAAAAAAATGAATAAATAAATAAGAAGTGTCGTAAATCTGTTTTGAAAGTTGTTATTCAAATAAATGTTTCTGAGTTATATCAGATTTTGTACATGTTTTTTATTGTACTTACCCTGTAACTACACTCTAAAAAATACTGGGTTAAAAACAACCCAAGTTGGGTTGAAAATGGACTAACCCAGCGATTGGGTTGTTTTAAACCAGCGGTTTGGTTAAATGTTTGCTTAAAACAACCCAATCGCTGAGTTAGTCCATTTACAACCCAACTTGGGTTGTTTTTAACCCAGCATTTTTTAGAGTGTATATATACACTCTATATATATATATATGTATATAGAGTGTATATAGATATATATATATATATATATATATATATATATATATATATATATATATATATATATATATATATATATATATATAAAGATTCTATTTCAAATGTAAACTTTCTATTCATCAAATAGGCTAATCCTGAAAAATAAATCAGTTTCCACAAAAAATATTAAGTAGCAAAACTGTTTTCAACAGTTTCCTGTGGCTCAAACAATAAAAGTGTGGCGCTAGCAACACCAAGGTCATGGGTTCCATTCCCAGGGAAAGCAAGAACTGACAAAATGTAAAAATGTGTACCTTGCATGCAATGTAAGTCGCTTTGGATAAAAGCGTCTGCCAAATGCATAAATGTAAACATTGATAATAATAGCCATTAATTGAGCACCTATAACAATTGAGCACCAAATGTAGATCAGTGTTTATCAACCCTGGTCCAACAATGTATTTTAGATGACTTGCTTATTTGACAAATGTATTTCAGATGCTGGAGTTTCTTCTAATGAGCTGATGAAGGACCAGGGTTGAAAAAAAAAAAACTGATATTGATTGACTCAATGCTAACATACAGGGAATAAGCCAATTCTCGATATCATGATATCTTCAATTAAATTACACTAGGGGGCACTTGAGCTCCATTGGGACTGCTGAGAGAGGAATTCACTAAATATGTAGTAATCCTCTTTGTGAGTGGGTATCATCTTTCTGTGAGTGTGATTATGAAAATCTAAACTATGTGTGGGTGCATCTGCTTTAATGAAGAGCAGAAATAAGTTGAGTAGACTGCTGTAATCGGCATGTCCCCGTCTCTCTCTCAGTGATACGGTGGTTGCTAAATCAGGGCTGTCAGCTCTTGGATCTCTGATGGGCGGCTGCTGTTTCTGGTGCTGATGGCCTGTTTGAGCCACTCGTCATCACTGCTGCAAGATATAAACGCCCTGAGACAGCTGAAGTTGCACTCTGAGGATGCTCAGGACTTTAAGGCATGAATGTCTCTCCTCTAGGTGAAATCTTTCCCTCTTAAATCTCAGTTCTTTGTGAAGCGATTAAGCTAAGCCAGGTCAGATTGATGGTTACCAAATGAGCACATATGAACGGCATAATTGCGGGCGGGAAGCTCAGGAGCCAACACTTTTCTTTCGCCAAACAAGTGATATAAAGCATTGATTACTCATTTATATGCGCGTCTTTTGCTTTTCATGTTTGTAGTTGCGCTAAAAGGCTTTCTCTCTTTTGTTGGAAAATGAAAAAGAGAGAAAGAAATATGAAACTGGCCAGAAGTATGAAACTGCAGGAGGATTTCAAGGCTACGATACTTGCATGACATGGTAATTGCAACACATTTTTTTATTTTGTGTAGTCATGGCAACCAAACCAGCCACTATTGTAAATGACGAGTAAACAGCATGTTTTCTGAATATAAGGATGTGCCCTTTGACCATATGTTTCAAAAGACTGGACATGGTGGCATTATATGGCTTTGACCAGAACAACACCTGAGACTTTTTTAAGTTTTCTTAACATGAATGAGCTGAATGATTGTGTAATTCTTTACAGCAGGTACCTTTACATAATCATGCTGAGTTTTGTGAATACAGCATTAGCATTCCCTAATGAGCTCCATTAACATAGAAAGGAGGCATGTTTGCTTTGAGAAGAATGACAGTGAAATAATGTGCACTGAAGTGGCAACTGTTAAGTGAACTTGCCCCAATGTGAATTAATATTTTATAAATATGTTTTTAAGATTCTTCCTATGTAGACAAGATGGCGGCGCCGTGTTCGGTCGCCGTTCAGGTCGCTCCGCGAAGACTGTGCTTTTATTTATTATTTTACTCTCTTTTGCTCTTAATTTTTACATATTTATCAACTGCATTGATCTGCTATGACAGCAAAACACTTTTGGACATTGGTTACCGCTACACTGGACTGTTTCAGGACACTTTCACCAATCCTCTGTGGCCATCTGAGATTCTTCGGAATGCAGAGTTGAACAATGGCAAGACGAGTCGACGGTGAAGAATCAAGAAACACCGCGGGAAACGTGCTAGGATCCGCAACAGACTGAGAAAAAGGGCATTCAGCCCACCTCTCCCGAGCATTCTGCTCGCAAATGTCCAATCCTTGGAGAATAAGATGGACGATCTTAGAGCCAGGATAAGTTTTCAATGGGACATGAGAGACTGTAACATCTATTGTTTGTCGGAAACATGGCTCACGCCCGTGGTCCCGGACACAGCTGTGACGCCGTCGGAGAACTTCTCTGTTTTTCGGATGGACAGAACAGCCGAGGCCGGTAAATCCAAAGGCGGTGGGGTGTGTTTCATGATCAACAAGAAATGGTGCGACCCCAGGAACATCACCATCCTTTCGCGATCCTGCTCGCCTCATCTGGAACATTTAACAATCATTTGCCGCCCATTCTATCTGCCGAGTCATCGCCACTGCCATTTACATTCCACCACAGGCAGACACAGGGCTGGCTTTATCTGGCCTTCATGATGTTACCAGTGGCTTCATAAACAAACCCCGATGCTGCTTTCATCGTTGCGGGCAATTTTAACAAAGCAAACCTAAAGAAAGTCTTGCCAAACTTTCACCAGCACGTCTCCTGTCCTACACGAGGAGCAAACACACTGGATCATTGCTACTCTCCGTTTAAGAACGCCTATAAAACTCATCCACTACCAGCTTTTGGCAAATCGGATCATGCCGCCATTTTCCTCACACCTGAATACAGACAAAGGCTCGTTCAGGAACCCCCGGTGAGGCGGGAAGTTAAATGCTGGTCACCCCATTCAGAGACAGCGCTACAGGCAGCTCTTGATGAAGTCGACTGGGACATGTTCCGGGCAAGTTCATCTGACGTCAGCGAGTTCACGGATGTGGCGCTTTGCTTCATCAACACGCTTACAGAGCAAGCCACACAAACAATAACAATAACGTCCTTCTCAAATCAGAAACCGTGGGTGGACAATTCAATCCGCGCTGCAGTGAACACACGCACTGCCGCAATACAACGCCGGTCTCCTAACAGGGAATATGAATGACTACAAATCATCCTGCTATGCTCTCCGACGCGCAGTTAAAGCCGCAAAGCTCCGTTATAAGGATCGAGTGGAGTCTCATTTCCAACTCAACGACTCCCGGCACATGTGGCAGGGACTGAGGACCATCAGTGCTTTTGGATCTAAATCCTCTGCAGAGGTGAGAGCTGATCCGTTGCTTGTGAACAAGTTAAACTCTTTCTACGCTCGCTTTGATTGTAATCACGGCAGCTCGACTCCGCCAAGTGACGCGTCATAGGAAATTACTCAGAGCAGCAACAACCACGTGATCTCTGTCTCGGAGCATGAAGTTCGGAGGGCACTCAAGCCTGTGGACATCAGGAAAGCTGCTGGGGCGGATGGTATTTCAGGCTGTGTTCTGTGGTCCTGTGCTGATCAGCTCGCTGGGTTGTTTACATCCATCTTTAATGAGTCCCTCACTACATCTGTGGTCCCCACCTCCTTCAAAAAATCCACCATCTTCCCTGTCCCTAAGAACAGTAAACCCTCTTGCCTAAATGACTATCGTCCAGTGGCTCTCACGTCTATAGTCATGAAGGTCTTTGAGAGACTCATTAAAAACACCATTTGCTCCTTCATTCCTGACACTTTGGACCCTCTTCAGTTTGCCTATCGTCCCAATAGATCGACTGAAGATGCCATCTCTCATGTCCTCCACTCCTCCCTCACTCACATCGACAGCAAAAGTGGGAACTACGTAAGGCTGCTATTTATTGACTATAGCTCAGCCTTTAACACCATAGTTCCCATTAAGCTAACCGCCAAATTCCTGGATCTCGGCCTGAATTCTTCTCTCTGCCACTGGATTGAAGACTTCCTCACTGGTAGGCCTCAGGTGGTGAGAGTAGGCCAGTTCACCTCCACCTCCATCACCCTGAGTGTGGGAGCTCCACAGGGCTGTGTCCTGAGCCCCCTGCTCTACTCTCTCTACACACATGATTGCTTGTCCACACACAGCTCCACCTCTATCATCAAATTTGCTGATGATACTGTTGTCCTGGGCCTCATTTCCAACAACAATGAGACAGCATACTTGGACGAGGTGGAGCAACTAACATCATGGTGCCAGGACAACTGTCTCTCTCTGAATGTTGGCAAGACCAAAGAACTGATTGTGGACTTCAGGAAGAGATAGCAACGGACATACTCCCCTCTCATGATCAGCGGGTCACCAGTAGAGAGAGTGAGCAGCTTCAAGTACCTGGGTGTAAACATCTCCGAGGACCTGACCTGGACTGCACACATTCAGACACAGGTGAAAAAAGCCAGGCAAAGACTGTACCACCTGCGCCAGCTGAGGAAATTCAGGGTTTCACCAGCTATCCTGAAAACGTTCTATTTAGGGGCGATAGAAAGTGTATTAACTCAGTGCATCACAACGTGGTATGGGAACAGCACCAGTCATGACTGCAAAGCCCTGCAAAGAGTCGTGCGCTTATCCAAGCGTATCTCAGGGTCAGCTCTCCCGTCTCTGCAGGACGTCTACACCAAATGCTGCAAAGGTAGAGCTACTAAGATCATCAAGGACTCTAATCACCCTGCAAACCCTTATTTCACACTGCTGCCATCTGGTAAGCGCTTCCGAAGCCTGATGGCCAAAACTGAGAGACTCAGGAGGAGCTTCTTCCCCCAGGCCATCAGACTCCTGAACTCAGTCACTTAACATCACGTGACTTCACTTCAGGATAAACATCGACATACTGACATTGCACTACACTTTCTGTTCTCGTTGTTACTGTGTAACAACCTGTTATAAACCTGTTTGCACATTATACTTATAATTATAACCACATATTTATAAGTCTACAGTTTACTCACTGCACAGTTTATTTCACTTATTTTATTCCACTTCTTTATTTATTCTATTTTTCTTCTACTTTATTTATTTATAATTCTACAGATATATATATATATATATATATATATATATATATATATATATATATATATATATATATATATATATATATATATATATATAGTACTTGTTTTATTCTATTTCTATTATAATTTCCTCCTTGTGTTTTTAACTGTGAATTTGCACTGTCCTTGGAGCGGACCTGTTTCCATTTCACTGCCGGTTGTATATTCTGTATATAACTGTGTATGTGACAAATAAAACTCTCTCTTGAGTTAACAGGCAGGTATATATCAGCCAGAGTTGGAGTCCATTAGCCCCCCCTAAGAGCCAGACTTGATCCCTCAAATCCCACCATTCACTTTGAACACTAAGCCTCTTCCATTAAAAAGTTGACATGAAGCAGAAGTTGTGATAGTCTTTTGTTCCTTATTGTGACGCATATCGGAGTGAAACTCCGCAGCTGTCACATGTCTGTCCTGTCTTGGGTAGCACATGGGTGTTTAGTTATTTTGGGCCATGTGCTTGTGTCTCTGTCAGTTCCCTCCCCCTTGTTATCTCATTATTGGTTTCATTTGCCTCACCTGTTGTTCCCTCACTACCTGTTTGATTTGTCCCTTTGTGTTTGCAGTCTGTGTCGGATCGTTGTCTTCTGTTGCGTCTCCTGCTCCCCATGATCCCCGTTTAGTATGTTTTAGTTTGTTTGGTTATTGCTTGTTTATATGTTTTCCCCTTCATGGGTTTTGTTTTGTATTTTGTTATTTTTGGTCATTAAAAATAGTGATGCTGATCCAATTTTTTTTGGAATGTGTAGCTCTTATGAAATCCAAAATGAGCTAATATTTGGCATTACATTTCAAAATGTCTCACTTTCAACATTTGATATGTTATCTATATTCTATTGTGAATAAAATATAAGTTTATGAGATTTGTAAATTATTGCATTCCTTTTTTATTCACAATTTGTACAGTGTCCTAACTTTTTTGGAATCGGGTTTGTATAATAAAATATCTTAAAAAATAATAAAATGTATAATAAAATACCTTAAAAAAATAATATAAATTTTGATTTCACAGTGACTTTAATTTGACTGAGTAGCCATTCAGAGCCACAATGAAAGTCTTTTTATTTTAGTAATACCTCTGTAACAGTGTCCACCTGTAATTGAGATAATTATCACCATTGGCACTTTAGAAATAGACTATGGTCTTGTTTTTATTTTACAAATGGAGCTGCCATAGGAGTTTGAGATGGCTTTGGCCCTTTCTTGACCCTCATTGGCCGGCTCCAGCGCTCCCACTCGAGATCCAGATGCTGGGACTGTCTAGCTCTGAGGAGGTGGACGTCCTAAGCATCAAGGCGGGGAATTTTGAGGATTCGGCACCTTGGCTTATGAGGAGCTATTAGAGGTTGTGACTTGTGCAGCCGAGTGGCCAATTGAAAAGCAGAAGCACTTCCTGCAAAGCAGCTTACATGTTGGGCCCTGCCATTCTTTCCTGATTGTCATTGCTGAGGTGTTGAGATCATGAAAAAAATCTCCCGTTTGTCAAGCCCACAGTACATAATTACTCATCCATCTTGTGTTCGAAGGAGAATGTTGCATCATACCCCGACACTGCTCACCAAACTCTGCTGAACAAAATCTGCTTTGGTGGGCAAGGCATATATGGCGGCAGGTCGGGCTGGTGCATGACTGCACACAATGGCAATCATGCAGTCATACGAGGCAGATCTACTGAGGGAGATGAAGGCAAGGGGGTCATAAAATAACTACATTGGACCACAGACCTATCTCTCTGGGCCATTAAGGAGCTCTGTGCTATCGGCCGGTCCATGGCAAAATCACTTGTGGCTGAACCTCTTGAGCATCAGGGAGAAGGATAAAACTTTCCTTTTTGATGCCTTGCTTTCGCCTTCTGGCCTTTTTGGCAACACTATGAACTTGGCTGTCGAGAGGTTTCATGAAGCAAAACGTCAGTCAGCAGGCTTTAAGAGTTTCATCCCTCACTGTTCTAGCTCTCATGAAGCCTGTAGCTGTCATGCCTCTAGCTCCTCATATATGCAACATTAGGAGAGTGTTGCCTCTCGAGCCCCCATTTAAATAGCCTTTGGGTCGAGGTATCACTCTCACCTGAAGATCTGAGGACTGTTATTTTTTTGAGTAAGGCTTTGGGAAAGAGGTCCTGACGCCATGTGCAGGTCTCTGAAGGTGGTAAATCCCTATTACATAGACGACTGGTCAATTCTAGCTAAGTCATATAAGGTGCTTGGGGTTAAGGCTCAATACCAAGGAAAGTGTGTTATCCCCTCTGAAGAAAACAACATCTCTGGGAGTGGGGTGGGACTCGACTATGGTCACAGCTGTCTCCTGCTTGTATCAAGTCTATCCTGGCTTCAGTAACCAGGCTAGGCCCGGCTATCACTGTAAAACATTTCTAGAGATTGTTGGGGCTCATAGCAGCTGCATCCAAGGTAATATCCTTTGGCCTGCTGTACATAAGACCCCTGCAGTGGTGGCTCAGGACCAGGGGGTTTTCAGGTCACATTAGGTCCTCCTGTGGTCCCAGGGAAAGTTGCTATTACTCAGAGCAATGTATATTCTTGGGGACCAGAATCTGGGGGCAGACATCCTGTCAATACAGGGACTGAGGCCTGGGGAATGGAGACTTTGAAGATGGCTTACCTTGAAGACGGCTTTCCTGCTGACCATTATGTCCCTTAAAAGAGTGGGGGACTTGCAGGCCCTTTCTGTCTCTCCCTCCTGTCTAGAGTTTGCTCCTGGGAGGGTGTAAGCCATTCTCCACCTTAGACCGGGTTATATGCTTTCCTGTAGCTCCAACAATAAGAGCGTTGAACTCGGACCAGCTATTAGTGTGCTTTGGGTCGCCTAAGAAGGGATCTCCGGCCTTAAAGTAGACAATCAGTAAATGGATTGTTGAGGCATTCTCGCCTCTGCTGATTAGGGCTCACTCAATTAGGAGTATGGCATCTTCTAAAGCCTTATTATTGGGGTCTCCCTGCAGGAGGTGTGATGCTGCAGGCTGGGCCTTCCAGACACATTTATAAGGTTTTAAATTCTGGACCTGTCTTCCAAGCCGGGATTTTATGTTGCGTTTTATTTATGGTTTATTATGTGTGTGCGTGGCAATCGTCCGTGAGGGGCTGCCTGCAGTTTACTTTCATTTTGTTTATTTTTTGTTAAGTCTTTTAAATGTTCGCCGGTTCCCTCCTCCTTCTTCCCTGAACATACAAACTACGTTACATTGGTGCCGAAACCCGGGAGGAAGGAGGGACGTGCTGTCGAAGAGCCCTCGCTGCTAAGGGGGATCGCGGTGCTGAGGAGGTCGGGCAGCGCGGATGAAAGAAGACCGCGAGTGGCTGCCCGAGGCGATGGTGCTGGACCGAGTGAAGACCGGTGGGACGGAGAGCTCACTGCAGTGCCCCTGGGTCGAGGTGGGGTGGCTGCCGTCGGAGGAGGAGGAGTCGCCAACGCTTGCTGTGAGCCGGAGCCTGCTGCCGTCCATCGTTTAGGGGAGGAGCAGGGAGCGCGGCTGCCCTCAACCGGAGGAGCCACCGCCGGCCGCCAGGGGGCGGAGGAGGATCGTGCAGTACCATCGCATGGCACCGCAAGGAAAAGCTTCTCGGTTGGCTGAGGACCGAGCGGCAGTGTGTCCGGGAACCGGACCAGAATTATTATTTTTTTCCTCTCTCCACTCTCTTGTCCTGTCGCTCTCTGTGTCTCCGTCTCCCGTTTCTCTCATCTCATCTGTCCATACCCCAGACACGGAGATTGGGCCCCCGGGGGGGGGAGTAGGCACTGTCTCGGGTGTACCCCCCAGCCTGCGAGGGGCGATGGAGGTATGTGGCGAGGTAGATGAGCGAGCAGGACCGGAGCGTGATTGAGAAAGAGCATCACCTGTGAGTCACACTGGTCTCGAGTCCTCTCATGAAGGAGCTCGGAGGCATATAAGGACGAGCGACACCAGTGAAGGAGGAGAGAGCACACGGCCAGGTATGTTGTCAGGACCCATAGCCTTGTGTGGGTTAATCCTAGATAGGGTCTTCCTTACGTCGGCTGGAGACAGACAGAGCACCTGGTCGTTGGGAGGTGTGGGCAGTTTTAGTGCAGGTGTATCATTCTGCATTTCAATCCATGAATAAAAGTGGTTGAGTGCATCATCACAGGCCTGTGGCGGGGGCATGTAGTCAGTGATGGTCTGAATGGCTTGCCACAGGCTCCGTGTTTCCCTGCTGTCTGTGAAGTGGTTGTTGCTTTTTTGAGCATATGACCGTTTTGCATTTTTGATGCCACAGGACAGGTTGGCTCTTGCTGTTTTGAGGGCTGCTTTATCTCCTGATCTGAATGTTTCATCTCTGGTTTTTAGCAGCCCACGAACCTCTGCTGTCATCCACGGCTTCTGGTTTGCACGTGTGGTGATGGTCTTGGTGACTGTCACATCATCGATGCACTTTGTGATGTAAGCAGTCACAGTTTCTGTGTACTCCTGCAGGTCTGTGTGGTTGTGTGTAGGTGGCCGCCTCTTTAAACATGTTCCAGTCTGTGTACTGAAAGCAGTCCTGTAGTGTTGAGGTAGCCACCTGTGGCCAAATTGTAATGAGTTTTTGAACCGGTTTGGCGAGTTTCAGATGTGGTCTGTATGCTGGGAAATTATGGTTTATTATGTGTGTGCGTGGCAGTCGTCCATGAGGGGCTGCCCGCGGTTTACTTTAATTTTGTTTATTTATTGAAGTCTTTTAAATGATTCCCGCCTGCTTCTTCCCTGAACATACAAACTATGTTACAGGGCCGTATTCACAAAACATTTTATCTTACCATGAAGAGTTCTCCTAAATGGCAATAAAAGTTATTGTTTCGAGTTTTCTCTTAAAACCTATTCACAAAGATGCTGAGACCAACTTTTACTAAAGAACAGAGAGAAGTCTTAAGCTAAGAGTAACGGCCGTTTCACACCACAAGCGTGAGCGGCGCGTGAGCAGTGCGTATTTTTTTTGCCGCCCATGTTAATCAGTGAGTGCATTCACACCGGGAGCAGGAGCAGCACGTGAGCGTCAAGCAGGAGCGTCGCGTCAGCAGCAGTGAAGCAGGGGTTTCGGCGCCGAGCCTATTTTTGCTGCACTGATGACGCTCAATTAAAGTGGAATCACACTTTTGATGGACAAAATAAATATGATTTCACACAAAAAGTGCTCAAGATGCAAACAAGAAGCAAGAGTCAGAAAAGAAAATGAAGAATAAAAAATATTTGTAGAAGATTTACCCATTTAAACTTGTTTTAATTATTCAGTTTGGGTAATTATTCAGATAGTAGAAACTATCTAACATTTCTTGTGGCCATGATTTTGAGGCCAAGAGTAAATCTGTGGTCACTGAATATTCAGCTGTTCCCCTTTTTATTTTGTCAGATTTCTATAGTTCAGTGTACATTCTATACTCAGACACAGCTGTTAAAGATATACTTTTTTCAAAGTTCCAAAGTTTTCAAAGTTCATGACATTGTTCATGTCATAAAAGAGTTTAACAAGAACCTCAAGTGGTCAGACTCGCGTAACAAACTTTGCAAATTCACTTAGAGCAAATTCTAGAGTTAAATCTGTGAAATATCAGATGTTTATTACATCTGGATGGTAGCAACAAATGAATATGAGAAGTACATTTCATATGAGTTTGTTGTCACTTCATATCATTCCACACATAAATCATTTCAAACCTGTCTGCAACTTGTGATGCATGACATTTTTTTTGTATGAGCCAAACTTAACCAGCTGTGAAAGTAAAACCATTATCAGATGTTAGCATTATATTGTAACAGACTGTACATAATTTATACACTAAGAATTTTTCATAATTATGATTTATAATGGCTGACATTGGAAAAGAAAGGCAATCCTGCAAATTCTTTGAAGTTGGTTTACTCTGCGTTCATTTATTACTTGAATGGGACTTTCAAAAACTGTTTGTCATGCTTAATTTTCAGCAGCTGCGTTTTCACTGTCGTGCCCAAAGCAGGTGTTCTAGTGCATGCCAGGGCCAGTCGCGTTTCCACTGGCTGCATCCGAAAACTTAGATAGCTGACTTGTTGCCTCGCTGCCTTATCAGACAATGACTTATAAGGCAGCGTTTGTGCATGAAGGCACCTCACGAAACTAATGTCGGACAGACTTCTAAGGAAGCGTAACAGTTTAATGATCTATAGCAAAATAGAGGGAATTTTGGTGAGAACTAAACAAATATTTAATTACTACATTAATAATTTCTCAAATGTTGGTCAAAAACGTACATTTACACACAAATGCAACTTTCAGACACCATCTTTTTTTTTGTTTTTCTAGCTCAACTGCCACAGAATGGAATGCACAGGATTGTGGGATATCAAAGGCAGCGAAGGACATCTATGCTTCCTTCAAAAATCGATCAGATGAAGGAATCTCAGGAGACAGGAAGTGAAGCTAACATTAGATTCAGATGTGCCTTGATGCTTTCCTACCTTTAAATGTGTCCTCCGAACGCAGCATTTTCCAGGTTTCGGACGCAACCACTGTCACTTTCAGGGCTTGATCGGGCCTCGTCGGGGCTTCCTCCATAAAAATAACTTTAGCTCAAAACTCACTTTCAGACAGCAGCGAGTGTTTGGAATAACTTCCGATGTGGATTCTAAACGATTCTAAAGGCAGAAATATTTCTATGCGATGGAAAAAACTATGCATGCTAAACATTACCATAAATACGTAACACTTGAAGAAACAAGACAAATCATATAGGCTATCACATCTGTCACATCGTCTCTTTATACCGGACTGATATCTTCATATATCTGATATACATATAGCTCCGCATATGTCATAAAATAAAGCAACTCCGTTTTTTTTCCAGGAGCTTACTCTGTTTCTCTGACTGAAAATATAACTGTATTGAGACCGTCACTGGAGAGAGTGCTAAAGCTCCTCAGGTCGTATTTTTGGTGGAAAATTTGTAGAAATTATTGTTCTTTTTTGTGATATAAACATACTGTTCCGTGACTATAAATAAACAAAAACAGACACAAATTAATAAGTATGTGTCCTCTTTCTTTTGTGAAATAATGGTAAATACCACTTTAATTCTGTGTAAATAATTGATGCTTCTAATTATTTTCCTGATAAAACTTCCATTTGTTGGTAAAATTATGGGTGTGTGTGACGTTGTTCCAGAGAGGTGTGTTATGGGCGGGTTTTAGTGAAGCGATTCAGAGCTTCTAGCCCGAAGGTGGAAACGCAGCTTTGGTTTTGGGCTCGGTGCTACAGGTCTGAGGCTATTAGCCCAGCCCAGCCCAGCCCAGCCCGGCCCAGCCCGGCCCAGCCCGGCCCAGCCCGTTGAAAGCCCTGTCTCGCACTGGCCCGACAGTGGAAAAGCGGCTAATGATGTGTCAAAACCCCAATAAATCTCCAATGCTTCTTAAGCTCAAATCCTGCTAAAAATGTTTTACCACGGCTAATGTTACAAAATATTTCTATTTCAAATAAATACTTGTTGACCTTTCTATTTATCAAATAATCCTGGAACAAATGTATCATGGTTTCCACAACAAATCAGCATATTAGAATGATTTTTTAAGGATCATGTGACATTGAATACTAGTGCCATGACAAAAAGCCCCCCATGTTTCACATTCATGTTTTTATGTCTTTTATTTTGAAATGAGTCATTGTCATGTGGTTCCTGTCCATGTCAAGTGATTCCCTGCACCCTCATGTGATCTTGCCATGTGTCATCAGGCTTGTTCGACTTCCCGCTGTCGCCTGACAAAAGCAATGCATTCTGGTTAGAAAATTTGTCAGACTTTGATCGGCGCTGTAGTCGCCTTACGATCACATGTGCCATCAAAGTACTGCGAGAGCAAAACGAGACCAGCCGCCTAGGTCAGGCACTGCAGTTGCTCAAAATCAGCTGCAAAAGCCTTGATGACAACACACTTTATTCTCATTTGTCAGGTTCTGTGATGACAAGGACGTGGTGCATTGTTTTTCTTAGAAAAGTTCCTGTATTTAACCAATCTTGATACTGAATATCTGATATTCAAACAAAACATTAACAAAAATTAAGATTATGCTATCTAGTAAATATATATTCTTATTGTATAAGAGTAGCAATTTGGAAGAAAACGTTCTGGTTAACCTATTGCTTATTATAATGACGTTGGTTACCTGCAGATCTCACCAGCTGGTGGCAGGCTAGTTCATCTCAAACAAACCTATTATCTCATTGGTTTGTCTTGTCATGTGGCTATCAGTTCTGTCTTTTGATTGGTTCATTGACTTCATTACTTTCAGGTGTGTCTTGTTAGTCATTAGTCCTTGTTTATATATAAGACACTTTCACGCCATGTTGTAATTACTGTGATTTCAAGATTTCAACTTAAAAGCGTTCATGGCCACGTATTACAGCTTGTACGAAGGTAAGCTCCTACCTGTACCACGTGATCGCTGCAGATTAATTTAGCCATTGATAGTGTTGCCATAGAGGCACGTAATTCACTTCCCAGTCCGAGGACATTAACAGCTCTGATTAGAACATCACGCAGTGTCATCTCAAGACTACGGTAATTACGAAATGGCTATGATGGCGTGAGCGGAGCAATAGCCCTCTTGTCTCATTGTCTCTTATCTAACTTTGTTTATGTCTTCCTTCTGTTAGTGAGTCTCATTTATAAGTCATCGGTTTTGTTTACTTTGTATTTGTTCTTTGCTATTAGTGATGGGAGAAACCACGTTTTTTTGAAACTTGAAAGCATTTGAACCAATTGCTTCCTAAAATGATTCACTGTTCTCGAAAATGCCGCACACTGGTGGCGCAATGATGTAAATGCAATGACAACTCAACTTGGACATGCATAAAAAAAATAATAAAAAAAAAGACTTTACAAAACATTTGCAAATGTTTTATTGAAGGTGTAATCTATTAGATGCAATAAACAAGTGTCTATTTACTCCAAATGCAAATAGCATGCCTTGTTGGCAAGTGCTTATCGTACTAGCTACACCTAACAATGCCTGGTTGGGCCAAACAAGATTAATAAAAAGACACTCAAACTCCAACATCTTCAGTGGTGTAGTCCGTAAAGCATAAGGTTTAAGAGTCTAAGTTTTGACGTGATCGACCCGGGTTTTAATCTTTTGCCGAGCTCGCTCTTCTCCCTTTTCCCATCACATCGGAAAGGCATTTACTTTAAATAAAAATTAAGAAAATGTTCTAAAAGTGGAAATAAAGTGCCTAACGAAATGTTATAATAATAATAATAATAATAATAATAATAATAAAAGTATTTATTGGGTAGGTTTAGGGGTAGGTGTAGGGAGGTAGACTGGGTAAACCCAGCCTGATCTGCCTGCGATTTGATTTCACCCTGCAGCTCAGGCTGGAAACCTGTACATTTATCCTGCTTCTGTCACACTTTTGCAGGAACCAATCACAGACTGGCTTATCCACCTGGTGCGCTATTGGCGGGTTTAACTCAATGACGACTAGAGAAAGATGGATCGATGCCTGTTGATCACGCCTCTTGTGGTCAGATTGGTTGAAGGACTATCCAATTGCATACAGAGTCATTTGAATTATGCCCCTTGATCACGCCTCTTGTGCAGTAGAAAATACATAGCAGACTCCCCAGAGAAATGTTCAATCTTAAAAGATTGAGCTTGGTCTGGTGATAGCCAGACAAGTAGGGAGGGCTTTTATTGTCCCATTAAGGCAGCATCCATTTAATAATTTTAATAAATATAATTCTTTACACTCTGTCATTATTGCATCCTGTTAATGTACAACAATACTGAGGTGCAAATAGTATGTATCTGTCAGAATAAAGTATAAATAGCATATAATTACTATACACATATTGCAAAGAACTGCTACTTTTACATTGTAAATAGAATATATCACTATTTTCACTTAGTATGCTATTTCACTTAGTAAATAGCATCTACAGCTACTTGCTATCGATAAGAAAATATGCTATTTTCACTTAGTGTAAATAGAATCTACTTGCTATTTACACTTGGTGCAAATAGCCTCTGCCAAAATTAAATTCTGTTATTAATTACTCACCCTCATGTTGTTCCAAACCCGCAAGACCTTCGTTCATCTTCAGAACACAAATGAACATTATTTCTGATGAAATCTGAGAGCTCTCTGACCCCTCGATAGACAGCTATTTAATAAAAAAATTCAAGGTCCGGAAAGTTAGTAAAAACATTGTTAAAATCGTCCATGTGACTCCAGTGGTTCAACCTTAATTTTATGAAGCCACGAGAATACTTTTTGTGCACAAAAACAAACAAAAATAACAACTTTATTCAACAATTTCTTCACGTCTGTGTCAGTCGCCTACGCTGTTGACATAGTAAATACAGTCCAGCGCTTCCAAGTTCTGTCAGAGCTACGCCAGCTTACCATTGGCCGAAGCTGGTCATGTGAGCACCACAACGCATGCGTGTGATACTGATGCAGGAGCTGACCAATGTAAACTGCGTAGGAGATTGACACAGGCGTGAAGTTTTTTTTTTTGTTTTTTTTTTGCGCACAAAAAGTATTCTCGTGGCTTCATAAAATGAAGGTTGAACCATTGGAGTCACATGGACTATTTTAACGATGTTTTTACTACCTTTCTGGGCCTTGAAAGTGTTAATTAAATATGGAGAGGTCAGAGAGCTCTCGGATTTCATCAAAAATATCTTCATTTGTGTTTCAAGATGAATGAAGGTCTTATGGGTTTGGAATGACATGAGGGTGAGTAATTGACAATTTTTATTTTTGGGTGAACTAACCCTTTAATACCATTAAATATGAATTGTCTTTATAATGTTATTTCATTAAATTGGTGGTTTTGTTTCATGTAGCTTGGTTAATCATACCTGTAAGATACAACTCTTCCTTTTTATTAAATGTGTCATTAAATGTCTACAAATTTATAAAATGTATCTGAGATTAGGTAAAAATGAATAGACACTGGTTCATGGGTTCACAGAGATCATCGCCACTAGGGGCCTCATTTACTGAAATCTGGCAGTTTTATACATGCTCCAAATCACTGGTTCGAAACAAAGGTTTCGAAGCTTCCCAAAGCATGTTTTTGAAAGCATCAATAACTATTTGCTATAATAAACTGCACTTGGGCTCTACTCGACTCGCCTACAGTGGACTTCATGTGACAACTTCTGAATGTCTGCTGAAAATTCAGATGTCATCACAGGAATCAATTACATTTTAAATTATATTGAAATCGAAAACGGTTACTTTAACATTATAGGAATGTTGATGAAATTAGTGTATACTGACACCTAGGGGCGTGGATGTATGAAGCAAATGTTTTTTTGTTACCACTGTCATTGTAGAAATGTGTTCCTTACATTTAACCATGATTCATTTATTTCAGAAGTGAAAACATCTGATATTAGGGAGTTACTAAGATTGAATGTAGCATTTGGCTAGTCATGTGATCTCAACATGTCTGCCTCCATATGTAAATCAGCTTCTCTTAGGCCAGTATGACTGGAGTCTAATACTAAGGAGAAAAATACTATTCATTTTGTTGTGTGAAACATTTTTAATAATGGAAAAGAGCTGAGTGTACCTGAAATAAATGCTGTTATTAATAGCAGTTAAATATTTTAGTAAATTCTCAGTCCTGCTTGGAATGTGGTTCGGCTTCTTCATTGACAAGCTATAGATTTCTCTCCACACTGCTTCATAAATTTGATCTTGCTGAAAGTCTCACAGCAATTTAAACAGTGAATTCATTATATGTCTCAGTGTAGACTCTGTAGTCAGCCAGTAGCGAGACAGCATCCTTTGTTGTGAAGGTCTCTGGAAGGTCTTTGGCACACTAGAGATGAACGCTTGAAAAGAGACTGTTGGATCAGAACACAAATATGTGAGCCAGAGCCAGAGTCAGCATGACATTACAGCTGATGCGCTGTCACAATGGCAGCCACATCAATGCGGTCGCTGCGCTGGCAACCATTGTGGGACGCTTTCTGTGGGCTCTGACAGCAGGTGTGACTTCACTTTTGGCGCTTTAGGAGGATGAAAAGAGAGAATGAGAAAAATGGAAAAAGATGGACAAAGGTGTGAAACCCATCACTCAGGTGGGAAGATAGGAGTTCACTTGTTTATAGAACCACAGCGACATGGCAGAACAGAGAGAGGACGCGGAGGGGGGGATGTCAGGGGTAGAGAGGGAAAAAGAGAAGTGCAGATCATCACCTTGTCTTTGACAGGCCTTATCTTGCCCACTCACGACAGGACATGCTGTGTGAGTGCGCTCAGAACTGTCATCCTAATCATCATTTCATACTTCATTAATCTCCCTTTCTTGCTCAAGTTTTCTTGCCGTAATCCTCCGATATGTGACATGAGGTGGGAGTGTTTAAATACATTCCCAATAGTCATTTTTAGAAGTGCCTCTATCAAGCTTCAACCACCTTCATAAATCAGGCGTAATCCACACAGAATTACCGTCAGTGACTGCAAACATCAGACTGCTTAGAGATCCAACTAATTAATGCATCACAAACATTAAGCATGTTTGCAAATGTATTTGCAAGTTTCTAAAAGAGCGACGTAAAATGGATGATAATTAATTGGAAAATTGCGATCTGTCACTGTATTATGTTGAATATCAATTTCTGTGTCTACATGGTAAATGGACTGCTTTTATATAGCACTTTCAACAGACCCATGGCCACCAAAATGCTTTACATATGGCCTCACATTCACCCATTTGTTCACCGACAGCGGTGTCAGCCATGCAAGGCACCATCCAGCTCGTCGGGAGCAGCTGGGGTTAGGTGTCTTGTTCACGGACACCTTAACACTTGGTCAGGTGGAACCAGGGATGGAACCATCAACCTTGTGGTTTGTAGCCAACCTACATGAACCACTGAGCCACTGCTGCCCCAGTACATGAAGAGTTCAGATGCAAAAGCCTCTAAAAGCCACTTTGGTCAAAAATTAGATGACGAGTGAATGCTTTCTGAATATAGTATAAGTCCATAAAATACTTTCACTTCAAACCCACTAAATCCCAGCCTCAGCCCATTCAGAAGTTCCAGTACTTAGGTAGAAACCTATACATAGGAGCCTGACAAAAATGCTTATTTTAAAAGGAAAAACATCAGACGGATTTAGAGTCTTTTGTATCTGAAGTCTTCACATGTTAATGAGGAATTTGTAGACATATTAAAGTTTTTAGATTTGTGGAGTAAAAATAGTAGTTTTTATTTTGAAGTCAAGAGATAAACTTAGACTCTTGGGGTAAGATTCACAGGTGGCATCCAGTAGCCCTCTTTGAGTAATTAATTAGCACTTTTTGTGCTATGACAACTGCAACTAGCAAATGTTTCAATTTATTTCCCATAGTAACACATTGGCTAATGTATCATAATCCTGTATAAGTGCTATAAATGGGTCCCCGGTGCATCTACCAACCCAGAAAACATGAAAAAGGACAACCCAGTAACTTTGTTTTGGTAAAACTCTCTCTGCAAGCACATGAAAAAAAAAAAACGAGCCACTCAGATTTCTCTCACCTTCTGAATATTAAAATATTACTGCCCCTTAATCTGCACGTTTCCACCCACAGTCCTGCTATTTTGTTTTCGTAAGCGACAATGATGAAGACCCCCTTGTGTGTATTTGACAGTTTAAACACAACAAAAAATGTTTAAACTAATATAGCTTTAAAACGCCTGAAATTAATAAACTTTAATGACGAAAGAACTATGCTATCCGTGAGAGTGACCTCGATATAGATGATAATCAAAACCAAGCAGATGTCTTGTTAGTATTTGGCAGAGAATCCGATTGCGGCAGGAACTGTGTGGATGGGGGGGCGGTACACAGCAGCTCATTTGCATTTAAAGGCACATGCACGAACGGCCTGTTCTTGACTAGTCAGAAATGGGTATTTATAACATCACAATGATCTGTGAGGTATTTTAAGCTGAAATTCACAGACATTAAATTACATCTTGTAAAAATAGGCATTTTAGGTCCCATTTAAAGTAAAAATGATTGATGAAAACGTCTTTCAAATGGAATTAATAACAAGCAGGGCTTGACATTAACACCTGCCAGACCGCCAAATGCGGGTAGATTTCAGCTGTGGTGGGTAAGGCAGCCACTCCCACTAGCCACTTTGGTGGGTTGAATATAATTTCAGCCTACAGCCAAATGAAATGCCAGGACCGTCGTATCACCAAATTGCAATTCAATTACAATTCTTTATCGATTAACTTGCAAGGCGGGATAGGCAGAATCGCGCTGAATGACACGCAACAGTCTGTCACACGTGTGATCCGTTCTCCTTGCGCCTGAATAGTCAAATACACACGCACACAGATGTCAAAATGTCCATTGTGTGGAGTATCTCGCACAAACACAGGTGGGTAATAACCGGATATGTGTCAGAATACGTCCATGCATTCATATATATATTCATATCATATTCATATATATATTGCCCACCTGCACATACCAGCTGATATACATTGTAGTCTTGATTTGGGTGGTCACTCTGCATTTGAAAGTTTGAAAGGGTTTTAAATCTTCTAAATCAAGTAAAATGACTCAGAATCAAGTAATTTAAGCCAAAGTTGACTTTAATCCTATAAAATATAATTTCCAAACAGCAAAATTGTGGCCAGTGAAAATGCTGAGTGGCTAGTAACTTTGGAAAACCACTAGCCACAGTGGCTGGTGAGCAAAAAAGTTAATGTCAAGCCCTGATAACAAGTAATATAAATTGGGTGTCTTGTTCATAATATTTATTTCCAAAATAAAATTACATCCAGTTTATTAGCAACACAGGGCATGAGTGGGAATCCCGTGATATCTGCCTTTGATCTTGTTGGTGTCTGATCCACAATGAGAAGAGAGAACTTCGTCTTGGCTGCACTTTTTTCAATCACCACAGCCGCCTACTCTCGCCTAAATTTCAAATAAAAGAAGATTGTAACGGTTGCTTGATTTTTCTCTTTCTATTCTTCAGGTAAAATTCTATACATGCTGTGTACGATTAATGGTAAAGTTTTTATCATCTCATAGATCTATTTTGTAACCATTTTAAGTGTAACCATAACCAGATTTTATCATTTAAATTATTTCAATTACAAATGATGTGCTAACTAGTTTTGATTTGATATTGACTTTGAAGTGCTACCTATTCCAATACAATATAGTCACATTATAGCAACGCTCTCCCACACATTTTGCTATTGTAACTGCACTTATTTTCGTCATTATTATAAGTAGCAGTGGGTGGTTCTAAACGAGAAATGTACAGTTTTCTACAATCTTGCAGATAATGTTTCTTTAGTCGTTCGGCAACCCTGCAGCCTGAACCACTGTAAGCAAACCACCCTTACGGATGCGCACACACAGAAACAGGAGCACAGAAACTTGTTACCGACACTGCCTGTGACTTTTAGTAATAAAGTTGCTTCGCTACTGAATCTCTACATTATATTGAATCTCTACATTAGATTGAATCTCTACATTTATATAACCGCCTGTTTCAGCAGCAGTCAGTTTTTGAGAACTGCTATAAAAGTGGGCGTGGTTTTGCGGGGTGGAGGGGGCGTGGTTTAGCGGCTGGGTAGAGGGGGACGAGGGGAGACTGACAGCACGTCAATGATATCTGGTTCAGACAATTTTATTTCGCTCTCATTAATAAAAGCATCAAAGCTTCCCACAAATGCATGCTGCAAATTACCATTAAGTTACACACAACACAATATACACATTTTGTAAGCTCACTGTTACACAAATACATATATCCTGTGACAGCTATAATTCAATGCACTATTAAATGCACAGCCATTCGCAGTTTGTTCTCTGCATCAAAAATATATTTGTTGTTGCAAACACGTTGTTGCATAACTTTGATAACTTTTGAGGCTTATTTTGTGGAGTTTTATATGCCGTTTGGTCGGTTAAATGGCCGCAAAGAGCGGTTACACTCACAGTGTGGATGAATCGCGTTTGTCTGAAGACTCAGGATCTATTGAAGAGAACGTAGGCAACGCATACACTCGTACAAAGCGGAAAAAAGCACTCGTTTTTGATCCATTAATGCATCTCTCACTTACTGTATGCGATCTCACTGTTTGAAGCGGCAGCCAGAGGAAAATGCCTATCAACGCGTGCTGTCATGAATAATTAAGCGTGTCCTGTCGTGAATTAAGCAACGCGTCTTCTCATAGGATAAATTCTCATGAATAATTATGAGACAGCGATGAGTCATCACCATACTATAGTACGAGAAAGTGTCACAACCTATGACGTTGACATGATGGATTTAAACCAGGAAGTTAAAAATAGAGCAAAAAGGTTTAAAATGTACTAGTTTTCTCCCACATTCAAAACTAACAGATAGTAACATTGTCTTCCATGATGCTCAACACACATACTTCTGTTAAAATCTCAGAAAATTTGGTTTAGGGTTTCATGACCCTTTAATGGAGAGAGAGGCGTGCTGAACAACAGACTAAAATGTGACCAAAGTGGGCAGAATGCAAGCCGTAACTTGTGAGGGGTCGTATAGGCCATAATGCTTGAAAAGCCGCTTACAAACACTAGTGAAACAAGCACATTGATCAACCTTAGTGAAATTCTTTCACACTCATAACTGAAAAACATCTTACAAATACTAGGGAAATGAAAAAACGTTGATCAACCTTAGTGAAATTCATTCATACGTATAACTAAAATACATCTTGCAAACACTAGTGAAACAAAATACATTGATCAACCTTAGTGAAATTTATTTACACTCATAACTGAAAAAAAAAACCCTCTTACAAACACTAGTGAAACAGTGTTGATCAACCTTAGTGAAGTTCATTCATACACGTTAATGAAATGAGAAAATATTTCAGTAGTTGATGAGAGCTAATTTCACTTGAAAAGGAAGCTGTGTCTGCACTTCCATTTCATTTGTTGTCTCACAAACTCTTTAAGGCAATGGCAGTTAGTCAAGTTGTATATTCACAACGAAGTGGGACGAAACGCGCGGTTACAGAGCTTGTGGCGCAGCGCTGACATGTCATCGGTGTGGCTCAACGGACTGAGCCATGCGACCGTCTCGACGTCACATGTTTGACAGGCAATGAAGAATTGCATGTACACTCACCTAAAGGATTATTAGGAACACCTGTTCAATTTCTCATGAATGCAATTATCTAATCAACCAATCACATGGCAGTTGCTTCAATGCATTTAGGGGTGTGGTCCTGGTCAAGACAATGTCCTGAACTCCAAACTGAATGTCAGAATGGTAAAGAAAGGTGATTTTAAGCAATTTTGAGCGTGGCGTGGTTGTTGGTGCCAGACGGGCCGGTCTGAGTATTTCACAATCTGCTCAGTTACTGGGATTTTCACGCACAACCATTTCTAAGGTTTACAAAGAATGGTGTGAAAAGGGAAAAACATCCAGTATGCGGCAGTCCTGTGGGCGAAAATGCCTTGTTGATGCTAGAGGTCAGAGGAGACTGGGCCGACTGATTCAAGCTGATAGAAGAGCAACTTTGACTGAAATAACTACTCGTTACAACCGAGGTATGCAGCAAAGCATTTGTGAAGCCACAACACGCACAACCTTGAGGCGGATGGGCTGCAACAGCAGAAGACCCTACCGGGCACCACTCATCTCCACTACAAATAGGAAAAAGAGGCTACAATTTGCACAAGATCACCAAAATTGGACAGTTGAAAAATGTTGCCTGGTCTGATGAGTCTCGATTTCTGTTGAGACATTCAGATGGTAGAGTCAGAATTTGGCGTAAACAGAATGAGAACATGGATCCATTATGCCTTGTTACCACTGCAGGCTGGTGGTGGTGGTTTAATAGTGTGGGGGATGTTTTCTTGGCACACTTTAGGCCCGTTAGTGCCGATTGGGCATTGTTTAAATGCCACGGTCTACCTGAGCATTGTTTCTGACCATGTCCATCCCTTTCTGACCACCATGTACCCATTCTCTGATGGCTACTTCTAGCAGGATAATGCACCATGTCACAAAGCTCGAATCATTTCAAATTGGTTTCTTGAACATGACAATGAGTTCACTGTACTAAAATGGCCCCCACAGTCACCAGATCTCAACCCAATAGAGCATCTTTGGGATGTGGTGGAACGGGAGCTTTGTGCCCTGGATGTGCATCCCACAAATCTCCATCCACTGCAAGATACTATCCTATCAATATGGGCCAACATTTCTAAAGAATGCTTTCAGCACCTTGTTGAATCAATGCCACGTAGAATTAAGGCAGTTCTGAAGGCGAAAGGGGGTCAAACACAGTATTAGTATGGTGTTCCTAATAATTCTTTAGGTGAGTGTATATAGCCATGAAAGAGCTGTTAAACATTAATGATTTACAATAGGCTACTGTAGTTGTCTTGATGTGCACAACCAACAGCTCTCTCCATGGCTATAAAGGCTACATGCAATTCTTCAAAGTAGCCTGTCAAACACTACATATGTACTAATATGAAAGGTAATAAGCATAATATGGTCAGCGTTATGCTGGTGAGATTAGTTTGCACCATCACTGCGTGCTAACAAACAAGCAGGGTACTCCGTTGAGGACAACACTGTGCGAGCTCTGTAACTGCACTTTAGGTATGTTTGCATCCCTAAACAACTTGTTACGACTAACTGCCATTGCCTAAAAGAGTTTGTGAGACATGCGCCAAATGAAACGGAAGTGCGGACACAGCTTCCTTTTCAAGTGAAACTAGCTCTCATCAACTACTCAAATCTTTTCTCATTTCATTAACGTGTATGAATGAATTTCTCTATGGTTGACCAATGCTGTTTCACAAGTGTTTGTAGGAGGTTTTTCAGTTATGAGCATGAAAGAATTTCTCTAAGGTTGATCAATGTGTTCATTGTTCATGTTTCTAAGAGGCTTTTCAATAATTATGGCCTATACGGCCATTCATAACTGGCTAAAATAACCACCAATTTACCTTCCCAGTCAAATATTGCGCTGCAAACATCAATAACAGCTTTAAGTGGTCAACACTGGCAAATGATCATATAAGTGGGATAATCCATGGCTAGATAGACATATGGTACAGTCATACCTCTTGTTACACTGTATTTCACCACATAAATAATTATGGGGATAAAATTGATTTGAAATATCTTATACTCCACAGTGTACAAAACAGTCGTTGTAAAATGGCTTCAGCTGCTTTTGTATTAAACAAGAAAGCTAGTCCGTGACACCCGGATGACATAAATAATTGTACACAAGATATGGATTTTAATATTTTATTAGCTCACCAAAACTTCCTCAAAGAAAAACCTCTCCTAGCATGCACCGACTTGGATAAGTCGTTGTTATCAGTTTTTATAATTTTAGGAATTTTTAGTTTTAGGAATAACCTGCTGCTGGATGGACCAATCACACACAAGTATTCCACAGAGCCATGTAATGAAATTGTTTAATGCACCGCTAAAAGCACAGATTATCCCTTACTTAATGCACAGCTAACACTTAGCAAGATTATACTGTGGTGCTACCACGATCCAAGTAAAAGGTAATGATATAGAATGGCAACACATTATTTTTGTATGAACATCTTTATTACACATGTATGACAGCCCATAAAATCCACACAAGGAATACAATGAGAAAGTTCAATAAGAAGAGAAAAATAATATAAAATGTGCAGTATAATCAATAAGGATGTTGCACAATCCAATCCAAAGAATGCTGTGAAGTGTGCTGTATTGATTTATGTATGTTTTGAGGTGTAGTAGAAAAGTTTTTTATGTTCAGAACAAAGATTAAAGTGTGATCTATTGATCAATCATATGCTTTATGACTGTTTTTTGAAACTAAAAGAACTAACAGTTTTGATGGTTTGGAATCTTTGCTCTATTTTGACAAGCCTTTGAATGGCTCCTCTATACTGCACTACCCAGCATGTCTGTACCAGACAGAGGTGGCACTCAACAGCTCACCCTTTCTAGTGGCTAGACGTGTTCCTTTTGTAGCCATTTTCTTAAAGGCTACAAAAAATATTTAATTACTCTCCCTCATGTCTGACTTTTGTTCATCTTTGGAACACAAATGAAGATCTTTTTAATGAAATCTGAGAGCGGTCTGTCCCTCCATTGACAGCCTACACAACTACCAAAATATAAATACAAAATATTAATCTCCAATGCGCATTCAAGCAAACAACGGCTGTTCTTGCATCAACATGATGTGTTGACAGTTGCTATTGAGATGGAAATGCAGATGTAGATCACTTCGATATTGATCTCTAGTACTCTCAGCTTCAACACATCACAGTATACCAGTATTAGATCCATTCTGGAGAATTTCAAAAATGTGCCATTCATATCAGCACCTGCAAAAACCTTCTCAAATTGTGTCTGGGCCCAATAATAGGTCTGTTTTATCATAAAGTCTCAATGAGATTCCAGTGCTTTAAAAGGTCCAACATAATATTAACCATAAAGAACGACTGTAATGTGTGAATGATTACCACCCTGTGGTGCAGCATAGGAAGACACAGGTGGATAAGATGGGAAATGTAACCTAATCGACAAAAATAATCAACAGTGGCGCGCCACAGGGTTGCTATCTGCCCTAGATTGTACTCCCTACCCACTTGCATACAACAACAGCCATATCATCAGTAATAATGATATATGCTAATTCAGTATGAACTGACAGTCCTTAAGGTTCTAACTTTAAGCACTGAACTGTTAAATTAAGAGACCACTGCTAAATTAGCAGATTCTCTGGATTTATTATTTATATGTATCTGTTTGAGTAGAATTAACATTTTGCAATTTATTGTACAATATTGTAATTTAGAGCATTTATTTGCAGAAAATGACAACTGGTCAAAACAAAAAAATCCCATGTTATAATGCAAAGAAAACAAGTTTGTATTAATGTTTAAACAACACAATAACAATGTTTTAAAGGTGCTATATGTAATTTTTTAAAAGTACTAAAGCATAAAAATACTATATTTACACTCGCTGGATTACAAATGCTGGATTAAAAACAACCCAAGTTGGGTTGAAAATGGACTAACCCAGCGATTGGGTTGAGTTAAAACAAGATTGAGTTGCTGGGTTGAGATTTTAACCCAGCATTTTTTAGTTCACATATTTGTTTCTCTGAAAAGCAATGCGACAGCCAGTTATTCTACTTTGAAATGTGCGTTCCATATCGGAATGTCTGTTTTTTTTGGTCTATGTGATTCCACCCGCTGCCAATTTAACCAATAGTATTTCACCACCACAGGTTGCCAGTTGGTGGTAAACACAACGTATTGCAGCCAATGGAAGACAGGAAACAAACTACATCAGAGATTGCAAATACTACCCGACCCAAAAAGTTTGCATCCATCTAAAAATCTCTAATGGGAATATATTAGCGCAGATAAATCTGCACAGGTAAAGGTACATTTCAGTTGCGCTCGCTTTTGTTGCATGTCCTCAATCTGGCAACCCATGTGAGCATCAAGTCTGAGGAGGAGGGGGCGGGAGAAACAACCCTCTCCAATATTTGAATTTGGACTGCAGTACCCATTTCAACCGCTGGCTGTCAATATTACATACTGCACCTTTCACTTAGGAAGAGTTCAGAAATCAATATTTGGTGGAATAACCCTGATTTCCAATCACAGCTTTCATGCGTTTTAGCATGCTCCCTATCAGTCGATTACATTGCTGTTGGTCGACTTTATGCCCCTCCTGCTGCAATTCAAGTAGCTTGGCTTTATTTAATGTTGAAAGTTCTGCCTGATTCTGATCTTCTCTGATTTGTTTGAAGTTTTCAGCTTTCCCCAACACCTGGTCCTCTAATGGTTAGACAGAAACATGGGGTGCGTCTCGATCAGCTCCTAGTTCAGTAGTTAGGGCACTGATCAGGGAGTCGGCCATTTTAAGGGCTGTCTCAATCGCAGAATCCTTCCAGTGCACTGAAATGTTCGCTCCCAAAAAATCCCACAATGCACCTCAAAACCCAGGGTACATCGATGCTCACTTTGCTCCCTTAACGGAAGTTCAAAGCGCGAAACTCAAATAACGACACGCGATCTGTGTTTTTAAAAACAAAAACCATTATTTTATTATATTTCAGCATAAACACACATTGTTAGACAGGTAATGAACAAAATCTAGCTAACATTTATAATTAATTTACAGCTGAAAGGTTGCACGTATATGTAACAAGCAAAGTATTTATCATAATGTGCTTTTAAATAACATTACAAGTAATGTCAGGAAGATATCAGCTCTGCTGTTGTTCATAAATACCAGTAATGATGTTGTACAATGAGGACGTTGTCACTTCACCGGAAATAGTCATCAGTGTCCCAATGTGTAGTGAGCCAGCATCTTTTACTGTCCTTACCAGTGCCTGAATTTGTGTACATGATATACTGATTCACAAGCTCGGGAGCTAGGGAATTTAATGAGACAATCCCATGGAGTGGCCTTCAACCCACAGTCTCTTGCACCCACTGTGTAATTTGGTGGAGGACTGGTGCCATGTACAATATTATCCTGAAAGAAAAATTGCTTCCTTCTGCTCTGGCAATGTTCCACAACTCGAAGGATTGTCTGTTTGTGCAGGACAATGCTCCAATCCACACAGCCAGGTTAATCAAGGTGTGGATGGATGACCACCAGATCAAGACCCTGTCATGGCCAGCCCAATCTCCAGACCTGAACTCCACTGAAAACCTCTGGAATGTGATCAGAAGGAAGATGGATGGTCACCAGCCATTAAATAAAGCGAAGCTGCTTGAATTTTTTTTCTCAGTATCTTAGGGCAAACCACGTACACACCTGGCAGCTTGCTACTTCAAGAGCTTTTTAACTACCTCAGTGACTTCAGCCAGAGAAATAGACGATGACCGGTTCAAAAGTTCGTTAAAATGTTTCTTCCACCACCAGACTATATCACCAGGCAAGGTCAGCAAATCCCAATTTACAACAGTTTTTTACCTTGCCACAGTCACCCTTGGCTTGCCCACTAGGAATGCGTAAACTACTATTCTACTCTAATTTTATTATTTATAACCGAGTTCTTCAACCCTGCTCCTGGAGAACCCACTGCCCTGCAGATTTTAGCTCCAAGATAGAATATATGTTGATGGGTGCGGTCACATTTATCTTTGCTCTGCAAAACTTCAGAGGGGGAAATCTAGTAATTTCAATAGGAATTGCATGAGGGTGAACAAGTTCCCTATGCAGATTTCGCTCCTGTTCAAGCATGCAAATTCACAGTGTTGATCAACAAAACGCTGCTTAGTTTGAAATTGATGTCTGTGTGAGACGTGCTTTATACGCCATGGACCGACAACGGACCTTTTTTAGCTTATGTAGCCAACTTGGAAACTTTGAGATACTTTCTTTTTAATGCTTATTTAATTTAATAAACAATAAAACATGACTCCTGAAACAATCAGGCAAGGAGTCAGTAATTCACATTGGAGACCAGACAACGAGTGCCTGAGAAGTGTATACTGTGGTTGATGAGTGAGATGGTGAGGGGGACAGAATAGGCACCAAGCAATGTGTGAACGTTAATGGAGATGGAGCTCCTTTTAATCTACAGGTTTTACAGGTTGTGACAAACTATTCTTTGAGAAAGTCCTTCTCACACTAGCTGTCAAATTTATATAACAACCAGTTTGACTGCTCCAAACAATAGACTCACCGAGATATAGAGTAAGTAGCTGTCATCGCTTGCTCTGAAAGTTCTTTTAGTTACACTTTAATACCAGTCCCAGAGGTCATCGCCATGACAACCCAGCTTGCTTGCGCCCTGTTACTATGAGATTGATGTAAGAGGAACCCAGCAGAATGTGAGAGGTTAAAATGAAAAAGTAGAAATCTGTATTCGCACATGCTATGTGCAGAAATCTTTGCTTAAAAAGTGTTTATCCATCCTCAGCGTGAAATTAGCAAATTCATTCCCAACATGAATTGTTTTTATATATCTGGACCCCCGAGAGCAGGTTTAATTGTGGCGTGCTGATGAGAATGCAATAGCTTAAAATACCATCTCTGCAGCAATTACTATGAGGTGACAGGAAGAGAGCAATTTATGTTGCGGAACAAGGGTTGCTTGCCAAATCCCTGCTTGTTGTGCATCTAACAAGTGAGTAAATTTGTGGGTTATTTTAGCTATTTTAGTAGATTGTGAAAAGCAGAGGAAGGTTAAACATTCTTTCAAAAATGTGAAAACCGTATAAGCTTTCAAAACCTAGTGAGCTGCAAAGCCTTTACACTCTATAGGCAGCCTTTATTTAAATTCTGTTTTAAACAGTATAGGCAGCAAAATTATGCTGACTAAGATAATTTTGGGCAAAAATCAACATCACATTATATCCTGTTGTGGATAAAGCCTTGCAACAAGCCCCTTTACTATGGTGGGGCTGGGGGGAAATACTATGGTAGTCAATGGCTGCCGGGATCTGCTTGGTTTCTTCCAAATATCTATCTTTGTGTTCAGTAGAACAAAGAAATTCATACAGGTTTGGAGCAACTTGAGGGTGAGTAAATGATGACAGAATTTTCATTTTTGGGTGAACGCTCCCTTTAACACAACTGCACATAGCTGTGCTTTTAAGTGCTACTCGAATCGCCTTTGTCCATTTGTCAAGTGCTGAAATGTCACCTTATAGAATGGTGTGTAATTGTAGCACACACTTGTATTTTGAAATGTTTAGCCCAATCTTCAGCTGATGTGCATTTGCTATGAGGCCAAAAATCTATAGAAGCACATTTTCAAAAATGTATATTATTTTGGTGGAGGTGGATATAATTCCCAGCAGGTTTAAGAGTAGTCATACAAATAAACAGAAACACAAATTCTGGGAGGATATTGCTACAAAACTAACTGCAACCAGGGGCCTTAAGAGATCAGGGAAGGAGGTCTGGAAGAAATGGCAGGACTTTGCTAAAAGGAAAAGGGCACTGGAGAGGTCAACAATTAATAAAACAGGTGGTGGGCCCAATGGCTCCCCCTTATTACACCAGAATAAGAAAAGGCACTGTCAAAACTTGGCACAAGTGCCTCAGATGGGATTTGTGGAGGGATTTGACAGTATTTCACACAATGTTTGTGTGCGTTGAGTGTTTCGTTTGTGCTTACAGTGTCTAAACATCATGTTGATAGGTTCGAAAAGTAATGCTGCCTTCATGTGCTATCGGAAATGTCCTACTTCCCACTTCTGAAGTCCTGATTACGAGCTCATTGCATTTAGTTGCTGCCTTGTCCCATGTATGTTCTGTTTTGCAGTTTTCATTGTATTTTGTTTCGGTTTGCTGTTAGTTTTCCAGTTTGTTAATTAGTTCAGTTCTCCTCTGTTCCCTTTCTGTTTGTTTCCATGGTTACGGATTTGATTGGAGTCCTTTGTTCAGGTGTGTCCAGTTAGGCTCTCCCTTTGTTTGCGTTGTCTATAGAGGGTATGCATCGACTTCACTTTCCCGCCGGGACACGCCCCCTCAGCCAGGACTGAGTGGCAGAAGAGCTGCTGCATGACTGGAGTTAATAGGGGAAAACGTGAGTAAAACAAACGGTTATCAGTTTGAAGAAAGGTTGGACTCGATATAGTGTTCCTTACAACTTACCAAAGATCCATTGGTATAGACATGCAGCCAGGATTCATGTTTTACTGACATTTATATGAGCCTGATTTCGATGCATAAATATTTATCACGGTCAGTCATCACAATTTCGAGAGTCAATCCCGCATGTATATGCAGATGGGTCTATGTATTGAAGCGTGTATGTGGCTGCTTGTCAAGAATGGAAAACAAAAGTTTTATTCAAATTCTGAATATATTATAGGCCTATTCATTATTTTTTTATATCACATGGTACGCAAAGAGCGTTCACTTTATAATCACTAAAAGCTCACTCATTCAATGAACGCAATCTCACAAAGTTTTGTTATTAATCAGTGAAGCTGACCACACAATGAATCTCTTATTTACATAATGTCTACACTTTGTTAGAAAGGATTTGCGCACGTGCAGAACTCAATACTGGACAACTCGAGCGGCAGGTGGATTCTAACTTCAACATCTGTGATTGGCCATTGCGTTCAAGAAATCAACAAACATTTCTGTGATTGGCTACATTACTCACCTTAGTGAAAACATGTTGGAAATTGAATCATTTGACGAGCACAAATACAGATACACACTGGATCTTTTGCCAACTCTTTTCTGCTAATAATATTCTATTATTAGGAAGAAAACAGATCTTAGACCAGCAGTTATGCAATCAGTAGCAGAAGCAGCAGATGGCAGTGGTTTGAATGAGAATTATCAAGTCTGTCTCCTTCGGTCCGGAGGGGGGCACAGGGATGTCCATGGTGGGCCAAGTTTGTATGTTTTTCACGGCATTCCGCTGAAAACCAATGCTGCCTCTCAGTCTTTTTGCCACTTAGTGAGCGTAACTGCTGTCACTCCGACCGATGGTGATGTTACGTGCATACCCTTTATTTAAACACATGGTTTCAGTTAGTTCCTTGTTCTGCATTGTTTGCCATGAGTGTTAAGTTGGTTGTGTTTCTTTGTGTATCCCTGTGAGTTTCTAATTAAAGACTGTTTCAAAGATCCCTTGTCTTCTTTAGCTATCTATTATAACCAGCCATATTTACAGTTTATTTGCTTTGGTACTGTTTTCACAAGTAAGCTCTTAGCTCAAAAATCCCAATTTGTAACACAGATAGTTATTCTTTCAAAACCATTCTTAAAATTCTAAAAACAGGATTATTGTAATATGTAATGAGAACATTTGGTTTACTTATCGAACATAATCAAATTTCAATTTGTTTCAAATTTATGGAATCTAGAAATGTATGGAAATTTCATATAGATAAACCAAACGATTCATTGATTAATTAAGGTCAGTTGGAATGAAAAAGTTACATGGTAAGTTGATAGTAGTAACATTGTGAAAGGCAGATGCTGTGAGTGTAACATTAATACAGATGAAACGTGTGTAATGAAAATGATACTTTGTGATTTTGTGTTATGTAAAAAGATGATTTGAAAATTTGCTGAAATGTTTGAAACTGTGAATTTTTGATGAGCTGTTGTAAGATTGGAACTTACTGAAAATTTACTTTTTATTAAACAAACTAGTGCATTTCAAATCAGTCAAATCTAGGTATTTTTGTTAGGATATTGCCTTAGAAGGCATCAGCCTGTGTAGACCGTAGAAGGCTTTAAGGTTTGTGTATATGTGTGCATGTGTCTTGTGGAGGCTGGCTATCAGTGGAGCCATTCCTACACTCATGAAAATAAATGATGCTGATGAGAAAGAGAGGCTACAGGGGGGTGGTAGGACCTGGTGGGCTCCAGTATTTGTCTCCTTCCTGTCAGTTTCCTGTGAAGAATGCTGCTCTGTACTGTCAGTACGACACGCCTGGTTTGCATTAAGATGCATGATACCAACCACACACACACACACACACACACACACACACACACACACACACACACACACACACACACACACACACACACACACACACACACACACACACACACACACAAACTGTCCCCCTTAGCTGAGCTGACACACCGGGGTGTTGAGCGTCAGACCCACGACACACATTCTCCATCAGTATTCAGAAGGTGCTGCTGCAACCAAAAACCTTTCCCTGTCCTCTGTATTTTCAGCACAATATATGAATTCTCTTTCTGTTTGTGTCTCGCTTTCCCTCCGCTGCTAGCAGCTCTGCTAAGCAAAATGTGCTACGTGTTGAGCTTGACACTCACCGCAGTGCATCAAACTTTAATCTAACAGACAGACAGTCAGACAGACATTAGACAGAATCAATTAGCCAAGTCACAATTATGTTGTTTTATACAATACAGATGGTTACAAAGCAGCTTTACAGTGATAAACAGGAAAATGATTTAGTGACTCAATTAGAATTAAATTCTGCTGTAAAGCAGCTGATTTCAACTGAATAATCACTGTTTAGTAAAGTTAATCAATAATGGTATTAGCTCAAATCACAAAGAAGCTATGTAGAAAACAATGTTGTCCTCATCCAATAGTGTCAGTGCATTCAAGTCAACAATGTTGCAGAATATTAAGCAATGAAAACTAAGCAAGCCAAAAAGAAAACGGTGGCAAGTTCTCCTCTGGCCAGCTGAACAAACATGATATGGTTTAAATCCAGGCTGTATAACAAGTCAGATTGTGGATTGATATCATTCTGAATATTTCATCCAGTTCCTTCTGCATGAAGATTGGGATACATTTGGTGGGAGGGGAGTTGAAGCTGGTCATAGGGTTTGTGCAGAGAACTTGTCTGTTTTTTGTGGTCTTCGCTGAGTATGTGTGTTGATGTCTGTCTAGTTGACGAGGTCTTCACAGGCTGTCTCTCTCTAGGGCTCGTCTAGTTGTCTCCACTGACATTCAGGGCTGTTGTGGTCGTCTCTAGGTGCAGGTCCACTCTCTGGTCTGGATGCGGACCGGATGCAACCAACTATGGTAACCTCGGGATAAGAAAGAAACAGACTAATATTAGTGTAGATGCCTCTTATATTGTAACAAGTATGTCGGATCTTATGAGAAGTGTCCCTGATTCCAGTTTACCTAATTTACATTCCTTTAAGGAAATGGAATGATTGAAATGTGATTGGTGTTATGTGTATGCCAGGTTAAAGAGATATGTCTTCATCTAGATGAAACTAACAGAGTGTGACATGGCACCCCAGTTTTCCAAAAAGAACTTCAAATTTTGATTGGTCTGACCACAGAACAGTTTTCCACTTTGCCACAGTCCATTTTAAATGAGCCTTGGCCCAGAGAAAACGCCTGCGCTTCTGGATCATGTTTAGATATGGCTTCTTTTTTGACCTATAGAGTTTTAGCCGGCAACGGCGAATGGCACGGTGGATTGTGTTCACCGACAATGTTTTCTGGAAGTATTCCTGAGCCCATGTTGTGATTTCCCTTTACAGTAGCATTCCTGTATGTGATGCAGTGCCGTCTAAGGGCCCGAAGATCACGGGCATCCAGTATGGTTTTCCGGCCTTGACCCTTACGCAGAGATTGTTCCAGATTCTCTGAATCTTTGGATGATATTATGCACTGTTGATGATGATAACTAAAAACTCTTTTTCTCTGAGAAACTCTTTTCTGATATTGCTCCACTATTTTTCTCTGCAGCATTGGGGGAATTGGTGATCCTAAAATAATTTGTGGTCGAGATGCAACCACAGAGAAGTCATTTGTTACTGATGAGAGGAGTCTCAGTACTGATACGGTCTAAATTCCTGACTGGAAATCCTTCCATTTACCATTTCTCTCTAAGAAGGAACATAGGCCTAGTTGTGAGGATACTGCTTTTTCTAGTACTTTTGACAGAAAAGTGAGATTCAAGATTGGTCTGTAGTTAACTAATTCTCTAGGATGAAATTCTGGTTCCCTTTTGAGGGAACTATACGCTGCGTCCAAGATGACACTAAGAGAAAGCTCAGCTATTTGATATTGCTATTTACCTGTTTCAATTACCTGTTTTGCATTAACTGCTTTGTATTGTAACCAATAAAATATTGTTTTTATTTTTTACGAATGTCTCCTGTGGGACTTTACTTATAACTACAAACTGAGCCTCAAAAAAGAACCACCACAAGGGAGTCTTCTACGTCCTTCCTGAAGAACTTCAACCTGCGTGCGGGTGAGTACTTTATGGTTTAGGCTAGATTTGACTATCCTTTCCCATCCTGAATAATCATAGGGTTAAAGGTGTAAGATAAAAAAACACACAAAGTAACAACGAGTGGGGGTACATACAATCTTTGCATGATCTGCTTGGGAGAGGAGCATACACATTCAGCTCTCAAGGGGACTGACTATTTGCACTGCAATTGTTTTTCCATTGAGGACGTTCTGCTCCTTCCTGGCCCTCTTTGTGGCCAAACGCGAGTGTGCTAATGCGTGCCAGGGCCAGTTGCATTTCCACCTTCACTTCTGGGGTTTGATCGGACCTCTTTAGGGCTTCCTCGTATTTGATTCAGCATTATTGACGTGCACTCCTGACACAAATTAATAAATCACTGTCAGTGTAAACTGTAGTAGACTGTTAGGGTTAGTAGAATAAATTCACATGGTTGCATAGTTACTTAGTCTGTTGGGGGACCATCAAAATAAAGCGTTAGCAGATATTAAACAGACTACTTATGGCTCATTTCTACTGAGCGGTACAGTTCAGTACAGTACGCAATTTTTGCAGTTGTGAATGGTACCCTGATTCCAAACTGTACCATGCCACTTTTTTGGCACCCTTCCGTTGGGAAACCTAGCACAGTAGTCCGGTACTAAAGGGTGGAGCTAGACTCACTGCAGAACGTTGATTGGTTGACAGAGATCATTGGTTGACTTTTTCGGTTTTTCTTGTGAGAACAGCCACATGCCGAGCAGCAAGAACAAGATCTGCTGTGTGTCATCCATTGTTGTTTACTGTGTTGCTTTCTTCGTGTGAGAATGACGTTGATTGCTACGCCACATCTATCATAAGGGTGCTGTTGGTGGTGGAAACGCAAGCCGGATCAGGGTCTAGCATCCTGATTCGCACTGTACCATATCGCTCTGTAGAAATGAGCCATAATACTCTAATGTCTGTGTGGCAAGGGGGGCGTGGTTTCACGAGGTCTGCACAGACGGAGGGAGCCAGGAGACGAGCGGTGAGAAAGTAGGTCAAGTGCATGATGATAAACACCTGTGTCTGATTGTAGTGATTGGCGCAAAGAGACCGGTTAAAAGCCAGACCAGAACAGTGTGTCTGGGAGAGAGGGAAGCTGTGGACTTGTGGGACCTGCCAGGGCGAGAGTCGTCCAGGAGAAAGCTGTTGTTATACTGACAAATTTACAGTCTTGAGTGTTCATGTTTGAACGAGTGCGCATGGCGTCAGTTTCTGTTTACTTTGAGCTGAAAATAAAAACCCACAGTTCCAGCTTATCGCCGACCCTGCCTTCCTTTCTTCCAACACAACGAACTTTGCTACAGCCTGGTAGTTGACATGTTGTTGCAAAGTTAATGGTAGATCGTATACAATGTCTAAAATAGGCCATTAAAAAAAGTGTTACCGGGCACTTTTTTAACAGGTTTCTCTGTGGGTGCATCTGAGTGGTGAGAACCTTTGGAATGGAATAGCGGTGTTTTGTCCCACGATTATGTCGTCTCACAGTCACCCAGCTGCCCTGTTGAGGGGGCTCTGCAACCGGAACAATGTATGGGGCTTGCTAAGTTAGTCGTATCCAAAGCCATATCTAAAGCCTTTGCATTCTTAGTATCCTTGATTAAAGTTTGGATGTGTCTTTAATTCTGAAATCTTCTCTGCCAGCCTAACTATTTCCTTGCATATATCACATGTGAATCCCTCACCGCTGACAGTACACTAAACATGGCAAACAGTGCAAACAACAATTACAAACCCGATTTCTGAAAAAGTTGGGACACTGTACAATTTGTGAATAAAGGAATGCAATAATTTACAAATCTCATAAACTTATATTTTATTCACAATAGAATATAGATAACATTAAATGTTGAAAGTTGAAATGTTGAAATGTCATGCCAAATATTGGCTCATTTTGGATTTCATGAGAGCTACACATTCTTCCCCTTTTGGAAAATGGCGCCGCTGTGTTTGGTCGCCGTTCAGGTCGCTCCGCGAAGACTGCGAAGACTTATTTACTATTTTACTTTTCTTTACATTTCACTGCCGGTTGTATATTCTGTATATAACTGTGTATGTGACAAATAAAACTCTTGAACTTGAACTTCCAAAAAAGTTGGGACAGGTAGCAAGAAGAGGCCGGAAAAGTTAAATGTACATATAAGGAACAGCTGGTGGACCAATTTGCAACATGATTGGGTATAAAAAAAAGAGCCTGTCTCTCAGAAGTCAAGATGGGCAGAGGATCACCAATTCCCCCAATGCTGCAGCCAAAAATAGTGGAGCAATATCAGAAAGGAGTTTCTCAGAGAAAATCTGCAAAGAGTTTGAAGTTATCATCATCTACAGTGCATAATATCATCCAAAGATTCAGAGAATCTGGAACAATCTGTTCGTAAGGGTCAAGGCCGGAAAACCATACTTGATGCCCGTGATCTCCGGGCCCTTAGACGGCACTGCAGCACATACAGGAATGCTACTGTAATGGAAATCACAACATGGGCTCGGGAATACTTCCAGAAAACATTGTCGGTGAACACAATCCACCGTGCCATTTGCCGTTGCCGGCTAAAACTCTATAGGTCAAAAAAGAAGCCATATCTAAACATGATCCAGAAGCGCAGGCATTTTCTCTGGGCCAAGGCTCATTTAAAATGGATTGTGGCAAAGTGGAAAACTGTTCTGTGGTCAGACGAATCAAAATTTAAAGTTCTTTTTGGAAAACTTGGACGCCATGTCTTCCGGACTGAATAGGACAAGGACAACCCAAGTTGTTCTCAGCGCTCCGTTCAGAAGCCTGCATCTCTGATGGTATGGGGTTGCATGAGTGCATGTGGCATGGGCAGCTTACACATCTGGAAAGGCACCATCAATGCTGAAAGGTATATCCAAGTTCTAGAACAACATATGCTCCCATCCAGACGTCATCTCTTTCAGGGAAGACCTTGCATTTTCCAACATGACAATGCCAGACCACATACTGCATCAATTACAACATCATGGCTGTGTAGAAGGATGATCCGGGTACTGAAATGGCCAGCCTGCAGTCCAGATCTTTCACCCATAGAAAATATTTGGCGCATCATAAAGAGGAAGGTGCGACAAAGACCTAAGACAGTTGAGCAACTAGAAGCCTGTATTAGACAAGAATGGGACAACATTCCTATTCCTAAACTTGAGCAACTTGTCTCCTCAGCAAATCGAACCGTGGGTTTTGTGAACCGTGCCACCCCTACTGACTAATATACCCAGTGATGAAGTTGCTAGATATCTAGCTGGTGTCAGTATCATGTTACAGCGGTTAACATCAGTATTCCACTGTTAGCTAGCAAATGCATAGCAACTCTGTCCAAACAGTGAGATATTTATGCGAACAGCAACTAAAACTTACCAGTAACTTCTGCTGGCAGTATCTTCTTCTTCGCGTCTGCTTCGACTTAATGTAGATTTGAAAAGCTTGGCTCTGATTGGTCAAGTTGAATGCAGCTGCACTGAAAAAGACGTGCTGTTACACTTTGTGTCAAAAATACAAAATAATAAGAGATTATACCCCTCCGATGAAAGACGACTCACCAAAACTATTAACTTTTCAAAAAGCTCATTGCAAAACAAAAAGTCCTCAATCAAGTCCTCTGAAGAGACACAATCGATATAATTTGCAGTTTAAATTTAGACTACTAATCACATTCAAAGGCAAAGGCACAACAAATCCTTTTTCTCTTCTGTGGATTTTGCTCATTCTCCTCCACTTGTTACAGATATTTTTCTGCAGTCATTATGCACGTGCAGCTGCAAGTTTTAATTTGTATTTGCTGTGAAAAAAAATACTGCTTTGTATTAGATATCCCTGATGCAATTGCTTGTATCTCTTTTTTTTCTGTGCTCTCTGTGTTCCCTTGTTTGGGATTTTTGCTTTGTTTTTTATAAATGTATACCTGGACTTAGATCCTCTATTTCCATTTGCTTTCCCCGGTCCCCTCGTGCTACATATGTCTTGTAATAAAAAAATATACTTTTGTGTGTGGCAGTGGAATAATGAGCATACAAATGATCTGGCATGTTTTAGGCTGTAGTCTGTTGGGCCAATGCAGGATGTCAAAGCTTCATCAAATCATGAGAAATGGTGAACATATGCTGAAGAATCACATATAGCTGAGTGGCACATGTATTCAACCCCCTGCAGTTGAGAAGGGAGGGTGAGGAGGTAGAGAGGTAGATTATGTTTTTCACAGTGCACCTAAAAAGGTTTCTCTCTGTCTTTGTCAATGTTTCTCTGTTTATTAAATCATCGGCTGCAAAAATATGGCCTTCTGCAACCTTCCATCTTCAATTTATTTTTGTAATTCCTCCCTCTATCAAGCTGTTTCTTATTGTCTCACTGAAAATCTTCAGTTCTTGAAAGTTCTAAATCAACAGTCTTTTATAAGTCACATTGAATCACCATCATGAATACTCACTTGGAATTTGTACAGCTTCATGGTTGTGTTTTTGTGGATTATATATTTTTGTAGCTTGTGCACTATATTCCATGTATTATGCTTGTGTGCCTGTTGTAACCGAATATGATGCACCATATAATAATTACACTTTTGTTTTAGATTTTTTTTTGTTTGACAATTATGGTCACTATGAATATTTGTGGTGTGTAAATCTGTGTAAATATTATTTTGACAGAAGACAAAGTCATACAGGTTTGGAACAACACAGGTTGTGTAAATGACGACAAAAAAAACCCATTTTGTCATTATACATTAAAAAATATCTTCATAACTTGGTTATTCCTGGAGTGTCATGTCTATTCTTAGTGCTGTGCACAGTTGGATTCCAGTCTTGAAGGATCCTAAACTGTTCTGACATTGTTTCTGCCACTCTAAATGCAATTGTTACGGCTATAAGAAGAGCCGTGCTCTGGGGATGGAGCTAAATGAAACCGTAATTAAACATCTGAATAGCATTTACTCACCCGTGCTCAGTGGATATAGATTCTTTTGTTCCATCAAGCAGAACTAGAAGTGATTGCAAATATTTTGTTTGGCAATATCAGTTTTTCAATGTAATGCCGCTTATGGGAGAAATAGCTGTGACCACGTGCCAAGCCATAGAAAATTGTGAATCCTATATAACTCATTAACCTATTTCACCTTCAATATGTATTGTGTTATTGTGCAAATATATTCAGTGTCAGTGAGAGCTCCAACTTCCTCCAGATGGCGCGAATGCAATCGATGCAAGTTGATTATTCCCATAACTTGCTGGCCCTTATTTGCAATATGCATGAATTCATATTTATGTTAATTCCCATCGTGCCCATAAGCTCTGTGGTTAAATGTGTGAGAGTGCAGGATTTCATGCAAAAGTTCAGCATATTTTACTGAGAGTTTATCCCAGCATTCACTCCGTTCATTACTGATTCTGACATGCTTTGGTCAAGGTAATATTCAGCATAGGACACAGCAGCTCATGGTGCATTCAAACCTCAAACTGCAGAATGCAGCTCAGCATTTGAAATGATCATGATGGGGTCATCTGATGGACGTGAAGAGTCTGCTTAACTGCTGAGTGATTAATGCTTCACTTTTATTCAACTGAAGCCTCTCAGCGTGTGAGTTGATAAGAGCCAAGTCAAGGTTAAGATTCAAAGTACCTACATAGGCCATCGGTAGAGCTCAACTAGTGCTCACATAAACACATAGGATCTTGGAATATTGTCAACAATTTTACTGACAAAAAATTATTGGAATATCATGGCTGTAATGAAGCACACGGTGACAAGGAAAATGACCGAACTGTCTTTAATTATTAATCCAACATGGAACACTACAGGGAGTAATTATAAAATCACAACCATGTAACACAAACGAACACTGAACAGAACTATGGGCTTAAATACACAGACTAGATAATTAACAGGAATCGAAACAGGAGCATGGCTAATTTGAAACCATGAAAACTAATAAGCAAACAGAACTCAGGAAAAGCAATACAGGGAACAGTATGAAAACAAAACCAAAACAGAACAGAACGAGGCAGGTACATTAGCGCCCCCTCCCAGAAGGTGCATCATTGAGCTGTAACAAGATCAACTGAGTACAAAGGGAGAGGGCTTAGGAGGAGGACGATGGGCTGGTGGAGGGTAGGACACTGGAGGAGATGACCGCAGGAGAAACCAGGACACCAATAATGCTGAGAGGAGCCAGGATAAAGGTCCACAGCAACGAGCGCCCGAGGTGGAGCCAGGGTGCCAGAGGACTGAGGTGGAGCCAGTGGGACTGAGGACCAAGGCGACGCTGGAGGGAAGGTGGAGCCCAACAGAGACAAAGGGGTGGAGAGACGAAGCGCAGCTGATGGCCCAGAAGTCTGTGGCGCAGGAAGAGTAACGTCTGACCAAGGCGAAGCCAGAAATACGAGGGAGCCTGGTGAAGCCGTAAGGACGATGGTCCCAGGTGGAGCCGAGGGAGGGAGGAGTCAAGGTGTCAAGCACATTAGCAGACATTGCTGTTGCTGTACTGTCTTGTTTAATTGAGTTGAGATGCAATGTAAACATTATCATTTACAAAGCTAACAATGTTTTAACCTTATTTACATATACAAGTAGGCTATGCCGGCAGCTGCATTTCCAGCAGAATTAGGTTTTGGGCATATACTATTTCACAGCTACAGAACGAACATTGATTTATGCTAAAGTCGGATGCATTATCGTCAGCATATTAGTAGGCCAAAGGTAATTAGATCATTTACTGCTGTCACATGAAGATTGATATGTCAAGGCAGTTTTCCAGGTATTCTCAAACAAAAGCAAGAGCACCCAGTTGATACTGTAATTATATCATTTTGGCAAAACAGTTTTGCAAATGCCCCACTGCTGCTTGCACTTACCAAATGCCCCAATGCTTGCACTTACCAGAGCATGTGTGGAGCAGATATAAAGGCTGAAACTATGATCAGTCCTTGTCAGGCTTTGATGTATGTGAGTGATACTTTCCTTGTTCATCTTGTATGGACCAAAATCTTTGTAATTGCTGTTGTGACTATTTTTCTCTGAATGGATTTCAAGTTAAGTTCATTATTTGTGCACTTACTAGAAATGCAGTCTGCCCTCTGTTTTCTGGCTGATTGAAAGACACTGGCTCTGAATGCCAACCTGAGATATGTTTTGTGTTATCCTGCAAAGACTGTTCATGAATTTACCTGAGAGTTATGTTTAATATTGTGTAACAAAAACTGTAAAAGATGTGGCCTGTCAAAAGTTACATTTGATGTCGTTTTGCAAAGACTGTCAAGGAATCTACCTGTGACATACTCTCCTGAGTTATGCTTTCTGCTGTGTGCCAATGTCTGTGAATTATTTAACCTGTGGATACTAACCTGAGATTGATGTCCTGCTGTTAATCCAGCTTTCTGTTATGTGTTGATGGCAGACCGAAAAGACTGTGATTATCACTACCTGTTATACTTGCCTGTGTTATGATCCACGGCCCGTTTCTAGACTGAATATCCCATTCTGTGAAGACTACCTGTGTTATGTCATCTGCAGCATACTAAAGACTGTTATTACACTTACCATTGAATAATTGCCTTTGGTAATCCTATGCAGTTTCTGTGAATCACAGTGTCTTGTACAATAAAGCTCCTGCAATTGGATCAATTATCAGCTGCTGTCTTCAGTATTGTTACACACAACTGTGTTTGCGCTCTGGAGAATGTCAGGTGTTTCTCTTTGCGGCATGTTTTTCAGCAGTGGCCGATCATGGACATGTTGAGCCTTGAGCAGTGGTGTTCTGCAATTAGAACACCATCACTAAATTCTGGGAAATTTCTGAATTTTGGAACCGGCCTGGGTATTCCCGTCTAAACATAAACCTCTTTCTTTTAATCTGCAATACATCAAACGATGCATTTTATTTGTGAAAGGGCAATGTTCCATTAGCATGGGACAAAACCTGAGTTGCGCATCTTCTCATTGATAAGAAAGGTTTTCTGGAGAAATGAGAGTATAATGTGTCTATTTGTCAAGACAAAACATATTTAATATTTCAGTATGGTGCATTTAATGTTGAAACAACCACGTGCGGGCCATGTAAGCCGCAAAAAGACTTTTAGCTATATGAAGACGGTGCACTCACTTTACTTATGAATGAGAGAAAGCGCAAAAATCAACATGGCGGAATAGTCCCGCCTTCTAAATAAAAGAGCCAATCACTGATCGGTTATGTCAACATGTTTAGCTGCCGTTGCTATAGAAACTAGTAGTGGGAAGTTCGGATCATTTTACTGACTCAGATCTTTTAATCTCGTTCAGCAAAATGAACAAATCTTTTTTCAAGTCATTTCGTTAATTTCAGCAGAATCTAATTAAAATTACACATGTTATACATTTTCCAACACAGTTGCTCAAGTTTAGGAATAGGAATGTTGTCCCATTCTTGTCTAATACAGGCTTCTAGTTGCTCAACTGTCTTAGGTCTTCTTTGTCGCATCTTCCTCTTTATGATGCGCCAAATGTTTTCTATGGGTGAAAGATCTGGACTGCAGGCTGGCCATTTCAGTACCCGGATCCTTCTTCTACGCAGCCATGATGTTGTAATTGATGCAGTATGTGGTCTGGCATTGTCATGTTGGAAAATGCAAGGTCTTCCCTGAAAGAGATGACGTCTGGATGGGAGCATATGTTGTTCTAGAACTTGGATATACCTTTCAGCATTGATGGTGCCTTTCCAGATGTGTAAGCTGCCCATGCCACACGCACTCATGCAACCCCATACCATCAGAGATGCAGGCTTCTGAACTGAGTGCTGATAACAACTTGGGTTGTCCTTGTCCTCTTTAGTTCGGATGACATG
>CM031961.1:16387479-16462479 GCA_018749465.1 Paracanthobrama guichenoti | reverse complement strand
TCAGGAGATTGTCTTGACCAGGACCACAGCCCTAAATGCATTGAAGCAACTGCCATGTGATATATATATATGTATATATATATATATATATATATATATATATATATATATATATATATATATATATATATATATATATATATATATATATATATATATATATATAGTGCATTCTAAAAATTAGTTGACATTTCTTTTTGACTGCATTTCAGTTCTGAAAATAATTTAATTATTAATTTAATTATAATGTTGCTTTGCAATTATATTCATTGTGAAAAATGATAAATCTGAAATTAATAACTAATTATGCAAGTGGGTGGAAAAAATAAAAAAATATTTCCAGATAATATTTTCTTAAATTTGCTTTGGCATTAGGCTATATAAAAGCCAATTATTCAACGGTTTGGTTTGAATATTAGCTTATTAGCATTAGCTGGTAAACATTACAACAGCGAACAAAAATCTGGTCTGAGTTTCACAAACGAAAACTGCTGATAGGCTGTCAGTAGGTGGCGCTTATAGAACAGCAGAAATATAGATGTTTCCAGTAACATTATAAAAGCACTACATTACATTGAGGAAGATGAAAAAATTGCATCAAAACTTTTCTCAAGGCAGTCGTTTTCCTTTAGAGATACATTTAATTCATATTTAGCCTAATTTCCCTCAGCACTTGCTTGTAAAGGTTGTAAAACCTCTCAGCTACAACATGTCAGTTGTAATATAAATCTATAGTGAAAAATATAAATCTATAGTGAAAAATATATTCCCATAATAGATTAAATTATAAATTCTACAAGTTAGTAAAAATTTACCACAATAGCATGAGTAGTTAACCGTAAACACATGACCAGAGCAGTAGGCAGCCATTTTTGCTGCGCCGCCCGGGGAGCGATTGGGGGTTGGGTGCCTTGTTCAAGGGCACCTCAACTGTGGTTAATGAGAGTGGAAGAGAGCGTTGAGACTCAAGCCCATGACCTTTGAGTTACAAGTCCGACTCTCTAGCCATTAGGCCATTAGGTTTTTTTTGTTTACAAAGGGGTATTTTGCAGTGCAGTTATTTGTGTAGAGGGAGAAGAGTAGTAGGCAGAGAACACAGTCCTGTCAAGCATCAGTGCTGTTTTTACAGGTGTTGGAAGTGACTCTTCCCAGCCTCACTAACTGCTGTCTGTCTGTCAGGAAGTTGATGAGCCACTGACAGATGGAGGTGGGCACAGAGAGCTGGGTCAGTTCAGTCAGGAGGATATCTGGGATGATGATGTTGAAAGCCAAGCTGAAGTCCAAAAGTGTGATAACTGCATAAGCACCTGGTTTGTCCAGATGTTGCAGGATGTAGTGACAGCATCATCCATGGATGGTAGCTTGTTTGCACAAGGGATAAAGCTTTGTTTGTACAAGGCTTTATCCCTAAACAAATGGTGACAGGCAAGCGGCTTCTGAAAACAAAGAAGCTGATGATGCCATGTACATGCCATTTTTAGACTTAGTCACGCTCTATGTAGCATCATCTGACGTTCATGGCCAATAAGATTGGCGTGTGTAAAGCATTAGCCTAATTAGTAATTGGAAAATAGTATGGTGTGTAATCAGTAATAGTGCTAGGTTTTCTCTGTTTTAAATCCAGAGTAGTTTAAGCTCAAAAAGAAGGAAATATCTGGACTCAGTGGGCATCACAGTCACAGCTTCAGTCTTCTGGAAATCAACGGGTTATGTAAAACATTTCTCAAACTGTCTATTTCACTACATTCTCACTTTATATATTATAATAGAGAGGTTTGCTACTTGCTGAGGGTCTGCTCTCATTGGAACCATTTCACTGTCAAGGTATGTGAACAGGATATAATAAACTCCAAACTCCAATGCAGATGGTTTATTTAACTAACTATATATATATATATATATATATATATATATATATATATATATATATATATATATATATATATAGTATTTCAATGACTATTGATATTGCTTAACAGTTTTAAATTCCATTATTAAACATTGAGTAACCTATATGTCAACAGTGTCAACAAAAAGTTATTTCACAAATGAAAGCCAAAGCATCAAGCAACATTTTAACAACAGTTCACAAAGCACACAAGTTGTGATTAATAAAAACATTTCTAGTTGTATTACATGTCGTTTATTTATTCATCTTGATTTCTTACAACTTGTGTGCTTTTTCTGAGTCGGAGTGAACTGTGTAGCTAATAGAGTGTCATGAATACACGCCATGCACAAAAGACCAACGGCCAAGGTCAGTCATCACTTGCAGAGTGAATCTATTTAATTTCACTAACTGCAACACTGTTTCAGTATTAATTTTACTCTCTATAGATTGCTACCATATATAAACTGTTCGTTTTAACAGTAAGGATTTTTACCAGTAAACTTGTAACCTGCAATGTGTTTTTATTTATCAAATAATTGTGAAAAATGAATTGGTCTTTAACATACACTAAGAAACATGATATGGAACATGTACACGTTTTGTAATGGTCTTGCTGGGATCATACCAGAACACAAAAACAACATATGCTGGTCTACCAGCACATCAGCTTCCCAAGCTCCATCTCCATTCCATCTCTTCACCAGTGAGAGACCTCAGTCCAAAGTGGTTCTTAATTCTGGTCCTGATGACCCCCACTTTGTGCATTTTATATGTCTCGCTTATCTGAAACACTTGTGCTGATTGATTCCCAATTCGCCTACTTATACTATTTTTATTTTTTTTAAGAAAAGTGTGTAGCAGAATAGTAGGCAAGGTTTAGCACATACTACTTTGTCATAATTGCATCTTTAATGGACCACTCTGTCACTTAGTTATGCTTAAACACTGTTTAAACTGCCATGTTAATCACTTTGTCACAGATAAAATCCTCCACATTCAATTTAATTTCCTATCGTAACAGGGTCTTTTGTGTGGAGAACTATGATGCATTTAAAAGTTAATGACCAAACATACCTTTCTAAAAGTTCACAAGGCTTTGGTAGATTAAATATAAATATATAGTACTTTGTAAGGGTGTAGCGGTACACAAAACTGACGGGTCGGTATGTACCTCGGCTTTGAAGTCACGGTTTGGTACAGCAGGGGAGAGAAAAAAAAAATAGCTTTTTATTTATTTTTATTCAGCAGTGGTTTACTGAACAATTGTGCCTGTCCTTAATTCAATTATAACAAAGTTTCTTAAAGATAATGCTGTAAACTATTTAGGAGCCCTTATTTGCACACTACTATAATATTAAAGGTTAACAAAAGAGCCCAAAACTATTAGCCTAAATTCAGTTGCTATTTATTTTTAAATATAATAATCAACACTCAAATAACATATTGTATGCAAACATGTAAACTTCACATAAGGCAGTTTTTATGTTAACTTCTAAATCGAATTATAAAATTATGTTTTACGTTGTTGAAATATAGCCTAATCATTTATACACAGTGTCTGTCATTTTCATGACAGATCAAGACATCACTAACAGGTTCAGTAGAATATAATGAATATATAGGCTAATATAGTGCAGATATTTAGCAAAAGAGTTAATTTCTCTAGTGAACTAACAGCTGTGGACACTGAACGACTGCCTGAGCCCTGAGGTAAATGTAATGTTACGTGACTTAAAAAGCAGTTTTATTAAAAAGCAACTTACGTGTTTAAAAGCTGTTTTATTGACGTCTTTCCACCATTGAAACACTAATTGAGCGATTACAAGACATATGATATGTTTCAGTAAGCTGTAAAGTATCTTCAACATACCGTCAGATCAGATGTTGATTCATGTTTATTCTTTGACCAGGGGAAAGATGATCGCGTTCACTCGCGCGCCGCGCTGCCACTTGAATGCCCCATAGGTGGGGTACACTATAACATGTGAGGGGCACATTGTAACATGACCATATGACAGCTTAAAATGTTACCTGATGTAATAATAATTAAAAAATAAATAAAAAAAATTATATATATATATATATATATATATATATATATATATATATATATATATATATATATATATATATATATATATATATATATATATATATATATATACACACACACACTCACCTAAAGGATTATTAGGAACACCTGTTCAATTTCTCATTAATGCAATTATCTAATCAACCAATCACATGGCAGTTGCTTCAATGCATTTAGGGGTGTGGTCCTGGTCAAGACAATCTCCTGAACTCCAAACTGAATGTCAGAATGGGAAAGAAAGGTGATTTAAGCAATTTTGAGCGTGGCATGGTTGTTGGTGCCAGACGGGCCGGTCTGAGTATTTCACAATCTGCTCAGTTACTGGGATTTTCACGCACAACCATTTCTAGGGTTTACAAAGAATGATGTGAAAAGGAAAAAACATTCAGTATGCGGCAGTCCTGTGGGCGAAAATGCCTTGTTGATGCTAGAGGTCAGAGGAGAATGCGCCAACTGATTCAAGCTGATAGAAGAGCAACTTTGACTGAAATAACCACTCGTTACAACCGAGGTATGCAGCAAAGCATTTGTGAAGCCACAACACACACAACCTTGAGGCGGATGGGCTACAACAGCAGAAGACCCTACCGGATACCACTCATCTCCACTACAAATAGGAAAAAGAGGCTACAATTTGCACGAGCTCACCAAAATTGGACAGTTGAAGACTGGAAAAATGTTGCCTGGTCTGATGAGTCTCGATTTCTGTTGAGACATTCAGATGGTAGAGTCAGTATTTGGCGTAAACAGAATGAGAACATGGATGCATCATGCCTTGTAACCACTGTGCAGGCTGGTGGTGGTGGTGTAATGGTGTGGGGGATGTTTTCTTGGCACACTTTAGGCCCCTTAGTGCCAATTTGGCATCGTTTAAATGCCACGGCCTACTTGAGCATTGCTTCTGACCATGTCCATCCCTTTATGACCATCATGTACCCATTCTCTGATGGCTACTTCTAGCAGGATAATGCACCATGTCACAAAGCTCGAATCATTTCAAATTGGTTTCTTGAACATGACAATGAGTTCACTGTACTAAAATGGCCCCCACAGTCACCAGATCTCAACCCAATAGAGAATCTTTGGGATGTGGTGGAACGGGAGCTTCGTGCCCTGGATGTGCATCCCACAAATCTCCATCAACTGCAAGATGCTATCCTATCAATATGGGCCAACATTTCTAAAGAATGCTTTCAGCACCTTGTTGAATCAATGCCACGTAGAATTAAGGCAGCTCTGAAGGCAAAAGGGGGTCAAACACAGTATTAGTATGGTGTTCCTAATAATCCTTTAGGTGAGTGTGTATATATATATCTTAATTTTGGTGCATTCTTTTCTCTAAATAATGTTGATGTGGCAACTAGTAAATACACAAAGTTTCGTCATCCTGGTACGTGTGGAAAGTTTTAAACCATGTGTGTTACAACTAACCCTGCATTAGGTTGTGCCCCGCGCTCCCCTAATTCTAATTTCAAATACTATTTAGGATGGATATGCGAATTGGGATGCAACAACAGTTCATGGAACTCTCTCCTAATGAGCTGATGATCTGAATCAGGTGTGTTAGATAAGAGATAGATGTGCAGAAAGGTGGGTCACTAGGACCAGAATTGAGAATAACTGGTCCAAAGGATCACGGAGTGAGAGAAAATACTGAAGCTCTGATTTTCAAAACCTAGCACATGGCTGCAGGCAAAAATCACACAGTTCTGCTTCAATTCCTGAGAGAAACAGACACTGTGACTGTAGAAAAAAAAAAAAAAAAAAGCCATTTCTTGCTTCAGGCAAGTCCGCACCCTGCACACATAGTCTGGAATGGCATGAACAAAGCGAAAGTAAGCTATTTTATGTGAATGTGCAAGACATCCAAATCATTAGCCACTATAGGAAAATAACTAGACAAAAAAACTAAGTGTACCCTGCTTAAAAATCCAGCATGAATTCAATTCTGGTCCAGGCTGGTTTATGCTGGTTAGTGTTGGTATAGTGCTGGTTTAGCTGGTGGACCAGCATATTCATGCGGTTCTCAAGCAAACCGAAGCTGGTGAAGCTAGGTCACCAGCATGTTCTTGTGGGGTTGAGTGTAAGAGTGTGGGAGAGTGTCGTCTGTATGCAAGCAGTGTTTTTGCTTGCATAGTTCTACATGTAACATTTTAAGGATGTAAATAAATAACAATACAAGAGTATAACATATGATTTGTTATATATATATATATATATATATATATATATATATATATATATATATATATATATATATATATATATATATATATATATTTGTAATTTCTTTTGCTTTCTTTTGCTCCTCTGTTTAAAGGAGAACTGAAAAATTTAATTGTTTTAGTTATGATTATATTATCAACCCTCACCCTTCCCTCGGGTCATGCAAAACAAAAACTTTTAAAAGGGCTTTCCACACTTGAAATAGTTAACCCTGGGTCATTCTAAACCCCGGGTAAACGGAATCCTGGGTTATCCTTATTCATGTTTCACACTGCTCATACTATACCCGGGGTTAACAGTTAATCATGGGTATTCATAAACTGCCGTTTCACAGTACACATTCCTAAACACCCGGGTTAAAGTCCTTATTTGCATATTCGCGGTGTCAGTGTTACTGACTGGACAAACGCAGCACGTGACCTCTTTACGTAAAGGCTCTAGCATTGCACAAACGGTCTCTTCTTCACTCCAATTGTTGTGTTTTCCATCGCTGTTTGACATTATTCCTATAATATGCAGAAACGATGTGAATATAAGTCATGCGATTGGTTGTCTGTTGTTAAACATCTAGTTGTAACATTCTAACACTGTATCGTTTCACACTGTACAAGTTTGCCACCGCAATGCAGAGTTAACGCAGCAAAAGCGGTGCTAACCCTGCTCCAGAACAGGGCTTCATAACCCCGGGTAAAAAGCGGAGCTAACTCCAAATATAATTTACAAGTGTGAAACGTTCTTTTACCTGGGGTTAAAGGATTAGTTCACTTCAGAATGAAAATTTCCTGATCATTTACTCACCCTCATGTCATCCAAGATGTTCATGTCTTTCTTTCCTCAGTCGAAAAGAATTTAAGTTTTTGGAGGAAACCATTCCAGGATTTTTCTCCACATAATGCACTTCTTTGGCAACCAGCTGGTTGAAGATGATCCGCGTGATCCCAGCCGAGGACCTTTCTGATGTGATTACACAATCCATGGTGCTTCGCAGAGCAACGCAAGATGAGCAATTTAGGTTAAAGAGTATATAAATTATTATAATTTTTTTATAAATGACAGATCGTTTCGATAAATAAGACCCTATTCCTCAACTGGGATTGTGCAGAGCCCTTTGAAGCTCTTTGGAACTGCATTGATTTGGACCTTCAACCCGTTGGTTGCCATTGAAAACCATTGTGTGGAGAAAAATGTAATGTAATTTCTTTTCGACTGAAGAACGAAAGATACAAACACCTTGGATGAGATAGGGGTGAGTAAAATATCAGGACATTTTCCTTTTGAAGTGAACTAATCTTCTTAAAGCGATGTTTAGAACGACGATAACCCAGGGCTAATCTCAGTGGGAAAAGCACTAATATAAAAACAAAGAAAACTGCCAAATAACAGCATAAACATAAGCAGTTTGTTCAATAACATGGGTTATGATAAGAGCTCTTTCAAATGGACAGTTAATAACAACTTGATAATGAAAGTTCAAACTTAAAAGTAGCTGTTTTTAAAGACTTTCATGCTCATTTGAGAACTTAAATATCAAAATCCAGCTGTTAGTAACTGATTTCAAAAAGTGTACATATTAGAAGGTATGTCATTGCAGCCAGGATCATGAAATATTGTAATAGTGATAGCATGCGCTTTCATCAATTGCTGACTAAAGGGAACACTAATCACCATAATGGTGACTTAAAATAGGATTTAACAACTTTTATATATGTACCATATGAAAGTAATAAAGCCAAAATGGGTTATAAGTGAACATGGTGAAGATGTTTTTGGAATTGTTTGGAGTAAGCATCCTCTGGTGAGATTATAAGCAGTTGATTTAATCTAAGGCTGTGTGGCTGTGAGCCAGTTGTAGTTGTGCTGTCTGCTTGTGTCTTCTCTTTATTCCTGTTCTTGTTGTTCTTCTTATCTTCATTGATTCTACTTGTTAACTGCAGGTGTCATTACTAATGGTCAATTATCACTTGCAGAGTGAATTTATTTTATTTCACTAACTGCTACACTTTCTTTAGTGTTACTTTTACTCTTTATATTGGGACCATATGAAACCTTGCATTTTCCAACATGACAATTCCAGACCACATACTGCATCAATTACAACATCATAGCTGCATAGAAGAAGGATCCGGGTACTGAAATGGCAGTACTCGGATCCTTCTTCTACGCAGCCATGATGTTGTAATTGATGCAGTATGTGGTCTGGAATTGTCATGTTGGAAAATGCAAGGTTCCCTGAAAGAGATGACGTCTGGATGGGAGCATATGTTGTTCTAGAACTTGGATATACCTTTCAGCATTGATGGTGTCTTTCCAGATGTGTAAGCTGCCCATGCCACACACACTCATGCAACCCCATACCATCAGAGATGCAGGCTTCTGAACTGAGCGCTGATAACAACTTGGGTTGTCCTTGTCCTCTTTAGTCCGGATGACATGGCGTCTCAGTTTTCCAAAAAGGAAACTTCAAATTTTGATTGGTCTGACCACAGAACAGTTTTCTACTTTGCCACAGTCCATTTTAAATGAGCCTTGGCCCAGAGAAAACGCCTGCGCTTCTGGATCATGTTTAGATATGGCTTCTTTTTTGACCTATAGAGTTTTAGCCGGCAACGGCGAATGGCACGGTGGATTGTGTTCACCGACAATGTTTTCTGGAAGTATTCCTGAGCCCATGTTGTGATTTCCATTACAGTAGCATTCCTGTATGTGATGCAGTGCCGTCTAAGGGCCCGGAGATCACGGGCATCCAGTATGGTTTTCCGGCCTTGACCCTTACGCACAGGGATTGTTCCAGATTCTCTGAAATGCATTCTGGGATACTTGGCTGTCTCAAGTCTGCACGTACACTGTAAAAAAAAAATATTTAAAAAGTAAGTTACCTGGTTGCCTTAAAATTTTGAGTTCATTGAAATTAAAAATTTGAGTTAATACAATGAGCATTTTTGAGAATTGACCCTTTATTCAAATAGTATTACACATTTTTTATTTATTTGTTATAATGCAGTGAAACATGCCAAATTTTAATGATTTATCACAAAAATTTTTTTTTTATTATTTATGTGGTTCAGATACAATACTATTTTGAGTTTTTATTTATTAAACCCATTTCCTTCATTATATTAACTAAAATTTTTAATTGCAATGAACTCAACATTTTAATGCAACCAGGTTACCTACTTTTTCAAGTTAAACCAACAATATTTTTTTTACAGTGTATACGTGTGCGAAGGGACGAGAAGGAGCAAGAATCCAATTGCAGCACAGTTTATTTGCAAACACAAACAAAGAAAATCCGCACTGAAATTCCAGACCAGAAATAGGAACAACGTCATCAGTCACTGTCCAAGTACTGTTCCAATTCAAAATTCACATGTAATGTTCAAAGTACAGCGAGAGCATACGACCCCTTATGCTTTTGAATCGCTCTTGCGGTACTTTGATGTCATATGCTGATCGGTCTGCGCAGTGCTGATGCATCTCGAACAAGCCTGGTGTGTTTGTGTTTCCCGCTGCCTCGCTAGCGTTGCTGAGAAAGATGAGACATATAGATGAGACGTGAGACCTGCACTCAAAAAAATTAATTGTTGGATTTACAGCATCAAGTGGTTCCACGCAACAATATTAAGTAATTTATACAAATAACAATTTAGTTGAATGAACAAAAGAAATTCAAGTAAATACAAATCATTTGAATGTGTCACTGTTACATAATATTTATATGTGTGGTTTACTTAATAATGTTATGTTACATTTATAAAAGTTTATTATGTAAGGTGAACACATTTATTGACTTAATTGACCTTATTCAATTAACTATTTGCTCTACAAAACACACTCAAAAAATAATTATTTAAACAAACTCAATTTAATTGAGAGCAGAAATTCCATCCAATAAACATGCGTAGTGCTCATAGCCTCAACACAGGCACCATTTTTCTGCATAATGGTAAACACAAAATTCAAAAACATTATAACTCCTCTAAATGTCCAACATAACAGAACATTAAAACCTAACATAAACTAACAACATCTTTACCTTTACTGAAAAACACATAAAATAACACTTTAATCCCTAAATTTGCTCTTCTAATGCAGTCCCATGCAAAGCATGCTGGGAACTACAGATCCTCTACCCAGTTAGTTATGTGAACATTAATTTGTGCGTTTCATTCAGCAATGTTAAGTTGACTGAACAAACACTTATTGAGTAAAGCTGACAATAAATTAAGTTTGTGTGGTTACATGAGTTTTTTTAAGTAATGTGAACAAGGATGGATTGAGTGAAACTAACAACAGTGAAAGTACATTTTTTTGGCTCTCTAGCCTGTGGAAAGGCAAACCGGTTCTTAGAAGGCTTAGAACCAACTCCGAACTGGCACTATAGCGCTAGCACTGAACTAGCACCCGGTTCATGCTGGTGGAAAAGGGGTATATATCCTGGCCTTGTTCAGTTGTGTTTGGGGTTGGTGCTAAACTCTGCAGGACAGTGGACCTCAAAGGACAGTGTTGCTCATGCCTGATATAGAGTATAACCAGGCAAGATGTCGACATATATAGAGTTCATTATCCTCTATAGTGATGATTAGAACCCATTCAACTGCATTGAAATTCATAGAATCAGAACATTCAAGACAAACAATATACCTTTATGACATTTTTGGAGCTTTTGTAACCCAGACATCTTAGGTGTTTTGAAAAAGAAAGAAAGTCAGGTGAATGACTTTTTATTTTGGGGTTTTCATGAAATTATGAGTTTCCAACTTTAGAGATCCACAAAGATGTAGACTTTATTTATAGGTCTAAAATCTCATTATTACTGTAATTTAGACCCTTATATTGTGCAGAAAGCTGAGCTTTTCTCCAGCAAATCTCAACTTTTCTCTCTTATTCACAGGCAATCTAGTTTAGCACGGGGGACCACAAGACATCGTTGGAGAAGACAGCAAACATCGTTGGAGAAGACAGCAGATGCCATGCAGACGGGCCTAATGACAACAGTCAGAGGAAATGCCTTGAGCAAGATGTGAATTTCCATCCATGGTGCAGCATGGATACAACTGAACCACCCACCCATCCAAATCTTCTTTGGTTAGCATCATTGAGAAGTTACAATAAACCAAAGCTGGGGAATAAAGGCTGAGGCTGTGTAATTAAATATGAATTGGGAGCCACACTGGATCTAAATTGATTAAGTGATTTTAGTCAACTGTGAGGGTGAATCAGCGTTGATTGTAGAAGTAATTAAATTGGAATATTAATGAGATTTGCAACAACCCATTTTTAGTTCCAGAGCATTTCAGGCATGATTTCAGACTGTCCTCCAAATATGCCATATTATTTTGTGGTAATCTGCCAAATATCAGGCTAATGTCAACCTTGAAATGATATTGTGCTTTGCGGCATTTAACACAAACATGCCTCTGGTGGCATTTTTCATATTTCAAGAGCTGTGAAAGAAACACTATTTCTTTGAACCATTTAAAAGCGGAACCGAGTTGTCAGACAACAAAATGTCAGAAGCTGTTTTCTTCTCCCTTTTAATCGCTAAATCATTTTCAACTACTATGTTTGTACCTGGATCAGCATATCAATTTAAGCCATCAACAGAGGAAAAAGACATGGTAATATAAATTGATCTGCCTGATAAGCTTTCTGAACCTGCACGCGGCAGCCATTGTAAGTCCACAAGACCGAAAGTGCATATGAAGTGCACATTGCTAGGTTGTTTCCACCCCTGTGCAAAAATACTATTAAAATTAGAATTTAAAAATAATTAAAGAAATGAATACATTTATTCAGCAAGGATGCATTAAATTAATCAAGTGACAGTATAGACATCTATAATATTGCAAGAGCTTTATATTTCAGATAAATGCTGTTCTTTTGGACTTTATATTCATCAAAGAATCCTGAAAAAATTTTTTTTTACACAACTGTTTTTAACATTGATAATAATCATAAATGTTTCTTGAGCAGTAAATCATCATATTAGAATTATTTCTGAAGGAACAATCTTCTAAAAACTCTTACCGATCATAAACTTTTGAACGGCAGTGTACGATTCCATTGAGAAGAACCCATATTCACTCACTGTTTAGGTAGCTCTAGGTTTTTAGACACAGACAAAAGAAGCCACTATATCAGTTTTTCATTCATTAACATTTGCTTCTGTGTCATGAATAATACTCTACTGTTCCTTTCAGCAAAGACATGATAAATAAGATAAATGTATGTTCTGAATTAGGAGTGCTCAATCATTCTCCTGGAAATCATGCAGAATTCAGTTCCAGCTTTAATCAGACACACATCTGCAATGGCTGATTGTTGGCTTCTCTTGCTGGCTTCATTTGCAGCAGGTGTGTTTGAGCTAGGTTGGACCAAAACCATATGCTTTCTCTCTGCGTAGACTGGTAGATCTCCAGGAGCAGAACTAAGCATTAACACTTCTGGTCTGCCTTCTTCGGAGTGTCTATTTACACTAAGTGACTTGATGGCAAATGCTATTTGCACTAACTCCGCCCACTGACGTCTGGTTGGGCCAGACAAAAGGATGGAAGACACTGATTTGTGTACTGCAGCAGTACTATAGGGGTAAAGCGCACAGCAGAAAGTTTTGGTGCAACTCGACCCGAGGTTCGAATCCGCCTTTTGCCGGACTCACTCTGATCCCTTTTCCCATCACATATCAGATCGGAAAGGCATTTGTTTTCAATAAAAATCAAGTGAAAATAAAGTATCTAACACTGTAAAAACAATTGTTGGTTTAACTTAAAAAAACTTTTTTAACCTGGCTACCTTAAAATGTTGAGTTTATTGAAATTAAAAATTTGAGTTAATACAATGAAGGAAATGGGTTTAATAAATAGAAACTCCAAATATTATTGTATCTGAACCACATAAATAAAAATAAAAAATATTGTGATAAATCATGAAAATAGCACAATTTGGCATGTTTCACTGCATTATAACAAATAAAACACAATTACGCAATATGCTTACAAAATCTTTTAATACTATTTGAATAAAGGATGATGTCAATTTTCAAAAATGTTCATTGTATTAACTCAAATTTTTAATTTCAATGAACTCAAAATTTTAAGGCAGCCAGGTAACTTACTTTTTAAATATTTTTTTACAGTGAACATGTGTTTATTGTGTTTATCGGTTAGGGGTAGGTTTAGGGAGAGCTTTATTGTCCCAATAAGTCGGCATTCATTTAATAATTCTAACAAGTTATTATTGCATACTGTTTAATGTACAACAACACTGAGGTGCAATTAGTATCTGCCACTAATGTAAATAGCAGATAGCTAAGAAACACTTGGTGTAAATAGCATCTATTGTGAAAATAGCCGCTGCCTTACTTATTTTCTACGTCTTTTTTTTTTCTTCCACAGCCTGATCACATCATCAATAAGTTCTGCTGATAACTTTTTATTCTTCTAGTTATTCAGAAATCCTTCTCCTGAAATGCAGGGATGCTCTATCCAGAGAACTACATCTAAACCTCTTTTTTTTTTTTTTTTTCCTTTCTTTGTTTATTACAACATCGATCTTTTTAATGATCCCCAAAGCCTTCATAATCAGGTTAAGGTGTGTCTGGGTAGGGTTGGATCTAAACTCCTCCATGAGCAAGACTGAGCAGCCCTGTTATAATGTAACAAACTCAACATACTGCTGCCATCTCAAGACCCATGCAGTGGAAATGGTTCTAAGGTAGACAAGACAAGAAGAGGATTATTTACTACAAAGAGCCATTGAGAGGAGGTCGGCAAAGGATTGACTTTTTCCATCTTACTCCTGCAGATTTTAACTTTGTGTACAGCCACTCTTGGTTTAGGCTGTTATTATTTTCCTCTTGCCTGCTGTTACTCAGATTAGAATTAGCAAGAGATCTTGAATGCCACGTGATATTTCCCTTTTCCTTCTTATTTTTATTTTGTGTTGTTTTTGTGATATTTTCCTTTTTATGTTGCATTTTTCTTAGGTTATATGCTCTTTTTCAGAAAGAGAGAGGCTGAATTTTGCATGGTTATTAAAAAAACCCAAGCAAAAGGTTTGTTTTTCAACCGATTTACGGTTTCAATAGATCATTTTTGTCGTTAATTAAGAATTGAAACCATGGGCTACTCGTTGAAACGAACAGGCAAGGAAATTATAACTATGTTCTATGTGTTTTCAAGACTCGACTGTATCGGTTTGCCTCAACAATATACAGCAGCTGACTGATGTTTTTTTGGTGAATAACCACAGAGAGGCGCCATAGCCCTTCCTCTGCACACTGGGTTCATCTCCAGAGTTGTAAGGGGGTTTAATAGTTTGCCGTGACGTCAGCGAGCAGATCTGGGGTCTGTGCTGCGCGTCTCTGGATGAAACTCAGTGGCGCAGCAGCAGGATATTTACCACATTCTACCACACTCGCTGACTGAATTTCACCTGCCTTCACCTGCTGGACTAAACGCTACCATGAATCTGTCTGCTGTTCTGCTGTTTCTCATCGCCAGGGTCTGTGCCGAAAGTCTAGAGGGGCCAACAGGTAAGACACGAGTGTTTCAGAGACTTTGATTTCATACCATGGAGTCTAAATCAGTATACTCACACACAATCTGTCCTGGGAATTACAGAACAGTCAAAACAGACTTCAGAAAGTTTAAGTTCATAATTGTGTAACGGCTGGCGTTTAATTGCAGTGTGTTTGTAGAAAGAAATTAGTTTTGTGAAGTGCTGAGTTTTTTTTATGTCTTATTATTATTATTATTATTATTATTATTATTTATTTTTTTTTTTTCTTTCTTCTTCAGTGGTTTGAGATGGGAGTGTATTTATATGTACCATAATCTTTCTCTGATATGAGAAATCTTCATGATTAATGAAGTTCTTAATCTTGTGATTAGACGATTTTTGTTTTCTGAATATGCATTGGTAAATGTTTCCATTGACGTTATAAGTTCAAAATAACTTAAATATGGCAGTGTGAATATGAAGCTATATTTCATAAATGCTCAATCCGCCAGTAAGAATGTACTTGCTTGCACTCATTTAAAAGACAAGTTAACAGAATTGACATGCATGTGATCCTGTTGTTCCAAAACCATATGCCTTTCTTTCTTCTGTGGAACGCTGAAGGTAGATTGTTGGTCTCAGTCACTGTTCATTTCCATTGTATAGAAAAATGCAGTGAAAGTAACTGAGACTGTGACTGAAACTGTGAGCAGCCACAGTTTCTTTTGTTTTTCATGGAGAAGAAAGAAAGAAGGTTTGGAACAACATGAGGATGAGAAGATTCACTAATGAACAAAAACAACAACATATATGTATATAAAGACTTCAGATGCAAAAGTCCGCTAAAAAGATGCTAAATCCGTCTGATGTTTTTCTTTAAAATAAGCATTTTTATCAGGCTCCTATGTATAGGTTTCTACCTAAGCACCGGTACTTCTGAATGGGCTGAGGCTGGGATTTTGTGAGTTTGAAGTATTTTATGAACGTATACTATATGCAGAGAGCATATATCTAATTTTTGACCGAAGTGGCTTATCAAAATCAATTTTTTTTAAATTATTTTGTGGCATCAAGTTGACTCTATGATGATCCATCCACTAATTACTATTAGACAAATGTATTTATTCAATCATGAATTCATGGCTGTTCTAAATTAAATCTAGTATTTCATTTGGGCTCAGACTCTGTAAGAGAATATGAAGAGGTATGCCCTGAGGATCGGCTTCTGTCAGCCTCCTGTATATTGCCTCAATATTTACATTTTTTCCCCTGCTTGTTCAAAGTCTCTTGCTTTACTTTCATGACATCAAATATGATCGCTGTAGCTGTTCTGGCTTTGCTTGTCAGGTCGTGTTGTGGTTTGTGTAGGGATTTTTGAGCTCCTGGATCAGTTTCAGCTCTGAACATAACAAATAAATGTGTGAAAACTGCGAAAATCCATCCATCCATTCTTCAAACCGCTTGTCCTACAGTATGTTGAGTCGTGGGGATGCTAGAGTCTTGGGCCATAGTTAATGAATAAACTTTGAAATTACCTCTATATATAATTCAGTTATAATTAATGTATTGACTTGGAGACTTTTTTTTTTTTAGATGTTAGCACATGAAGTACATTTTAGCTTACATGACAACATTTTATTATTACTATTATAATTTTTTTGTGTAAACCATGCAGTTTTTGTCGTTTACTATCAACATAATTCCGTTCCGTCTATTCGGTGGCATTTATATTTTGTCAGAGTACACATTGGGCTGTTTACTGTTGGATTTCGGGGAGCTTACTGCATGTATTGCGATGTTAAAGTCGATTTTTCTATGTCTTTGAAGCATCCTTCATACTGTCAGATTACAGCATCACACAGTGGGGTGTGTGGGAGGTAATGAGACCTGAGTGCAAGTTCACTTCACTGACACTAACAGTGTGTGTGTGTGTGTGTGGCTGCGATTGGGGGCGAGAAAGGTTACAGGTCTCTCACTGCAGTAATCCAAATGAAAGTGAGTGGGCATTTCAGAAAATGCGTTCCAGGACACAGAAGGGTTGCACACTAGGCACTGCCAGGTTTTAAAGGAGTAGTTCATTCCAAAATTACAATTCTGTCTTTAATTACATGCTGTAATTAAACCTGTATGCTGTTATTTTTTATGTATTTTATTCATACAATGATAAGCTCATAGTTAAAGGGATAGTTCACCCAAAAATGAAAATTATCCCATGATTTAATCACCCTCAAGCCATCCTAGGTGTATATGACATTCTTCTTATATTAGTTATATAAAAAAAAAAATAGCTTCCAAGCTTTATAATGGCAGTGAATGGCAGTCCAAAATTTGAAGACCAAAAAAAGTGTATCAATCCATTATAAAAGTAATCCATACGGCTCCGGAGGATTAATAAAGGCCTTATGAAGCCAATCGCCTCTCGCAGTTCAAAATGCTTACGCTACGTCCAATGTCACCGTAGCGCCAGTTATGCTTTTTTACGCTACATCCGACACTTTTTTTTTCAAAAGTTGAATACGGAAGACGGTCCGTATTTTTACTTTATAACGTGTTAAATATGGATGTTTTTCTTACAAAAACCCATCGATTCTCTTCAGAAGGCCTTTATTATCCCCCCTTTTATAATGGATGGATGCACTTTTTTGGGCTTCAAATTTTGGACTGCCATTCACTGCCATTATAAAGCTTGGAAGAGCCAGGACATATTTTAATATAACTCATACATATACACCTAGGATGGCTTGAGGGTGAGTAAATCCTGGGGTAATTTTCATTTAAAACTTTAAAACTGTAAGTAGTCATTATGACTCTTTATTCCAAGCTATACGGTTTAATTCATCATTCAATGATAATTTTCCACTCTGCTGTAAGCTCTGAAATCTCATCCTTCATTCAGGATATTCAAAGACAGGGACATTGTTAGGCCTATTTTAGGGGGGCTGAAGCTACCCCACAATGTTCCTAAGCCCCCCCTAAATGATAATAAGAACAACAATAACAATTCGTAATTTAGACGCAACAAATGATATATATCCAGCTACAAAAAATAGCCGAAAAGTCGGAAGTTGGACAGAAGTGCAAAGAGTCGTTGTGCTATCAAGATGATGCACCGCACCGTCTCGTTGCATTGGTGTGAACTGCGGCAGCTTTCAATGAGCAGCTTTACTTGAGCGCTGCTGCAAGTAACTGGAGGATTCATCTCGTCTCATCGTTACTCTAGTTTGGTCTGAACTCGCTATGTACCCTCCCGCCCACACACACACAATACACACGCTAACGGTGAAAGGAAGATTGGTGAGTGTCGTGAATAGTGATACAGAGTGAAATTGTAAGTTGTTTTTAATTACCTGCTTACCTTTTAGCTATGTTTTCTTGAGGTAAAGGAAAGGGGATATTTTGGTTTGCTGTGGAAAACTGTAGTTGCAAAGATTTTGCAAACGCAAGTTACAAATACCCTGGGGGCTAAGCCCCCCCCGTCTTCCAATCCTAGTGACGTCCCTGTTCAAAGACATGCGTTTTCGCATCAGTTTTCCATTTGTTTTAGGTGATGTTGACATCAAAACTGGCAAAGGGCTGTCAGCGTGCTACTTTTCAAATTAGATGCAAATGAGATTTCAGGAAATGGAACAAGTTAATCAAAGTGAACCGTTCCTTTAAAAGCCGAACGCACTGTGAGTTCTTCCCTACTTAGCGGATACTGTTTGCAGGTAGTTTGCTCACTCGCATAATCTGACTCATGATGTAGTGCTTCATATTGCTCTTTTTCACTGTCTTCTGACATTTACGTTGAAAAACACTCAACATGCCTTTGCTATATAGCAAACGAGTGAAAGTTCTCTGCCGTATGCTGTTGTGCTTTGGCCATTTTTAAAGGAAATGCTTTCAGCTTTGCTTGTGATGTTAAACACCACTGTGTCATTAAACTGCCATCTACAAAATAAGGCATAGCAATAAAATAGAGGCTTTTCCTGAATGAATAGATGAATAAATGACTGCATTGATCAATAATGTGTCATACTGTGTATATGTATTCATTACCTGATTCTGTGGAATACTTGAATGTGACTGGTCCTTTGCAGTCAAATATGAGCATAATGACCACTAAACTGTATGACTGACTGATGAACCCTGGCATGGCTGTGCTAGGTTTATGTTTCTCATTGTACTGTACTCTCTTTTCCTCCCAGATAATCAAATATTCCACACTCAAAGCAATGTTTCATATGATTTATTGTGTACGTCAGCATTTCCAAATGCAATTCTAACCATTTGTCTATCCGTTAGAGCTTTTCTGAACACTTAGCCTATCTGCCATTGGTTGAAGAAACAGATACTAACAGATACAAAAATTCACGGCATTTGCTGAGACGATGTCAGGCTAGTTGGGATGTCGAAGTGTTTACACTGTTTCAGGGGAATCAATATTTAGATACGCCTCTGCACATTTAGCTGGGATAGGAGAATGTATTAAAACATCAAAAAATGACACAAGTCAGCTTTAAGCCCAGGGAACCTACAAAATCCGGTTTAACCACAACCATCTGATATACTTTTTGCATGACACTGAGATGTATTCAAAGCACCAGGAGATGTTAGATATAAATAGAGAGAGAGAGAGAGAGAGAGAGAGAGAGAGAGAGAGAGAGAGAGAGAGAGAGAGAGAGAGAGAGAGATGGATAGAAAAACTACAAAATAATGAATTGTGCAAGAGCGGTGTCCTGAAACCCCCAGCAACCCACCAGAGTCAGCAGAAAAGAGCAAGAGTAGGTGGTTGATATTATGAAGGAGGGCAGCAGAGGGCAATCGCTAGGCTATTCATTCTCTCAAACGCTTTCACTCTGTACAGCGGCCTTACAGTGTTAAAGGCGATGAAGGCATCGCACTCATGCTGCACACAATTTCAATTTGTTGTTGAAGTCCATTCTTAACTGACCATGCTGAAATTGAATCTTTGCTCATACAGTGTTTTCAATATTTGGTATATTTACATCAGATGGCATAATTGTAGCAAACAAGTAGAACTTATGATGAAACTGGATATTATTAACTCACAATTAAAGTGATATATAAACAATACCGTTCTAGAGTTTTGGGTCAGTAATATTTTTTTAAGACATTAATGGTTTTAATCAGCAAGGAAATACTAAATTGATCAAAAAAACTCAGTAGAGACATTTTTAATGCTACAAAAGATTTCTATTTAAAATAAATACTGTTCTTTTGAACTTGTATTCATCAAAGAATCCTGAAAAAAAAAAAAAAAAAAAAAAAAATATATATATATATATATATATATATATATATATATATATATATATATATATATATATTTCCACAAAATATTTTTAGCAGTTTTCAACATTGATAGTAAGGAGAAGTGTTACTTGAGACAGCAATTAGAATAGGCTAATTTCTGAAGAATCACGTGATACTGAAGAATAGAGAAAAAGGGTGCTGAAAATTCAGCTTTTCAATCACTGGAATAAATTAAACTGGACAATATATAACAGTTATTTTACTGTATTTTTGATCAAACAAATGCAGCCTTGGTAAACATAAGGGACCTTATGTTACCTTAGAGTAAGTGTACCCATTAAGCCCACCAAAATCTAAGTTTAGGTGTTTTTCATAGATATCGACATTATTGACAATTATTATTATTATTATTATTATTATTATTATTATTATTATTATTATTATTATTATTATTTTTAAATGCAGTATTTATCTCACATTTGAAAATGTATTATTTAGTTGATTTACATTTTAGAATATAAAATTAAGATATTTTATGAATATTTTGTGAACTGCCGACAGGGTCATGGACGGCCAGGGCTCATTGATGCACGTGGGGAGCAAAGGCTGGACCGTGTGGTCTGATCAAACAGATGAGCTACTGTAGCTCAAATTGCTCAATAAGTTAATGCTGGTTCTGATAGAAGGGTGTCAGAATACACAGTGCATTGCAGTTTGTTGCGTATGGGGCTGCATAGCCGCAGACCAGTCAGGGTGCCCATGCTGACCCCTGTCCACTGCCGAAAGTGCCAACAGTGGGCACGTAAGCATCAGAACTGGACCACGGAGCAATGGAAGAAGGTGGCCTGGTCTGATGAATCATCCGGGTGCGTGTGCGTCGCTTACCTGGGGAACACATGGCACCAGGATGCACTATGGGAAGAAGGCAAGCCGGCAGTGGGATGCTTTGGGCAATGTTCTGCTGAGAAACCTTGTGTGCTGCTTACTTTGTTACTTTTATATGTACCAACTACCTAAGCATTGTTGCGGACCATGTACATCCTTTCATGGAAACTATATTTCCTGGTGGCTGTAGGCTCTTTCAGCAGGATAATGCGCATGTTTTGGCAGCAAAAGGGGGACCAACACAATATTAGGTCATAATGTTATGCCTGATCGGTGTATATTTATACTAAGGGGCTGTTGAATGCTTGAATCTGATTGGTACATGAACGTTCTGAGGTGTGCTATTATTTTCAAGGAAACGCACGGCTAAAGTAGTTCCAGGCATGTGTTGACTGCATTACAGTTCCATATCACCTCGCCAAATGATTTCAGTTATTTCAAAGGTCTTTACAGCAAAAGAACCAAAACCCACAATGACACTCACCAAGCAAATAAATATAGTAAACCATAGGACAAAACCAAGAAGTTATTTTCTTTTTTTTTTTTTTTTTTGCCACAAAATTGTTTTATTAGGCTATATATGGTTTCTGTCTCCCACAAACAGAATGGAAACATACATGTACACGTCTCGCTTGCCTCCCCTATGCCCATTGAGTTTTATCAGAGCCCCTAAAGTGTGAGAGGAGGCAATAGGTGTGTTCGACTAGAAGCACCGCTGTGCAGACCAATTGATGTATGACATCAAAGTACCGTAAGAGCGGTTAGAGAGTGGACTGCTCCGTATGCTTTCGAATTGCTCTTGTGGTATTTTTATGCCATGCACCAATCAGTTTGTGATTGGATATGATTGGTTTATGAGACAAATCCTTGTTTTCGTGCATGTTCCGAGTATGATGTGACAATGCTGCTGTGTTTGCATGTTGGAGCCTTATCTTGTCATAACACGCAGCCGTGCAGAACGCACGCTGATCATCTCCAGTTGTGCAGGCTGTGCATCACCTTCCTGCCCTTTATCTGAATAGACAGCCCTGAGAGATCTCACACCACTGCATCCCTGTGCTGCGCTTACCTGCAAGGCATCATGGGATAGCATGCAGGGCCTGTCAGCTCTCACATCCAGGTGCTGTCACTACATTGTTGCTTTTGCTGCTCCCAGAAGCCATTACGGAACAGATGGTGTTTTGCCTGCGGGGTTTGCCCACCCTGTCAGATCCCATCAACCGGTGTTTAGGTGCCCACCCGTCCCTCATCCGCATACCTTCTTCACAACTCTATCACCAGGGCAACACTTTTATTGTAAAGGGAGCCTTTCATATCTCCAATTTTATTTTCTCTTAGCATACAGATGGTAGGAATAGAGACATCAGCAGATGGGGATAAAAGAATAAAAGACTAACTATAGTTCACAAAATGGGATAATTAAATCTAAGATGTGAAAACTGATGTAATTCATTGATAATTGCAATATGCATTTCATAAAACTGCAAATCATGCAGGTTTTTTCTTCTTCATCTTACTTATGGTTTTACTTGGCAATGAAAAAAAGTAGGGCCTTGAAGTAGGTCTACTGGATTTGAGCCTAACCACCTATAAACCGCTCAGAGCACCTTAGCAACCATATGCTCGTGCAACATGCTCATAACCACTCAAAGTACCTCGACAACTACCTGCAACCACAAACGACACCCTAAAAACAACATGCTAAAAAACACTCAAAACACCTTAGCAACTAAATTGCAGTACACTAGCAACCACCCGCAACACCCTAGCAACCACAAACTATACCAACATGCGTAAACACTCAAAACACCTTAGCAACTGCATAGCAGCGCCCCAGAAACTACCTAGAACACCCTAGCAACCACATAGCATAATCTACTCATAAGCATTCAAAATACTTAAACAGCTACTTGTAACCATGCACCAACAACACCCTAAAAGAATTCTAAAAACATTCAGAATACCTTAGAAACTGCATGACATGATCTGGCAACCACCCAGAACACCCTAACAACAATTTGGCAACATGCACATTCAAAACACCTTAGCAATCGCACAATATGCCAGAATCACCCAAGACACCTTAGCAAACAAATACCTTTGCAACCATTGAGAATACAATAGAGGCAACATAGCTACAATATAAAAAACAAACAAACAAAAAAACAATCAGAACCCTAGCAACCACTTAGCAATGTGTTCATAACAACTCAAAATAGCTTAGCAACTACCTGCAACCACAAACAACACATGAAAAAACACTAGTCACATTCTAAAAACACTCAAAACACCTTAGCAACCATATAACATTCCCTGGCAACCACCCAGAACACCCTAACAACCATACAGCAACATGCTAAACACTTAAAACACCTTAACGACTGCATAACATTGCACTAGCAACCCCAGAACACCTTAGAATTGACATACTGCAACAACATGCTAAAAAAAAAAAAAAAAAAAAAAATATATATATATATATATATATATATATATATATATATATATATATATAAAAACACCTTCACAACTCCATAGCAATGTCCTAGCAACAACCTACAACACCCGGGCAACCACATAGCTCATAAGCACTCAAAATAACTTAAGTGTATCGTTACCGTTAAGCGTACATCGGTTGTACACTCGTTATTGCGGTGCATTGTAGGATGAGTGCACTCGATAACGTCTACTATGGTTCCTGACACCACTACAAATTGTTGCCCCCTCAAATAGTGCCCTGTTTAAGGGAGCAATTTCGGACACAGCCCTAGTAACGCATTGGCAACCACTGAAAATACATTAAAAGCAGGGCCATATGCAGGGTTTTAGAAATACCAAAAACTGACAAATGACTATCTAGGGTAAACATACCTATTAAGCTCACCAAAATCTACATTGAGACATTTTAGTGCACAGGGTATTGGTTTGAGTACAAGAAGTTGTGTTAAAATAAAATATTAATCTCTCACACAATAATATTTTATTTTATTTTAAATGACAAAAGCATTTCAATTAAGATGTACATCATTAAATGCAAAAAGTCTGGCTGTGCTTAATGGGTGCATGTTTGTACCCTTTAAGCACACCCCTGTTCCCATTAAGCTCACAACTTTTTTTGGGGGGGAAAATTGTTTATTTTTAAAATTTTTAAAGAATAATTTTTATAAAGATTAACTTGAAGTGACAACCATCAGTTAATATTTAAAGGGGTGATGAATTGAGAAATCAACTTTCCCTTGAGCCTTTGATATATAAAAGTTCATCGTGATATAAGAATATCCTGTAAGTTTCGGAGCTGAAAACTTCCTTGTTAGTCAAAGAAAAGCTTTTATTGACACCAGACCCAGCAAACGCTCAATCTCAGAATATGTTGACCATTGACGTCATAGAATGCAGAAACACCACCTCAACAGATAAATATGTACGCCTGATTCTGTAGCCCCGCCCACCGACTCGTGGAGCTAAATGGATCGTGCTACCGAGCAATAAACACAACAAGAATGGTGCAACACACTTATGTGAGTAAATTTTATATGTGATAGTATTGCATTTTTCTGTGTACATGTCAACAGAACATAATTTAGCACGCTGTCACAGGCTGGAGAATCCTTTATTTGTTGGTTCATTGCGATTCGGGATCAGACTCTGGGCTCGCAAAGTCCAACGTCCCAGAGCTATGTGTTTTCCAGACGGGCTACCAAAATGTAAGCCTGTTGGCAGGCCGGTGAATCTTAAATGGTGAAATAACATTCCTTTCTTGATCTGCGATGTAGGGCGCGTGTGTGCGGTTCACGCTTATATCCACTGATCGGGCGGGCCAAGTAATAAAACTAAAAATTCCAATCAATCACGGGTGGATGAGAGATAAATCATTGTGTTTGTTTGATAAAGACGTTTTGAAGCCGAGCGTTCAGGAGAGAGCCTCAAAACCAGTGTAGAAAATAGCCTATTACTTATTCATTATGATGTTTTTGAATGTAAAAACCATGCGAATGTCATAAGTTGACCTCAGACAACAGTATAAAAAAATAACAAAAGCCAGTTCATGACACCTTTTAAAGTCTGTTTATGAAGTATTTACATAGACGTTCAGTGTGGATGAGCTTTAAGGGCGTACACTTAGCTTTATTGGAAACAGCAAATCTTTTTATAATCAATAAATATTAAATTCACTTTTATTCAGCTTTTAATATTTTATAGGGACGGACCTCAGGAACCTCAGTGGTGGCTACAGCCACGATTAGAAGCCTTATAGCAATGTACTAAAAAATCAGAGCACAATTACCAACCGCATAGCAACACTATGCTGGGTTTCCATGTTTTATGGGGTCTTAATGATTGCTATACTGTACAAACTGTATATTCTATCCCCTGACCCTAACCCTAAATTTACCCATCAAAAAAAAAAAAAAAAAAATACATTTTCAAAAAACATTTTTTGGTATTATTTATAAGCTGTTTTCCTCACGGGGACCAATAACGTCCCCAAAACGTAAGGAATACCTGAACTGCACACACACAATCTCACACTCATTTTGCTTGCAAATTGCCTGAACTCCCAGTTACTACCATGGCAACATGGAAAGAGTTAGAGAGTGATAGGACTCCTGAACTGCACCCCCCCACACCCCCCCCACACACATTTCTTTATTGTGAATTGTGGGGACATTCCACTCTCCTTGTAATACCTATGTCATACCCATGTCATTATACACATTTGTGTCCTGATATGTCACAAAAACACATGCACACACACACACATATTTTGTAAAAAAAAAAAAAAAAAAAGTCACCTTCTCACGTCCCATCCTAGTTTGGCAAACACCGCTTTACTGCACAGCTGTCCAAACAATTGTCTAACAAAACTAAAGGAGCAGTACACACTGAAATGTAAATTCGGCCATCATGTACTCTACATCATGCCACACATTTATTGGCAAAATATCAGACCAGTGATCTGTGATGTCATTGTCATCAAACCTGGCATAATGCACCTCAACACAAGATTAAATATGTGCAAGCGCAAACGAGATTTAAAGGGGTAGTTTAAAAAAATAAGATATGTTGAAGAATGTCGAAACAGTTGATGGACCCCATTGACTTCCATAGTATGGACAAAAAAATACCATGGAAGTCAATGGGGCAAATGTTTTTGGTTACTTCAAAATCTTCTCTTGTGTTCAGCAGAAAAAGAGATTCATACATGTTTGGAACAGTTGACGGTGAGTAAATTACAGAATTAAAATGTGGAAGCAGTGCTCCTATTATGCTTTTTCGGATATCACCCTTCATGTGTAATATAGCTGTTTGTAAATGTAAAATGCCAGCAAAAAAAATAAAAATAAATAAATCTGAACTGCCTGAAACGAGTCATCAGTAATTCCAGTCTTCATATGGTAGAAGACCTCAAAACAAAAAAAGAGTCATCTTTAAAATATCAAAATAGGGCACTTTAACTAAAACCAAAACCATAAAGACATTTGTGTTGCTTGAAATAATATATAAAACATCTTAAACTTTTTTTAACTGTATTCTAAAAAAACACTAAAGCTGAAACTGAAATATAAACTATATAGACAAAAACAAAAAAATACAAATTGCAGCAACCTAAAATTACTTTAAACATAAAATGAAAATGGAAACATTATTTTAATTTGCTTTAATTTTATAGAAACACGTCAACATGCAGCAACAAATTGTTTTGTAATTTCATTTGATTGTGAAGAAACATTTTGAAATATACTGTATTAATGCACTTTTTGATCATTTGTACAATTTTTTTTTTTTGACAATCAACCACCTTTATCTTTGTATGGACACCTATCATGTGAACCGGTGGTATTACTTATTCACACGTCTGCACCTTGGCATGAAGTCAGAGGGGAAGGTGACTTTGTCAAGTGTGTCAGCATACTGTAACACCTGGGATAACAGCTGTTTCTTTTTCCCACTGGCAACCCCTCCAGTGGACAGTGAAGTGGGTACCATCACCCACTGAAGAGAGGTCTATTCAAGGGCATGTAGAGACCAGACCCAGATGGAATCTGCACACTGATTTGAAAGCAAAATCTCATAGATTTGAACATAGTGTTAAATACAGCTGAGAGTACTACACTCTAATTGGCAGCTAAAATCATCGTCAAATTAAATACAATATTTAATAAATGAGCACACATAAGACTGAAGGCATGTGGCTTTCTCTGCTAAAAACCTGAAAACTTTTCTGCAGGCATACATTTTTCCACAAAATCAACCTATCTCTTTTGTATCTTGACCATCATACCATATGCTATCATATGAACTGCTAAAAGTTCAGTCTAATGTGTTTACAGCTTCAAAACAAGCATGCCTCTAACACTCTATAAAGGCTTTACATTATACACATCAACTATGGACATATTGAGAAGATCACGGACTCATAGACCCCTCCCTCCATGACCCCTGTGACCTCAAACCCATCTTCTTCATGTCTGGGGCTTTTGTTGAGGATACAGTCAGTGCGTCACAGATGTTGTTATGACTGGAGACACAATGAATGAAACTAGGACAGTAGCAATGTCAGATATGACCTCATTCAATCAAATCACCACACAAGCATCAATATATAATTATAGTATTAATAATTATGTATATATTACATTAAAATACAGTAGCTGCAATGATAACTAGAAGAGGAAAGTGTGTCAAGGCAAACTTTACAAGTTGGGTTATACTGAATAAAAGAAAGCTTGAAACATGTGCCTAAGAAATGTGACCACAAAACCAGTCATAATATTTTAAATAAAAAATAAGCTGAATAAATAAGCTTTCCATTGATGTATGGTTTGCTAGGATAGGACAATTCAACTACAACTATTTGAACATTTGGAATGGTGCAAAAAAAATCTAAATATTGAGAAAATCGCCTTTTGAAGTTGTCCAGATGAAGTCCTTAGCAACACATATTACTAATAATACAGTTTTGATACATTTACAATAGGAAATTTACTAAATATCTTCATGGAACATGATCTTTACTTCATATCCTAATGATTTTTGGCTTAAAAGAAAAATCGATAATTTTGACCCGTACAATGTAAGCTTTTGTTGGCTATTGCTACAAATATACCTGATGCGACTTATGACTGGTTTTGTGGTCCAGGGTCACAAATGTACTCTTTGTATTCTTGTTGGTTTCGTTGATACCATTTTCAAGAAAAGTTTACATTTACTAAATCTAAAATGTCATGCGGTGTAACCATAAAGTACACCGTCGTAACATATTTCCCTTGTTGCCTTGAGTACATTAATCTTTTTTATTTTTATTTAAGTTTGTGAAATTTTTGAAGGTACTGTACAGAGGCTTGTTGCATGAAGCTAGCTTAGCAAACTCTGATATTCAGAGTAGAATTAGAGTTGACAAAACCATACAAATCCAACTTGGTTTAGCTCAGGTTCATCAGGCTCACAATGCTCGGTATCAACATTCTCCATCAACTCAGGGTTTGATCCAGAGTGTGTGATTAACTAGAGCTGCGATCAGGCAATCACACGGGAACATGGAGAGTGTCAGTTTGATTCACTTCACTGTTGAAGATGAGATCGTTATGAAAAATGTAATGAATTTTAAATGCATTTACAAGGACTGAAATAAACACTGATGCTGCAAAAGTTTGAGAAGAGGGCTGAATGAAAACATCTGACTATATCAATGCAAGTGTATCAACTGAATTTAAATAGATTTTTTATGTTCACAAATAGCTCAAAAGAAAACATCTGTTTACAATATTTATATATTAAAACTTGTATTTATATTCACCGATCAGGCATAACTTTATGACTACCTTCCTAATATTGTGTTAGTCCCCCTTTTGCTGCCAAAACAGCCTTGCGTAAGTTCTTCCAGAAAGACTCCAATGTTACATCACTCATTACGCTTAGATCTAACCAATCATCATATAACATTTGGAGTATAAAAGATCGGTACTTACACATGTCTGAGTTTGCAGATGACGACGCCAACATTCACCCACATCCTCCCCACCATCACCAGGATGGTCCCTGCCCATACCTCCCGGGGGGTCGGCTACACCCCTGCCTTCATCTTTAGGCAGGACATGCAGAGTCCGTTACCCTCTGAATGTGAGCTACAGACCAACGCCAAATAACTTATAATACAATATTTTTCTTTCATTTGCTGGTCTGTTAAATAAATGTCCCCACCGAGTCTTTATATGTAGAAATATGGTAGAAATATGTGACTTTGCTCACAGCTGATTTGGTTTGCGATCTCTAATCCAGAATAAAACCTACTCCGGAGCATCTTAGCCATGTAGCGCAAGTTACCACAGCTAAAAACCAATCCACCTTCTTGAGGCTGAAAAACCAGAGTCTGCTTAAACTAATCTCCAATTTACCTGGGTAGCAACTGAAAGTGATTTAATGCAACAGGCCTCTGCTATTATATTATCTGATATTTGAAGAGATTCATTGACCTTGACACACAGTTGTGAGGCTCTGCAGGGTCTCTATGATCTCATTGCATTCTATTTATATGATGCCAACATGCTTAGTCAAGTCCACATAACTTGATTTTTACCACCAAGTAATACCACCATAACACTAGGGTATTCTGCAAGGCTGCCAGAGGGTTGCCCTTATATTTTCCGCTTTGCAAAAATCATAAAGTAATATCATACCTCTCTTCAACAAGCCACACAGCTATTCAGTTACTGCTCTCTGCTTGCTACTATAGACTCTTCTTGCTACTATAGACGAATAATTGACCTTTTCTCAGAAATTCACTGTTACTCTTACCAACCTTGTGTAAGTGATTGGCAGCCAAGGTAAATCCAAAGGATTCTTATTCTTATTCAAAGAGCAGGCTGGATTGATTTCAGATAAGATTGAAGTAGCTTCTTAAAGGGACCGTTCACCCAAAAATGAAAATTCTGTCATCATTTACATAAGTAGGAGGAAGAGGCATTGGGAAAGTTGCGGCAAAGGAAGGAGAAATAATACATAGAATATTTGAGAAATCCTCCCACTTCGGATGCTTTCTGGCATTATTTTTATACCATGGAGGGCGTTAACAAATGAGAAATCAAAGGTTTGGTCCAGTAATAGCATCTTCCTCTAGGGTCTGACAGGCCTGGTTGTTCCGGAAAATGTGACGGCAGTGGGCCGAACCTAGAAGCGTGGCAACAGGCAGAAGGGACTTCAACGTTCAGCCTTTTTGTTCAGGAGAAGTCTTCAGCATTCCCATCTGAAATAACCCGTCTTCGTATACCCTCCCACATCACGCACTCTCTTTTATTGTTTTCATTTCCCAGACAACCCATTATTACATGCTGAGGCGGAAAGTGGGTTATGTTTTGGAACCGAAATCTGCATTCTCCTGATCTCTCTCTCTCTCTCTCTCTCCATTGTCCGTTACTCCCTCATCATGTGTAGCAAGAAAAAAAAAGACAAAGCCACTTCTTAATTAAGGCCGCCAATCATTTGGAAGAGAGATTTGGGTGTGGAAACAGATCCACGTGGCGTCCTAATCACACTAGGCAAATCTCTATTGTCAGCGCTGGATCCTGGGACAATGGAAGTCGTGGTTTGTCACTGATTAATTGGGCGCACAGATTAGGAGCAATAGATTTTTTGTTTTGTTTTCGTTCACTAGCCGTCTCACTCCCATTCAACAGGCAGAGAGAGAGAGACAGGTGCAAAGAATCAAGCTTCTTAACCCGCCCTGACACCATTCTGCTTGTCTTTTCGTCTGTAAACCAAAGGATGTCAAGTAAAGCTCTAGAGTCCTGCATGTTTAATTAATAATCTGTTGGAGAGGGATTATAGAGTGGCAGCAAGAGAACGAGACAGGGGAAGTGAGAAGAGATAATATCACAGGCTGCATTGTGTCTGGGTTCATGCCGTTAAACTCAAGGATTAGCAACAAGTTACAGAGAAGGTTGAAAGAAAGTTTGCATCAGATCGGTGGGCAACTGGGGGAGTTCTGGAAAAATCTGAGGTGAAACTTCACATATTCTTTCTGGGATAATGTGCACATGGGTTAAAGGCCCACTGAAGTGCCTTGAAATGTGCAGCATTATTCAATCTGTTGACGTAATTTCCCCTGAAACGGCTCCTGCTGTTAGCAGCTCCTCCCCCTTTTTAAAACAGCCAATAGCGTTTTGTTAATATCACAGTTTAACTAGAGCCTTTCTGTTTGGTGAAGCCACAGTTTCCTCCTAATCTCTAACTGTTTCTCATCATAATCTCCTCCACATCGCTTTGAAATACAGCATTCTGTGCAGAATTTAAATGGGTCCAATATGTTTTGTTGTTTGCGACGACTCGCACATATGATCCGAGCTGTGTCTCTAGTCAACGGCTCTGGTCTAGACTATATGTAAAAGACTAATGTCAAACCAGACTTCATTCGTCTCAACTGAAAGCATATTTACACTGTCTGAATCGTTTCCTATCGCATATATATGCACTATGTGCCATTCACCATGTAGAAAATAGTAAATGTGCGAACAGCTGACCGATTTCAGCCACTGCTTCAGCGTATATTTATAGTGTAGGGGGCGGGATGCTTCAGATTCTAGAGAGCATTTGATTGGACGAAAAATGTGATGAGAAGCTGAAGTCTGCGATGATGTCATCAAAATCTGTGATCCATTTTAACGGAAGTGAGACTGTAAGTTTTGAATGCTTATATCTCCTAAATGTGAATTTTGTCATTGTTTTGGAACACACCAGCTTATTCCTAACCTTAAGGCTAACATAGTCATACTAAAAGCTAAAAAACTTCAAAGTGTTTTTTTGATAAAAAAAAAAAAAAAAAAAAGGGAAATTTATAGTTTGTATGTCAATCTAATCCATCTGTTTGTGTTCCAGTCCAATTTTTGCTTGATCCAGTCCACATAAAGTTCAAGTTAATTTCCCCTTCAGGTAGTTGAGAACCCTGGTAAAATCACAAATTAGCAAAGTAGCAATTGTAATATTGTATAGTTATCCATATAATGTACTGTATGTATTTCATTATATAAACCAATTGACATTCCGGTAACACTTTGGACATTCTACTAACTAAGTTTGCAACTACATATCAACTAACAGTCATTAGGGTATTAGTAGATATATTAGTAATACTTGCTAACACTTTATTTTGATGCCCCCAACAGACATTCTACTGACTATAAGTAACTTTGCAACTTCAACTCAATTTATGTAAACTTAAATTCTACTTACCAAAACTCTAACACCTAATCCTAACCTAACAGTTTACTAACAGTCTACTAATTATCTAATGGGACTTAATTGACATGTAGTTGGAACGTTACTTACTTTGTCTAAAGTAGACCATTGAAAGAAAGTGAAACTGACATTTTATAATCCAATTGGAATATGCCTAACGGACATAAATAGACATCTTTAATTGCAGTTCTGGGAGAATTTGTAACAAACCTGTTCTAACTTTGTTTTGGCATTACATTTTGGCAAAAACACACCAGTTTATACCTGCAACATTTGATACCTCCAATGGTTTAAAATGAGATATGTGAGTCATAAGCATAGCGTTATGCAACCTACACCACTGAGTCACCAGATTTCCCAAAGTTTGCCAAGTTAGAGGCATCAAAGTTTTGTTTGAGGAAGATAGTATTAAGTAAACTTCATATTCATCTTTGTTTGCTCTGATAAATGTGTGTGAATTCTGTACTTCTCAATGGGATGAATGGAAGTATAGACACATTTTAATTTCTATAGTCTATACAGCAACATATACAGCTACACAGCAGGAGATTGCTGCACCATTATTTGAATGTCCTACCACTTTTTTTGGAGTTTTATCCACCTCCAAAAGTCAAATACATAGCCCAACTGTGGCATATGGTTTATATGCCAGTCTGTCTGTTTGGGTGGTTCTTTGCCTTGATAAGATGGAAATTCCTGCCACTTTTAAAATCATGCCAGAGTGATTGTATTTACAAGATGAGTGCACATAAATGGAATCACAGTGTCATAATTGCTAGTGGGAAACTTGCATTTTCTTTGAACTTCTGATTTCTGAGTTGAGGGCGTATCAGTTGAAGAATCCCAGTAGTAGATGATGGACTGGGGAACAATAGTTTTGAAACCTCTATATCCCAACTGCTCTCAGATCAGAGCAAAAGCCCAACATCTACCAACGCACTAGCAAGAACACACTGAGATCTTAGAATAAACCAACAGCATCAAAGAATATGTTTGAATCCCCGAGGCTGTCTCACATCTGTCAGAACAGATGCCTTCATCTTAACACCCATTTTTATTTGAAGTTGATATTTTCGATTTTGGCTCTTGGTGTAAAAAGTAGCAGTTGTGTGAGACTCGGTGTGTGAGAGTCATGATGAATGTGTGTAGGTGAAAAGAAGTGAGAAGAGCTTTTACATTGTTTGATGATGCCAGAGGGAGAGAGTTTGAAATCTTCTCAAACTGCTTTGGAGTTTCATTTTTTTTTTTTTTATCTGACAGGGGTGTTTAGTGATTCTGTCAGGAGCTCCACCTTGAAGATCACATGTAGTGAAAAAAACTACTACCACACACGCATAACTGTGTATGAAACCTAGGAAAGTGGACAACTCATTGCAGGCATGTTGTGAAGGTAGGATGTGTAAAGAGATTAGCTAATGCTGCTCTTACAATTTCCTGGGGTATTCACTGAGTATTTGTTGACTAACAGTCAGAACATTATGGTATTGCTTGCTTTTTAATAGTACAGAGTATGGCTTCATACAGTGCACACACACACACACACAAAAAAAAAACCTTTTGTCTCTTAATTTAAGCCATGGTGTTTTGGGGGTGATGTTGGTGGTTGTGGCGTAAAAGTCCCATTAAGAAAAGTTAGGCGAAGCCAGAGCTTTCCCTATCCAATCTTTTTTTTCCCTCGTCTCAAGAAATATCTGCGTACACACAAAATTGCTGGAACCGACTCAAAATGATACATGCCAGTATGGTAGTATACATGCCAGACCAGTATGTGGTGCTGTAATTCTGCCACAGAAATACACTAAACACAGAGAAGAGTTGTGGCTAGAAGGGGTACAGCAATGGTAGGATGTAGGCAAATGATAAAATAACAATAAATACATTTGCTACTTACCAGATGTGTTTAATTAACGACTACACCTACCCCAACCCTAAACTTACCCTTACAATAATGCAAATACAGTAATTAAATGACGCAATATTGATGTGCGCATGCCCAGTGCCTGTAGTTGTATCGCCTTCTAGTCTTTAACGTGTGGCACGTGGCGTGATGACATCACCATTTCACAAAATATACGGATTGGCTGTACACACGAAAATGCAAGGGTGTCGTTTTCAGATTTATCCACTCTGGGACCCGGTTTAAAAAAATACCGGTTTCAGGCTCCTAAAACGCTGGATCCGTGTGGACGAAACGCTGATACGATACAGTTCTTTTACGTATACAGCTAAACGCGTCTCCGTGTGGGCCTTAATCTGCTGGACGGCTGCTATATTCTATATGTAAGTCTCTTCTTCTATGCATAAAATCTTCAAAATAATGGATCTTGATTTATGATTTAATAACAGCAGTATTTAAATCAGCAATACAATGAACAGAACAAATTAACTACTGCATATCCTAAATGTAGGTTCTTTAGCTTAAATTAGACTAAAAAACTACTTTTTCAGCATTATTTATGCATACAGTCTACAGTAAATAAACTGGACCATTGGCTCTTTGAACTGGAAGGCTGGTCTTTAATTCCTGCAGTTGCAATATTGAGTGTTATCATTTCTTCTATTTTTATAATTTCCACTATTTTTTTTATGACTAGTTTGTCTCCTCCCCCTGTAAAGTCACCACCATGTAATCCGAATGGACAGTTCTTATTTTTATGGAATATTGCCGTGTTTATTATATATGATTTATCTATGCACATTGTTATTATTATTGTTATTATTATTTATGTGCCCTCATAATATTTAACCAAAAACATTAACTTCCTCTCCCTCTCGCAATGACATCTCTTCTATGATGATGAGTGCACTGGAGCGAAGACTGGCCAATGATACCTCTTCAACCCATCACACTCTTTGAGATCGCAGCAATGACAGCTGATGACTGTCAAAACGCGTCATCACAGTCTGAAAAGGTTTCATTAGAAAACGATCCAACAGTCTAATCAATTCCCGATAAAATCAAGCCCCAGCCTATTTTTTTTTCTTTTTAAAGCTGTTTCAATCAGATATGTTACAATAGACTTTACCCCATAATTTACTCACCCGCAAGCCATCCAAGGTGTATATGACACAATCAGAGTTATATTAATAAATATCCTAACACTTCCAATAATGGCAGTGACATGTCCACTGAGTTTGAAGCTCAAAAAAGCACATCCATCCATAATAAACGTAGCCACTCCACACGGCTCCAGGGGGTTAATAAAGGCCTTCTGAAGTGAATCGATGCGTTTGTGTAAGAAAAATATCCATATTTAAAACTTTATAAAGTAAAATATCTAGCCTCCACCAGACTGCCTTTGAGCTTCAAACTCAGTAGACCGAGTCACTGCCTTTATAAAGCATGGAAGCGTCAGGATATGTATTAATATAACTCTGATTACGTTCATCAGAAAGAAAAAAGTTGTATATACACCTAGTGTCACATGTCTGCCTGTTTAGTTTATCTTTCAAGGTGTGTTTGACATCAGCCGCGGCTGGATGTAACCGATCGGCGAGAGTAGCCGTGTTCAGGCGGGGAGGAGCTGCAAACGGAGACTGCTTCCCGCAGCGACGCTCACGCTGTGTTTGCATACTTTATCACAGATGAAGTTAAATGAATGCAATATTTGTCAATTACACAGATGTTTCAGGGACATTTTCATTTATGGACTGCTTAATACAGCGTCTGTTTGTACAAGAATAAAGTTCAACATAAGCCTACATTATCAATGAAGTGGGGTCTATGTTTTTTATCAGTTTTATTTTGATAAACATGACAATATAACATCGCGACTACATGAAAAGAGGTTTTCCTGTTATAAAAAAAATTAATAAAAATTGTGGCATTAGTAGAGCTGAAGGTTTTAGAATAAACTGGAATAAACACGAAACACAGGTGATCGCTGTCATGCGGTGAATCCGGCCAATCGTGGAACAGCTGTGTCGTCATCAGAGCTCGTGCAGTCACGTGGCGTCGCCGCTGCCTCAAGTCGGACAAAATTTCGAACCAGCATGCACTGCTTCAAGTCAGCCGCCGATCGGTCTGTGCAAGTCGAACAAGCCTTCAGTTTTGTTTTCATCCTGTCACATGTTCCTTTGTCTTAGTTTCCCGCCACTTGTTTGTTACTATGGTTACCCTCATTAGTTCATTTGTCCCAGCTGTGTCTTGTTAATCATCTCGTTTCTGTCGAAGTTCTTCTTGTTCACTCTGTTTTTGTCCGGTCACCGTTATGGTAGAGTGTGGTTTCCTTGTTGTTCCTAAGAGTTAACATTAAAGTTTATGGTCTATCGAGTCGGAGAAGTGAGTTCCTAAATTTCCAGCAAATCATTGGGTTCGTCTTTCTCTCTTTCTTCTTCACACTCACACACACTGTTTCCAGTTTTGATTTGAGACCAATTTATTCTGGCTCAGTGACATCATGGGCACCAGTGCAGAGCCGGCGCTCCACGATCTGAATGCAGGAAAGCAAAATGCCACTGAGAAAAAAAAGACACTCATTATCAGGAACCACAGGAGTGAAATGGATAAAAGTGTGCAACTGTGTGTAGTGGGAGGTCATTTGAAGGACACTCTTCGTTAGTTATGAGAAAGGACATTGATGCTGATATGTGACCTGTGATCGATTGAGTGTGTGTGTGACAGTAGAGTCCTTGTCTTCAGAGCTCACTGCAGCCCTTGTATTTTCAGCGCTGTTGGACAGCCTCAATGGCAGCTTCACTTCACTAGAGGCATGTGTGTGTGTGTATGTGTATTTGTGTGTGTCTATCCCAGTGGGGGCTTCAACCTCTAAACCACTAAATGATTATATTTATTAAAATGATAAAATGGATGGCACCTTAATGGGACAATAAAAGCCTTCCCTACCCCAATAAATGCTTTTATTATTATTAAACATTTCGTTAGCACTTTATTTTAGAACATTTTACTAATTTTTATTGTAAGTAAATGCCTTTCCGATGTGGTGATATGTGATGGGAAAAGGAAGAAGGCGGATTTGAACCAGTATCGATCAGTCAAAACCTGACTACGCCACTGAAGACATTGAAATACATGTGTCTTTTTGTAATCTTGTTTGGCCCAACCAGAGCTAGGGCGATAAGCACTTGCCAACAGGGCACGCTATTTGCACTTGGTGTAAATAGACACTCTGTTTATGTATTGGCATCAGTACCTGAAAACTTTCTCTTGTAATACATCCACACCACTAGGTGTCAGTATAATTTCAAGGCTAGCGTTATATATGCCAGCATAACATAAACAAAAAAAAAACTAAACAAAAAAAAACAACACCACACATGCACACACAGGCACAAAAAAACATTTAAAGCTGCCGTAGGCACCAAACAAAGTGACAAAATAGTGATTGTTTGCGAACTGGTTTCCCAAACATGCCAGACAAGAAGTCCCCTTTAATTTCTGTGCTAATTCTGTCTATAGAGCTTCTCTTATACTAAATTTGGGATAATACTTGAACATTTCTTAAAGGCTTCAATAGTTAGTGTGTGCAAGATCTACCACTTTATTCCAGAACTCACAAAGTCCCAGTGTGTGTGACCTTTAGTGAGTCTTAACGCACATATCAGGAGTCCCACTGGGTTTGTCCCTCCTTACACCGGCTCCAGCAGTTTCTGGGACATCTAACAGTAGAAAGTATGAAAAAAGTGATAAAATGAGGGTCATCTTTAAGCCGACGGAAGAAGGGTTTTATGTATTATCCTGACCCTAGTGACCTCTCATGGAGCATTCTGGGTCATGGTCACAGAGATAAATGAGAAGACTGGAAGTCTTTTTCTGTCAGATTGATTTTTTTTTTTCACTCAGAGGAGGGGAAGGGAAGTGTGAAGATGAGGAAAACAGTGGAAAGAGGATAATACGGGGAAATGAGAACAGACAGATGCTCTAGAGCTCAGCGTCACATCAGCAGCACAAAAGCTATTAGGAGATTTTAATGCAATAGTTCACTGTAAATTGCAGTTCTGCTATCATTTAATCACCCTTATGTCGTTCCAAAACGTCTCTCCTCAAATGGAGAAGTTTAGCAGAATGTGTGTGTTGCCACAGTGTGAGTGTCCATATGTTAAATGTAGATCCAATCTCTTGCTTCTCAGATTTGAGAATAAGAGCCCGGTAATCTTACGCGTCTCTTGTAGAGGTTTAGAGGATATCTCCTCAGTTCCGCAAGTTGTGTTTAGATTTACCAAGATACCAAAGTCTGCAATCCAAAACCATAGATCTCAATATAGACTTTCCCATCAAACTTTCAAAGACCGAATGGTCTGAGCGACCGTATGTAAACAAATGATTTCTTCCAAGGAATTTTAGGAGAAACGTTTGAAACAGTATTGGCACATCACTGAGAACTTCATTCATTCTTGCATGATCTGAGAGAGCAACTTTCAAAAACATTAAAATTGTATTCTGCCTTTACACATAAAAGGCATGTCTGCTTGATTAAAGTTTAGCAGTGATGGAGTCTGTTTTTCACTTTATGCTGTGTAGGGCACCGTCTGGAGATCTTTACTTACTGGAAGGCTGCAGACTTTACCAATTTTATTCCTGAGAAAGCAAACATTATGAAAATCTGTTTTCCCAGAGCTGCTGTAAGGTTCCACAGCCACATGACTGCAGCTTATGCACATGCGTTAGTAAGATTCTTTTACAGGAGACTTCACTGAATCATCGTTTCAGATGAGTCATTGTCCCTGAAATTTTGTAGATTTTCTTTTTCTTTTCTGAACTTCTAACTCATACAACTAAAATTATTAGCTTTGCAGTGTAAAAATAGGTACATTAGATGAGAAACTATAAGAATTAGGGCAACACAATATTGTAGGATATTTAATATGCTAGAGACTGCTCTTAAATGGCCTCTACAGACATAAGCTTTTATATATATACTAGGGATGGGCATCTCAAGCAAAAATAATATTCGAAGATCGCTGGGAATTATTCGATTATTATTCGAAAATCGCATCTCCTCCCCCCGCATGCATGCATGTATACACATAAACAGAGAGGGAGAGGGATAGAAACCATTCACACTCTCAGTCTGTATGATAAAAAACTGTTTAATTTATTAGGGAATTGGCTATATTCATTTAAGCCATATAATTATTGTAACATGTTGAAACATGACTGTTATTTGACATCGCCTCAAGTTACCGTAACCGTTATATGCCACACAAGTCTGCAGTGTGTGTGTGTGTGTGTGTGTGTGTGTGTGTGTGTGTGTGTGTGTGTGTGTGTGTGTGTGTGTGTGTGTGTGTGTGTGAGCGAGCGAAACTCAGGTGCGCACTTGTTCAGGATGAAAAGTAACCAGCGCATGCGTTTTAGCCGATCACAATGTCATTAGTTCAATAACGTAAGGGATGATAGTGTTGAGGATTTACCTTAGATACAACCTTTTTTTATCCTCCCGTCTGATTACACACTGACTGTAGCAGCCATTAAAATAGTTCAGTTTTGTTTTTAATGTCAAAGTAGTTAGAATTTGTTTCGTTTCTTTATTAAGATAATTTAGAAAAATGTGTGGAGCATTTTTTGTTTGTTAAATTAAAGTTTTTGTTTTTTAAAGTGACGAGCAAGCGGCCAGCGGCATGTTTGATCAATTTAGCCTCTCAAATCAACACTTGACTTGTCTTGCCTATAATAAAGTCAATAGATATAAACACTTCATGAATATCAAAATGTTAGTTTATATGTTTACTATCACCACCACAGTAAAAAATCCCTTATGAAAAATAACTTTTATTGTAGTAAAAGTGTAGTAACCATGGTTTTTTGGCTAATTGATTACCATTTATATAACCACAGTTTTACCACAAATACCATGGTTAAACTATGGTTAGAGTAGTAAAACCATGGTTCATTTGTGGTTACCATGGTTTAACTACAATAACCATGTTTTTTTGGTTTTATTTGTAGTAAAACCATGGTTCATTTTCGTAAGGGGTTTTTGACATGTTGAGGCATGGATTGATGCTGATCGCAATGGCGATCGCAAACGAAACAGGCTACACAATCTACTAATAAACTAAATACAAATAAATAACATGCAGTTTGTCTTACCTTACACCTCTCCGCAAAATGAATATAAATCCTATCTTCAGTTCCCATGCTATATGCACATTTAATGGGGGTTCACGTCAACGAAAGCAACAGATACGAGCTGCATTTTATTCATCATCAGCTCATGATCAAACACTGCAATAGAATTGATTTGTATTAGTGGTCGGATATTAATCCGTCTTGAAAGAATTTCGAAAGGCTTTTACGCCTGGTCTTTTCACAATCGGTTAGATATCTAATCAGAGAAAACGAATGAAGTGAGCAGGTGTAAAAGCCATAACTCTTGCAGCTGCGCCGAAGGAACGCTCGCTGCTGCTGCTGGCGCGGACTCTGAACACCGGTCTTGACAGTTGCGTGGTCTCGTGTTGTTTCCACCAGCACATCTCATAGTTTCTTTTAATTAATGAATGTCTAAAATATAAGAAGGAGAAGCCTAAAATTATCGCGTCACCACCACATCTGCACCGAAAACATATACAGGTAATGTTACAGGTAAATACAGGACGATAATCGCACAACCTATTCGATATTCTATAATTAAATCAACTAATGGAATATTTGAAAATCGTGACTCATCCCTAATATATACATTTGCATAATGCCCAGTTTTGGGAAGGTTACTTTGGAATTGTAATAAGTTACAGATTGCAATTTTCCTATTTAAAATGTAATAAGTAGTGTAACTATTTCAATTACTTTATTAAAGTAATGTAACTGATCAGATTTGATTACTTTTTGGTTACTTTTCTAAATTCCAGCGCTGGAATGCATTTGTATCACCCGCCATGGTGGCAGCTCTTTGATTGATTGAGAACCAATCAAAAGCATCAGAATAGCATCACTTTACTAAACGACATGGCAGGAGGCATTGTGCACATCAAAAACAGGCAAAGCACCAAATTAATATTAACATATTCTAGCTTTTTACAGAAAATATTCAGATGTAGCCCCCTTTGTAATCATTGACAGTTACTGTAATTCAATTAAAAAAAAAATTCTCAGTAACTGTAACTGATTACAGTTACATTTGTTTTGTAATTAAATTATGTAATCTAGTTACATGTAACTAGTTACTCCCCAACACTGATAATGCCAGCCTGTGGACTTTATTGGCTGGCTACGAGCAACATCTACTTTGACCCACCTTCAAACACTGAATTTGTATCTGAGGCCTGGGAAAGTTTGGTTCCCGATGTCGATATGTAGAGAAGGTGCTGTTTTCTGTGCTGCAAATTCACTTCTCATGCACTTCAAAAGGACGAAGACTCTGGCTCTAATTGATATGGTAAAACTGACGCAATTGTTACTGTTCATATCACTGTGTATCAAGTGCTGAGAAGCCTCTGGAGCTGAAATTCAAATATTGTGATATAGGTGTTTTGTTTCCAATGTGCACTGTAAGCAGTAGACCAATCACAATTGCCTAGGCCATCTGATCAATCAGAGCAGTGTAGGCTCGTGGAAAGGAGAGACTGAATCTGAGACTGAATCAAAGCAGCCTCTTTTCAAACTCTTTGAGGAATGGGATGATGTGCAATGTATATTATGAGAAAATTAAAGTGTCTTTTAACCTTGGATGCATGTAAACTTATTGTAGGAGACCTCAAAAACAAAAATTGGGAACCTTTATAATAGACTAATTGGGGCACTTTAATAAATGGATAATGTGCTAGCTGAAATAGCAGATGTAAATTAAAGTTTTGCTGCATCGCTTCGGATGGAACCTATAAATGTTCATAATTAGTATAATGATTATGTGTTGTATTTGTTTTACTGTACATCAAATTAATCTGCAACATTAAACATCTGAGAAGCAAGATACTTTTTTCTCCATTTAAATCTCGTTAGTTCCTCCAGCTTTAACCCTAAAATGCATGAATGTTTCGCCAATGATTATTATACATTCGGGTCTTATAGCGGCCCGGACCTATATCTAACACGGATGGATCTCTACCTGTCGCGATAATAGAAAACTCTCCTGATGTTAGTGTAACAATTACAGAAGAATAAAATAAAGCATATCTTGTTACCTTTTGGAGCTTAGTATGGTTCAGTTTGAGCAGATGTTTTATACCATCATCACTGTCCTCGTCAGAGCTCATTTCCCAGTACATTCAGCATCTGGCTCATATCCGTGATCTCAAGCATATTCTCAAAACTATCAATAACTGATCAATATTTTGATTGCTGTGAGCTTCTTCACCAGATCCACCATCAAGTGACAGTGACACTAATGTTTGATTGCGTTCAGCACTTGCTCTGCCGTAAATCTCAGAGCATTTCAAGTTTTGCTGATGATTCTTCTATTCTTCTGTTTTCTGCCTGCGGTAACTATGAGTGAAACGTCACTTCATCATTGTGTATCAGCCACCTTGTGAAATAAAGTTGAATTGCACTTATTCAGTCATCAAAGATTTAGTGTTATATACTTAGAGTACAACGGGGCTAAAGGCACACCTTAAGAAAAATGTGCTTTTCACTACTCCTATAATGTATGATATACAGAAAAAAATATATGTTTGTATTTAACATTTATGGAGCAACAGATTTTGTGTGAATATAAATCATAAAAGGTTTCTTTTATTTAAAAATCTTAAAAATGTATGGGGTGTCGAGGGGGGCCTTTAACCCCACACATGGGGTAAAAGGCTCACCAGCATGGGGCAAAAGGCACACAGTATTAATACAAATACTTCAGCTAAAATAATATGTTTTTAATAATGTCAAAGTTAATACTTGTCCAAAACAATCACTTTAACAAAGTCTGAACTATTTTCTGTTTATTTTAATGAATAAAATAATTCATTTTTGATCAGTAAATATCCTGTCATTAAAATATGTTAATATAGAAATATATCTGAAAAATATAGAAACAAAATCATTTAAAAAAGTAAAGATTCTGAAAGCATTGAAGGAGATCCCATAATAATTTAATATAGATTTACAGTAGTGACAATAAATGATATTTTATTATACGATATGATTATATCACATTTTTAAATCTGATGGTTTCATTATAAATATGGCGATTATCTCTAAAGTGGACAGACAACTTAATATATGATACTTACGGTCTGAATCTAATCATGTCATGTCAACAAATGTTAAAGTCAGCCGCTGTTTATTATCATGTTAAATATGGAGCCTTTTGCCCCAACAGCAGGGGGGCCTTTTACCCCAAATACCATACTTTTACATATTCTTCCGTTATTGAAAAACTGTTGCTTTAATTACCTTGAACAAAACTGACAAACATTAACAAAACCTGTGTTTCAAAATATATTCAATCATTTTAGCGATTCTTATTTGCTACTTAAATCTACAAAATTTTTTAAAACCTCAAATATTAGATCAAATGAGCGCAGAATCAACTTTGCGCTGCTGCCCATGATCACGTCAAAGATCAGACAAATTTCCACGTGCATCTTGAAAAGTGGATGTTTTGGAAAGTGCTGAGGCAAGTTTTTGTGCCATCTAGTGGTTTAGAAGAAAATAAAATCAAAGGAGCCTTTTACCCCATGGAGCCTTTAGCCCTGTTGTACCCTACACTGTTACACACCTCGGGTCGTTAGCAACCCTATACAATTTTTACAAAAATGGAATGGGAAAACAGACATTCTTTTATAAGTTTATAATTTTTTTCTTGGTTATAATGAATTGATTGAGGAATACTAAGAAGGTTGATGTCTAACTTTAAAAAATTAGTAGGAGGGTAGTGAATTATGTCCTGGGTCACTAAAGACCCATGGTATGCGTTTAAGGGTTCATTTTTTTTTCTTTTTCTGTGGGAACTAACATGGGGCATTAATGTACCATCATTTAACTATTGTTGAAACAGAAAGTGGAAAGCCAAATAAAGGAAAAAAAAAAAAACTTAAAAAAAGCCAGTATGGTGGTTTGTGCACTTCGATGCACTAATCATTCAGACTACCTAACCAGCAGTTACTGTCAAGTTGCTTATTATCTCAATTATCATTTGCCAACAAAATGATGACCACATATTTCAGCTTTCAGTGACAGCGTGTTTTCATGAAACATCCCGAAAACTGAAAGCCAAATAGGTGCTTTAACTGTACATGGTAGAACATTGTACAAAAAGTCAAACACAAAGTTCAAAGGTGTAATAAGTGAGATAAGGGAAAAGGAAAAACTTGACAAGACTCTCCACAGACAGCCCCAGGGAAATTTAGCAGGGCAGACAGAGAATTATAAATTATAAACAAACCTCCAAATCCACAGTCATACCGAACCTCATGATAACAACAGACCTGAGTGAATTGTAAAGAGGGTTCGACAAGATAAGCGCCAAATCTGTGTGAGAGATGTGAGGTTTGCTCGAAACTGAGAAGGCAGTTTTGTGGATGGCAGAACCTTCTTAGATTTCTCGATACAGACTAGCACTTTTATCACACGCATCTTCTACTAATGGTCTGCAAAGTTTGGTACTTTTTTGTCTTGGTTACGGTCCACCTTCGCTGTATAGAAGACAACAGTTGCGTGTTGAGGTTCTGAAATCTGTGATCTGTAACAACGTGCCCTGGTGATGCTTCCAGGTCTCTGTAATACTGTTTGTTGGCTACATACAACATCACTTTAACATCTTTACCCAAGTAGTTTTATTCAAATTCATACCTTCGGGGAGGGGATTCCCACAGCGAAGACGAGCGACATGATTTCATGGTGTTAAACTGATTTCAAAGCTATAAACTCCACACAGTCGGACACATTTCAAATTCCTCTTAGGACAGCTGGCAAAATCTTCCATTTCTGGCATGTTTCATTTTACTACCTTAATTGTGTATGTGTCAGTTATAACCTCTCTATGGGTCTCTTCAGGTCAATATTAACTCTTTCATAGCTCAGGAGACATACAGTAAAGACGAGAAAGTCATAAAGGCATGAGGGTGAATAAATAATGAAATATCCCTTTTGAGCCCGATCACGAAAATACGTATCAATAATACAAGTGTGCAATGTCATGGAATGTATACAGCAAAATGAGTTTTGGCGTGCATACGGTACGCAGTTTTTCACATGCATATGATAAGCACTTTATGGCGCATTATACGCACAAACCCCCCGCCCCCCACCCCCATCCTACCCAACAGCGTGTCATATACACGCCATAAAACTAATTTTGGCATATACATTCCACGACATTGCACACTCGTAATATTGATATGGAGTCTCATGTGATCGTGTTGCCCTTTAAGTATCTTCTCTGTCTTACATTTCCACTAAAATCAGGGGACATTAAAGTCCCCCGTCAATAATTGTATCCCTTAAAACTCAACTTTGATCACCAAAATGAAATATTTAAATGTTAAAAGCCAATGGAAAAATACTATTGACTTTTTGTTGAGGGAACCAGGGTTATGCTAACTACAAACATATATACTGCAGCACACTATTGAGTTTCACAAAATACATGCCATGCTTATTTGGACATATTTTATTTTGTACATTCTATATTTAAAATTGACATGCAGTTTCATGCTGATATGTTGCCTGACATTGTTATACTCAGAATATGAGTCTGATACTGCTCTATTGGGTTTTGGGGCGTGTTTCAACCGAACCAGGAAAGAAAACACCTCTGCAGTCAATTGGATAGACCTACAACCAATCAGAGCAACGGAGTAAGTGACGTATGTTGAGTGACGCATAGTAGTAACTAAGAACGAAATGATTCATTAATTGCTTAGACTTCAGGCTATGCAGTTAGGGTTAGGGTTAAGGTTAGTTCACCTCCTCTCCAAATACGAGTCGTTCTTCCTTTTGTCACTTCACATTTAATCTCATCTGTTCCCTGGAAATATTAGTACACCTCTCGTGTCTCCGGGTTCGAGTCGTTAGTTCTGTCATCAGTGTCTGATCCGGGCCGTGATAGCCCCATATGCAATGCATGCAGTCCTGAAAACAGAATTGATTTGTTCATCTCTCTGAGACACCTCTCGTTGTTCCCGAGTCATATTAAAGACTAGTTCAAAAAGAACGTATCGTTCATGAACGACACATCACTAACCCATAGTTGTCAACAGAACTCAACTGCACGCACGCTGGAAGAAGAGGAAGAAGAAGATGAATGTAAATGGTCTGCCGGTGTTGTAAAAAGATTTTAAGGAAACACGGAGTACTTACCAACACGATCATCATTTTTGAGAGAAATAATAAAGGTGAATGCATATACGAACAAGTTCTCCGTTTAGGATTGGAACGAATTTGCGCTCTTTGGTGACGTGGATGATTACGTTACTGTTGATCATCTGTCCAATCATCGTATAAAGCCCGCCCCGACAATTTGATTGGTCCGAACAGCTCCTGTTTGGGCATAGTTACTCCACAACGGATCAAGTCCAGACCGAACTTCCCGACTTCAAATGTTGTGGGCTGGGCTAAGTTTGGCTGGCATCCAGGCTAGCTGATATGGTTATTGTACCACGTTATCGCTTTTTTTTTTTTCTTTAGTGAAGAATCAATACTCACCTTTTCCCTTTTCCTCTGACCACATCTCAGTTCCCCCATTTATGTGTGTTTTCCTCCTACAGTTTCTTCCCAGATCTGCAAGCTCTATTGAATCAATGTCTCTGAATGAGCATGTGTGTTCAGGCAGAGTCTGTCTGCTTATTGATACAATATATCAGACCTGTGTGCTTGTGTGCACATGCTAGCTCTGTGTTTGTTGCTCAGTTTTTTTTCTCAAATACCAGAGGCCAGATGTGTAAATCTCAGTCCAGTCTGGCTTTCTCTTTCTGTTCTGTCAGTCAGGAAAGGCCGTTCTGAAGGGCGCAGCGCCATGCGGCTCTGGAGACATCAGCAGCGTTCTGTCAGGCTTTCTGATCCTGAATTCAGCAGTCCTGACAGCCACGACACGCTGAACAAATATTCACATCTGAGTCTTTCTCTCATCCATACACGCGCTCCTTCTCCTTCAGTTCTGACAGGAGAATGTGCACCGCTGCAGAACCTCAGATGCACTGATGAATAGCACAATGACATCAGGGAGAAACAAAGCTTTGTGCTGAGTCAGAAACGCACGGCATCTCATGGCTGTCAGCTGGAGACGCTGAATGTTGCAAACTGCAGCGATGAGGCGTGTCTGCGAGACGGGTTTAAAATCTGTCGATCTCTCCTCTTTCTGAAATTAACATCAGGATCAAGCAGATGGAGACACTAAGAAGAACTTAATCATTTTTCAAGTCTGTTGCATCTTTAGATGAAACTCCAAAGCACTTGCATACCCACAGACCTTCTAAAAATCCCTTTTTCTTTGACCTTTTCTTCCTTTTACCCATAATCCCTTTCTAATGAGTTCCTGTTTTCTCATGTTTGAGGCATGTCTTAAGGGATTCAGCAGTAGGCCTGCAGGCATATCTTGTACCCTATGCTTGGCTGCCACTGCTTTGCCCAGCTAAAGTGATGGATATGTCCTGAATTTATGCTGTAAGGCTGCCCTGAGAAAAGATTGCGATGCATCTTTGTGGCAATTACGTCAGTAAATAGTTCAGTAAACAGTTGTGGCACTGTTTTTCAGTGAAAAATCTTGTCTTATTCGCATACTATCATACTTAACCACGTGCTAAATATGATGATTTAAGGTTAATGGCAGAATTCACGTATACAATGACTTAAAATCACATCTTCTACCAAATTCTAAATTAAAATACATTTTTGAAATTTTTTTGGGGGGCAAATCTGAGTCAACAATTAAGTAAAAAAAAATTCAAAAAGGGGAATAAATTGACAAACAAAACAGGGGATCTGGTGTCCTCGGTGTGCCAGGGAATAGTGAAGGAAGGGTAGTGATCGGATAGGATGGGTCCAGGTAAGGGGCGGGGTCCGACGGAAATTGCCTTGCGGGGCGACTCCCAAAAAAGTAATGTAGCTAACTATTAAAGGATTAGTCCACCCAAAAGTGAAAATTATGTCACTAATTACTCAACCTTATGCCGTTCCAAACCCGAAACACGAATGAAGATCTTTTTGATGAAATCTGAGATTGTTCTGTCCCTCGTTTGACAGCTACACAACTACCACTGACGCTTCAAAAAGTTCATAAAGAGATTTTAAAACAAATCCATATGAATTAAACGGTTTAGTCCCAATTTTCTGAAGAGATATGATTGCTGTGATGAATAGATTGAATTTAGGCTTTTATTCACATATAAACATTCATCAACAAAAATATTCGCTTGATGTGCGAGAACCAATGGGGTTCATTCTAGTGCGTTACGCAGCACATTTGGGCTTCCGCAACAACCAATGAGGTTTGTTCTCGCTCGTCAAGCGAGTTCAGTTGAGCTTCTGTTTATGTTTGCTGATCAATGTTTATATGTGAATAAAAGCCAAAATTCAATCTGTTCATCATATTAACCATTCAAGTCTCTTCAGAAATTTGAACGAAACCACTCTTTATGAACTTTTTGAAGCATCAAAGTGGTAGAGCTCTCGGATTTCATCAAAAAGTTGATGTTTTTTTTTGGTGAATTGTGGGGACATTCCATAGGCGTAATGGTTTTTATACCGTACAAACTGTATTTTCTATTAACACATTTTTACTTTCTCCCAAAAAAACTCATGATTTGTAAGCCTTTTGAAAATGGGGATATGGGTAATCCTCATAAGTCACCCTCTCCTTGTAATACCTATGCCATACCCATTTCATTATACACATTTGTGTCTGTGCGCGCGCGCACACACACACACACACACACACACACACACACACACACACACACACACACACACACACACACACACACACACACACACACATATCTATATATGTCACGGGTGCAACAGACAGGCGCAACACAAACTATACATAACGGTACAAACGGTGACTGGACAAAGTGTGCAGGGAAGGGTGCAGGTTAAATAACAGACAGAAATGAGATGATTAACAACACACAGCTGAAACAACTGAACTCATAATGACAGTGACCATGGAAACAAAGGTGTAACTGAACTGAACAAAGGAAGAAATCAAAACACAAGCAAAACAGACACACCTTGACAATATATTACAATATATTACAATATAATTAATTCAAATGTCTTTTTCTTCACTCAGACATTTCAGGCATATATTTTTACATAATAAATAATTATACAAATTCATGCTGATACAATATGGTCATGCAGAATAAGGCTAATATGTGCTTTATAAGTACTAATAAACAGCCAATATATGCATGCTAACAAGCAACTAGTTAATAGTGAGAATTGGCCCCTAAACTAAAGTGTTACTGAAACTATTTTTCCTTATTGTTATATCATTTTAAGAGTCATTAAATCGGACCCTTTCTTGAAATTGGTAAAAGGTATAATGTTTTTAAAAACCATTTGGAATGATACAGTACCTATTAAAATAATTTCATCTCATTTAATTCTGCTTAACAGCTGCACCAAGCACATCATTGAGGTGTGTTAAGAGAGGTCTGACTGCATGTTGGAAAGGATTAGCTCTGAGCTAATAGTCATTAGCAGTCCACTTCAGCCTCTGTAATCAACTCTACCCAGGGACTCATCAATACCGTGTTTACCAGAGTCCTAATACTATTATTGGCTTATTAGAGAGATTGTCTTGCTTGCTGAAAAGGAATGTTGAGTGCTGATAATTTAACTAAGGCCTGCAGACACTCGTTTTGTTTCTTAATTAAACTGAATCTGTGGCCTGGGAATCAGTTGCTGTCATAGGATGTTGAGGAGAGGCTAGTTAATTTCCTAAACTGTTGAAAATCATTTGGTCTTCATTAGTAAATCATGTGTATATGATGATTGTAAGTACATAAGTACTTAATAGTTTACAAATAGCAATATTATCTATAATCGTTCAAATGACTTATTCTTATTTATTAAAACCTTGCTTTGGCTCTGAGACATTAAGTTGTTTATTTCCCTAGTGGAGCTTGTTGGTCAGTAATCAGTATTAAAGAATAAATAAATGTATTTGGTAGGGCTGTCAGTCGATTAAAATATTTAATCGCGATTAATCACATGATTGTCATGAGTTAACTCGTGATTAATCGCAACTTAATTGCACATTTTTCAGTTCTAAATGTACCTTAAATTAATACTTTTCAAGTTTTTTATACTCTAATCAACATGGGTATGGACAAATATGCATGATTTATTATTAGTGAAACCATACTCAAAAGAGTATGAAGACTAGACATGTATCAAAGGTCATAGATGTTTTTTAAAGAACTCATGTCTCTTAAGCCTAAACTTAAAAATTCAGAATAAGCAGTGCTTTCTCTCATTTTAAAAATAGAAATAGGCATTTTTACACTGGTAGTTTAGTTCAGAACGGGGCACGGTTCGCATGAAAAATTGGTAATGTGAAAGCTGTCATGCGGACCTGGGAGCGCACCAGGGTACCGGACCTGGGATGAGGAGGTGCTCTGAGTTCAGTTGCACTCAAACTGTGCCGCGATTCGCGTGAACAGTGTGAGAAACACGGACTCGGGAGCGTTCTGGTTCGGAAAAGTAACCTACACATTCGTTTTAGCCGATTGTAATGTATTTAGTTCAACAAAACGCGTGTAAGTGGTGTTAATGATTTACCTCGGATACGAGCGAGAGCGAGCTTGCAGTGTATTCGCGCATTGCGCATCTCCTCAGAGTCCCATTGCAAGCATGCAACAGAAAGCCCCCTTCATCCACACATAGCCTACAGTAAACCCATAAACCCCGTTTTCTATCATGCCCTGTGCATGTTTGTGATTATGTAAGATGGACGCAAATAAAAAGCTAACTTATGTAGGCTATATAACGTCACTTGTTTCAAAATAGTAATGTTAATGTTAGCCCTTTTCTTTCCCTATTTCTGTTTGCTGCTGCATTCTTTACGTCTATGGCTGCTCTCGATTTCTCCAACTACGGGCTAGGCCACGGATCAAACAGAAAACGTGCGCTGCGTTAATCGCGCGTTAATAAAATTAGTGCCGTTAAAATTAATTTGCGTTAATGCGTTATTAACGCGTTAATTTTGACAGCCCTAGTATTTGGTCTTCCAATGGACTTGTCTGAAACAAGTTATTTGTTAATATGATGTACTGTATTCGAGTGGGACATGTTTCTTAATCAATAACCTGGAAGACCATTTCAATCAGCCAATCAGATTTGGGGGTTATAGCTAGTGCTGTTGGTCGTTCCTTGCAGTAACCTACTTGGCAAAATCACATAAAACTTTTTGGTTGTTCCTAAATGTGGATGATGTTGGGACTCTGGTTTGCCATCACACTGTGCTGTTTATCAGATGTTGACCATAATGCTAATGTTAATGCTAATGCTACGTGCACAGTTCTCTGTTAAGGTTATATTTAATATTTGGGTTAGGACAAAGAAAATATCATTAGCTGATATAAAAAACAGGTCTATGAGATGTCCTCACAAGTGTGTGAGTGTGAAAATATGAAAATATATTACTGTTTCACAATTTTAAGCACACAGAACGTTTTATTTCAAGACATATCTTATCGTTCAGTGAGTGAAATGTTAATTAAAAAACATCTCTGACTGATTAAGTGAGTTCATTAAGTAAAAGATTCATCAGACTAATTAAAACGAGTCTTTTTGAACAATTTATTAAAAGAACCAGCTCATAAGAGTCGTTTGCTGGTGATTTAGTTCACTGCTAGGACAAAGATGCATTTTTGCCACTGTTTTGTGGCACATAGTATTTCTCATCACATACAGTTCAGCTGGTAACTCACATTTATAACTCAACTCAAGATTAGCTTTTGTTTTATATTTTCAGTTTTAATTTTAGTTTGTTTTTAGTAATTTTGTTATGTGCTTGTGACATTTTTATTATTTTTTGTTAAGATTTATATTAAGCTTCAGTTTTAATTTTAGTAATTTTCAGTTTCAACCCATTCATTTTGGTAACTTGCCACATTTGCTTGTGATTATATTATAGATTAAACTAAATTCAGTGGGTTGATACTGATGGACTTAATGTCTGAGGTTACAATAACTGCTGTGAATTATTATTCACGTCCATTCCACATGACAATTTGTTGGAGCAGCTCAATGTTTTCAATGTATTCTGTTCGCAGAAGAGCCGTTTGGGGTTACGGAGATGAATTAGAGTTGAGTTATTAGCCATTAGACATAAAGCCAGACTGTTTAACGCCCTTGTCGAGCGCTTGTGACAGCAAATATACAAGCATAACTATTAATAAGAATGTTGTTGTTCTGATTCCACATGCTGACAGAAGCACTTACATACACATTTATTACCTGAGAGTCATTGTTAAGTCACGTCTCTTTCCATTGCATGGACTGGTCTGTTGGTGACGTTAATGTGCTGTGAAGCTTGAGTCTCTCATCCAGTGTGGCTCATGGGGACATAATTATGCCGTCCTCGGCCCTGGGACATCATTACCGCACCATCCTCACGGCGGTCTCTGGCACATTCTCTATCTCAGCCATTAGCAGCAACACCCCTCACTGTCTACATCACAATAAACAAGCCGTTAGTCTGTTTATGCCACCGCTGGCGAGACGGGCCACTGTGTCTTATTAAGAGGCGCTTCACAAACTCAAGCCGAGTCAAGTTTGTGTACATGTGCTGTTCTTCTGTGTATGGGTTAAATAAAAGAGGGAGAATTTATAAACGGGTTGCCATGCTCAGGTGTTGGTAGATGGTTTTCTTGTTTGGATCTGTCATTCATTTGTCAGAATGTGATTGCAGACAGGTTGAGTATCAGCCTCTGACAGACCACTCATAGCCCGTTCATTGATTCTCTGATGCATATTTCGCATATAAAAGGCAAAAGTGTATGTCAAAATTATAATCTGATTGGATGGCTTTATGCAACTTCTTGGCACTTTTAAGTTTACAATTGTATACTTTTAAGTGTACTTTAACAGTAGTAAACTTAGAGTACACAACTGGTTTACATGGTTTTCTTTTGAATTGCAACTATACTGTGAACTATACTATAAGTGAAGTTATATACTTCTAGGCCATTTTTTAGTTTATGACAGTACACTTTGAAGGATGGTCTCAGAAACAACTAGTTTAATAGTTTTCTTAACTGCAATACTTGTACGTTTTCTTTAAGTGAATTTAATGTCATATTTATAGTTTACTATTATTTTTGCACTTTATGTATAGGGTTCTTACTTGTATTATTTTGTATACTTGATATATACTTGTAACTGTACATTACGTAGACTTGCAATTGACTCCTATGTACACTACCAGTGGATTTATGCCAATGATTTATGTATTAGGCTACATATATACTCCTTTTCATATTTGACTTTTTGGGATGAGATTTAAATGATTTATTCTGGCAATGGCTTTTAATGGAAGTCAGTATGAACCAAGCAAATTACAATACTCCCCTTCAAAAGAACTGTTAATAAAATCGGCCAAATCTTTATTTGTTTTTGTGTGGGTTAATAGCACAGTGTAAAAAAGACCAGGCTCAGTTCCATCCATGCACTATTTAATTTAATTGGTAAGTTTATAGGATAGTATGTAAAACATTTGCATTTGCTTTCTTAAACATGTATTTAATAGGCTACTAAAGCAAACACGGCTTCAAGAAAAGTATTTGACTGTGTGAGTGATGATATCACATCTATGTACTGGCACCTTGCCACAATGTGCCAGTACATTATCTTGGGAAACAAAGCCACAACCTAACCACTCATACAATAGTTTACCCAGATTTCATCACCATTTACTCCAAATTTGTTTTTCTTTCTTTCTTTTTTTTTTTCTGTGGAACACAAGAGGAGATGTTTAGATGAATGTTCATGCTGATAAATAAAAACATACAGTCACCAAAAAACACCTTTAAAGTAGTGGTTGACTGATATTGAATTTTTGGTGGTCGATGCCGATATCTTAGAGAGCAGGGTAACTGATGGACCTATATGATACACACACACACACACACACACACACACACACACACACACACACACACACACACACACACACACACACACACACACACACACACACACACACACACACACCGATCAGGCATAACATGACCACTGACAAGTGAAGACAAGTGAATAACAAGTATAGGCATGTATAACACTGATTATCTCTTCACCATGGCACCTGTTAATTGGTGGGATATATTAGGCAGCAAGTGAACATTTTGTCCTCAAAGTTGATGTGTTAGAAGCAGGAAAAATGGGCAAGTGTAAGGATTTGAGCGAGTTTGACAGGGGCCAAATTGTGATGGCTAGACGACTGGGTCAGAGCATCTCCAAAACTGCAGCTCTTGTGGTGTGTTCCCGGTCTGCAGTGGTCAGTATCTATCAAAAGTGGTCTAAGGAAGGAACAGTGGTGAACCGGTGACAGGGTCATGGGCGGCCAGGGCTCATTGATGCACGTGGGGAGCAAAGGCTGGCCATGTGGTCTGATCAAACAGATGAGCTACTGTAGCTCAAATTGCTCAAGAAGTTAATGCTGGTTCTGATAGAAAGGTGTCAGAATACACAGTTCATTGTAGTTTGTTGCGTTTGGGGCTGCATAGCCACAGACCAGTCAGGGTGCCCATGCTGACCCCTGTCCACTGCCGAAAGCGGCAACAGTGGGCACGTAAGCATCAGAACTGGACCACGGAGCAATGGAAGAAGGTGGCCCGGTCTGATGAATCATGTTTTCTTTTACATCACGTGGATGGCTGGGTACATGTGCGTCGCTTACCTGGGGAACACATGGCACCAGGATGCACTATGGGAAGAAAGCAAGCCGGCAGAGGCAGTGTGACGCTTTGGGAAATGTTCTGCTGTGAAACTTTGGGTCCTGCCATCCAAGTGGATGTTACTTTGACACTTACCACCTTACCTAAGCATTGTTGCAGACCTTGTACTCCCTTTCATGGAAACGGTATTCCCTGGTGGCTGTGGGCTCTTTCAGCAGGATAATGCGCCCTGCCACAAAACAAAAATGGTTCAGGAATGGTTTGAGGAGCACAACGAGTTTGAGGTGTTGACTTGTCCTCCATATTCCTCAGATCTCAATCCAATCGAGCATCTGTGGGATGTGCAGAACAAACAAGTCTGATCCATGGAGGCCCCATCTCGCAACTTACAGGACTTAAAGGATCTGCTGCTAACATCTTGGTGCCAGATATCACAGCACACCTTCAGGGGTCTAGTGGAGTCCATGCCTTGATGGCTCAGGGCTGTTTTGGCAGCAAAAGGGGGACCAACACAATATTAGAAAGGTAGAAATGTGGTCACAATATGTTTATATTTGAAAATGATAAAAACATCTGTAAAATAACTAATTTATACTTTACATAGCATCTTGATTTTGTAATTATATTATAGTATGTTTCACAAATCAAGATGTTGAAAAAACACAAAAAGTTGAAAAAAAAAGTTTGTATATGAAGAGCAGAGCAGAGAACGTTCTTGATCCCTCAAAACTCTTTTCTCTAGGTTTGACATCAAATGCCATTTGGTTCTTGCCAAATTGTGTCAAATTACTGTTCTAGCTATTACACATGGCCGTGTCCGTTAATTTTTCAATTATTTCTAATAAAAGAAATCATTTACGGAAAGCCACCTGGTGGGCTGCGCGCCACCCACACACCAGCTGACGCCCACTGTCTCAAAAGACCCTCAGATCTCCGCAAACTGGCCATAAAAAGGTGTTAGTGAGAGAGAAAGTGCACAGCAGGTCTCGCATCTTCAATTAATCAATGTCAGCACGAAAATAACCGATGCGCGAATGCTTTGGGCTGCTTCTCTTTCTCTCTTTCCGTCACTCTCCATGTGTCACTTCACTCATGTTTGCTCTCATTCAATCTTTTCTTGAGACAGGCTGCATTTCTCTCCAATAATCTGTGAATATTTCATAAAGCGTGCCGACGGTGGCCCGTGGAGGGCAGAGGAGGGTGGCCTGGTCCTGCTGAGCTCGCAGGTGCTGCCTGACAGCTGATTGCCTCTGATCTCCACAATGAAATGGGTTGCTACTGCATCTCGGTCCCAAATCTTTGTCTGTTCCACACTGTGTCCTCCTTCAAGCCCCATCAAATCAAACAGAAACGTGTTTGTGTGTCTTATTTATTCACTCTGCGTACTGCAGATGGAAGCGGCTAATGAAAAATAAAATAAACCCTGGTCTTAGAGAGTGTGTTGGGAGGTCTGGGCTGCAGAACGCAGTGAAGGGTACGGACCGACAATGGAAGACAGGGATGATCTTTGTTTTGGTCGCTCACTGATGCAAAGCAATTTCCTCCCTCAAATTGCATTTTCTGCAGTGTAGGGGGGTTTGTGATGTTTGCGTGTATGTATTGCGTTATGAATTTTGCTTCCTATGTCTGTTGTCTAGCTCTGGAAAAAGACATTTTGTTCTGTCACATTTTTGTAGGAAGTTGGAAATTTTGACTGTACGAGTTGAATTTAATGGAGCATCCTACTATGCTCTAAAAGCATTTCATTGGTGCTGGGAAAGTATGTACTTTTGAATATGTAGTAATATACTAGGAACATGCTGCCATATTAAATTGCATCTCGAAACAATAGACTCCCTTGGCGCATTCCCTTGTGAAAAAGAATTGCTCTTAATTGTATTGAATGCATTTGTAGTGTACTAAAGTGCCCATATTATGCAGTTTTTTTTAGAATGTCCCCTTTCATACAGTGTGTAATATAGCTGTTTGTGAAATGTAAACGTTCTGCAAAGTTGTAAAGTCGAAAGTACACGATAAAGTTGTCTCCCAAAAGAAAGTATCGACTCTGAATTGCCTATACGAGTCGTTTCTAATTCGAATCCCACTGTGTGACGGTTCTACGTCACTAGAAAATACTATTAATGTATTATTAACTATATTGTAATTGTAACTATATATTAACTATAATGTAATTAACTATTAACTATTGATACTAATAATGCCCGCTTATGTTGTACGTTGTCCGCCCTCGAACAACTTGTCCCACCCTCAAACGTCATTTTACTGACGACTGCTTCTCAAATCTCGGAGTTCAACATGGGATTCGCAAAACGCTTGCTCTTGAAAGATGGGTCAGTAGCCAGTTTATTTGGACCAGCTTGCTACTTGCTACTGTAAGTATGAATAATTATTGATGTATACATTTTCTACCGGGTGTTCTATGTTTTATACTGTGTAAGTTTCCGGCTAACCGGCTAACTCATGTTATTACTGTCTTACTGAAATACTTCTGTTAAGCAGCTTTGGGCCACTGTTGCCTAAAACTGTGTCTATTAATGCAGATTGTCTGTCGTTCTTACTACTTTGATTAAAGATAAAGGATGGAGTAGTGTTGTCAAAAGTACCGACCGCAATTACCAAGTCGGTACTGACATTTTAAAAATGTGACTCTTTGAGCAGCATCTTAAACATCTCTGACTGGCCATTGTGCTAACGTGCTCATCAAATATGTCTGTGATTGGCTACAATGACCAGCGCTTTAAAAACATGTTTTAATGCTTTTCACAGAGCGCTTACACAGATACACACGGGAGTGTTTGAATGCAGGCGCCTATAGCCTACCGGTCCGCTGGTCGACGCCTGCTTGTGCTTTCAAAACACTTTCAAACAATTCCATGCTTTCAAATAGGGATGGGCGATATGGCCTAAAATCCATATTGCGATATACATTGCAGCTTCTTGCGATAACGATATATATCGCGATTATATAAATTATAATAGAACCATTTAAGAACAGGTTATATAGACCCTAAGGAAAGCCAAACTGCTAAATGTATTTTTTTTTAAACAAAATGTTTTGAGAACATTTATTGTGCAAAACCGTAATTATACAACATAATGTTGCAGATAAATACAATTCAAGTACACTAGCTGCGGAGACTTTAACAAAGAAAAAGCTTAAACGGATAGCTCTCCCTAAAAATGAAAAATAATTAAGTCATCTTTTACTCACCCTGCTGTTGTTCCAATGCCCTATGTCCTTCTATCTTTTTCGGACCTCAAAAAAAAAAAAAAAAAACGTCCTGCACGCACTCCTTCCTATAATGGCAGTGAATAGCGACCAGGCTAAAAATGTACGAAAAGTATCACGCAATGATACAGTGAGACGCGCGCCATATATGAAAAGTGTTCAGGAGGAATACTATAAGGTTTTGCGAGAAAGAAACTATTATTCAGTCAAAACACTGAGCTCGGCCGTTACTCTGTGCTTGTTCCTGTGATGAGTGCGAGCCGTCAGCAGGCGCCGGCGCTCATGCTTATGCTGCCTTCACGTGCTATCGGAAATTTGATCATTCCGACTTCTTAAGTCGTGATTACGAGATCATTGCATTCACGTTTCAAAATGTGAGGGCGTTCATGTGCAATTTTTACATAGGAAACTCGTATTTACGACACACACACACACACACACACACACACACACACACACACACACACACACACACACACACACCATTTTGAGAAATCAGGCTCAATAGAAACAAATGTGACTCTCGTCTTTTCTGCAAGGTATGTGATCAGAAATAATACAAAAATACCAATAAGGTAAACCTCCTGAAGTGAATGTTGTGAGGTGGACAGATTAGTCGTGTTACCTCTCTTAGCCGGAGCTGTTGCCCCCACACACTCTACAGTATAGTTTACTGCTGCTCGTCGGACGGCTTAAATCCAAATAATGTATGTTGCACCAGCTCCTTCGTTTCGCTTTCAGCCGTTTACACTCAAGATGCCGAATACGATGATGCGTTGCAGCTAGTCGCAGCTCGTGGCTCTAAATTTTGCGGGTACATTGCATCATCAACACGCATTATCGCGATAGAATTAAAATCTATATCGTAGGCCAATTTTGTATCGTTTATATTGCATATCGTTCATATCGCCCTTTACTACTTTCAAACGCTCCCGTGCGTTGATCATTGTAGCCAATCACAGGCACATCCGATGAGCGCGTGAGCACAATGGCCAGTCAGAGGTGTTTGTGATTCCTTTTCAACAGCACTCAACAGCACTCAAAGCATCACATTTTTTAAATTTCAGTGCCGAATTGGTATCGTGGTCTGTACTTTTGACAACACTAGGATGGAACAAAATTTGTTTTACATGAGTGCTCGGCTAACGTATGCGCTGTTATTGATACAGTTCCCGCATGTGCACCTCAATAAATTAGAAATATACACATCGGTTTGTTGATGGACGTACACTTGTTAATGCTCGTACACTTCTTATAATGTACCTCAAAATGAGTAGTGACATCCTGCTCAAGTCGTCTTTGCGATGGAGGTTCAGGTTGAATAACTAGTTCTTCCAATGTTTCATCATCAAACTCGCGTTCACCATCCACCAATTGACACCATCGTTATGGTCTTTACTGTGTATACAATCACTGAGCTTTAGTAAGCAGAGCCGAAGTTTAGGGTAATGGACGCTTTGCGCTGTAAGCGGTAGACCAATCACAACAGACTTTGCCATCTGGCCAATCAGAGCAGAGTAGGCTCGCGGAAAGGAGGGATTTAGAGAGACTGATTCATCCAACGAGCCGTTTGAGGATCATTGAACACTGTGGTGATGTGCAATGTATATTGAGAGAAAATGAAAGTGTTTTTTGACCTTTAATGCATGTAAACCTGTTGGAGACCTCAAAAATGAAATTAGGAACCTTTAAAATAGCATAATGGGGCACTTTATACTTCAATAATATGCAATAATATAATGATAATGAAATAAAAAGCCACTTGAGTGTACTTAAAGTACACTTTCATGTCAATGTTTCTTAACACAGTTAAGTATATCATTTCCTGTTTTATTTTTATTTAATTTTTTCCTGCATGTTGGTTGGACCACATGAAGTTGTATTTGCATACAGAAGTTTTTCGAATATTAATAATCAATATGTAGTTGTTTTTTTGTTTGTTTTTTTTTTTATGCTTACTTATCTTCAACTGCAAAAGTTAAGAAGCGAGCATCACAAACTTCTCTTTCGTATTGCAAGAGATTTTCGGAAATATTAGCTAATAAAACATGGATAAATGCAAACACAAAAATGTAATATGAGTTTGGATGCTCTAGTTCTGCGTTCTCTTTAATAATGAAAATATGTGAATTGGGGTACAGCAACTTTCCCACCTAAGGAGCGTTTGGCTTGTCTATCCTTTCAGAGCTCCCAATAGTAAAGCATGCTGGGATTTGTGGGGCAGGTGTTTGGATTTTCGAGGTGAGCCCACGGCCTCATTTTTAGAGCAGTGGGAGTTAACTGCTGATCAATCTAAACGTCTCAGGTTTTGCCAAGTCACATGGTCAGGATCAGGATAAAAGACAACCAATACTCGCTCTCTTCATCTTGTTCTGTCCTTCACAGCTCATTTGTTCCTCTCTTAATAAAGAGTTTAAGCTTCAATGTATTGCTGTTGATGAAAACTCTGTTCTCCTTGAAACAAAATGCATTGACATTATATTCTGCTAACTCTACATTAATTTAACACTACTTGGTGAACCAAAAATGGACAAGGAAACGTTCTCGCAATGTTCTCCCAAATTTCAGCTTGTACTGTAATTTACTTTAATCTTTTGTGTTAACTAACTAGCTGAGGGTGGTTAAAGGCAGGAGAAGCACAGACTCTGTAATACCATTCCCCAGAAAGGATGTATTCGATTGATCAAAACTATTTAAATGCTGTTCTTTTGAACTTTCTATTAATCAAAGAATCTTTAATAATGTAATAATAAAAATGTATCAAGGTTTCCACAAAATATTAAGCAGCACAACTGTTTTCAACATTGATAATAATAAGAAATGTTTCATGGGTTTCATGATTTCTGAAGGATCATGTGACACTGAAGACTGGAGTAATGGCTACTGAAAATTCAACTTTGTCATCACAGGAATAAATTATATTTTAAAATATATTAAAAAGAAAAACAGTTCTTTTACAATTATAATATTTCACATTATTACTGTAAAAATGCTAAGGTGAAAAACAGTTTTTATATCTGGTGAATAACTGCCTTACGTTTAATGTAATTTTACAGTAAAATACCGTTCAAGTCTTTGGAAGTGGAAAAAGAACAGGTCATTGTGTAATTTGCAGTGAAAAATGTAAATTGACATTCCCTGAATGTCCTGCGTGACACTTCACATTTGATGTATTTTCGTTGAAATGACTTCTTTCTTCTTAGTTTCTTTTAGTTTTTCTAATCAGTTATGTACATTAGGGTTTCTATCTAATGTTGTTAAATGTTCATTGCATTTTTAAATTTCATGTGTGTTACCATGATGATGTTTAGTGTTTGTGTGAATAACACTCTGCACCGTCTATATATTAGTATTGCAATAGATACAGTTTAACAGGTTTTCTTTTACAGTGTACTGTATTTTTGATCAAACAAATGCAGCCTTGGTGAACATAAGGTGAGCATAAGACAAACTTTTGAATGGTAGTGTATATACTGCATTTATATGGGTCAGTGACGTATAAGGATTTTCACCTGGCCAATTTTAAAGTACAAAAATAATAATATCTATTGCAATTGTTCAAAAATTAAGAATGTTGTGTACACATAAATTCATATAAAAATTTCAAATTAAGTGATTTTACTGTTTTTTCATTGAGATGAATTGACGTGGCCTTAAAAATGTCAAGCGACAGTTTTTGCAAAAGTTTTTTCATTTATTTCAGAGTTGCCTTCTTAAATGTAGTTAAGGGACATATTTTTCTTGTAAATTGCATAAAACTGATAATATATATATATATATATATATATATATATATATATATATATATATATATATATATATATATATATATATATATATATATATATATATATATATTATTTTTTTTTTAATACCATTCACTTAAGCATTCTGTATCAGTGATTCCTATTTCAGCCATAGAAATTAGATATTTCATTTTTAAATACAGTTATTGCTATTATTGGTCGTACCACATGATATTTTTAAATTCACTCAAAATTTACAGGCATAGAATTGGCCACCTAAACAAAACAAGCTAGATTCCCACAAAAGGTCACTATGAAATGTATAATACAAATATATATTTGTAGAAATAACTTAATACTCATTGTTTTTTTTTGAGGTCGCACCACATGATATCCAAATGTGGTAACTGCATACCAGCTGTTAAAAAGGTAATTTTTTTCCAAATTTGAGAGAGAGTTACAAACCTGCTTGCTGCTTCAATGAGTCCTTGGAAAATTGGTATATGATGCAACTTCCTGTCTCTGAATGGATTTCAACATAAAGTCCAAAAATTGGTAGTTTCTTGACGGTTGCACCACATGATATTTCATAAAATGGACTTCATCGGACAATGTTTGTTTGTATATTATGAAATAAATTAAAAAAATCATGCTAAATAGTGAAGAAAATCAATTTGAATACATTTAGAGTCATTTCAAAGATGTTTCCAAAACAGAAGTTATGGCCGGACGGTCGCACCACTTATTATTTTGACACTTTAAATGACAGAAAACTTACAAATAACAAATGTTTTTTTGGAAAATTAAAGTGAGTACATACATGGGAGAGGTGCTACATATATATGGTATCCTTTTATGCATTTAAACCAGTTTTTAAATGAAAAAAAATGCTATCGGACAGAAAATGTAGGCGTCACGTCATTGACCCATATACGTGCATATGTGTTTATATAAGTGTGTATACGATTTTCAGGGAAAATGTGATGAACAAATTGGTGAAAAATAAAAGTTCTATGATGAATGATACTTTTGTGTTCAGGTTTGGAATGACAAGAATGATGGCAGAGTTGTAACATTTGGTGAACGACTCCAAGTTTCCTCCGTAGACTAGCCCAATGGATACAGACACCACAGTAGCACAAACTCCTTAGACCCGCACGACTCTGCCTTACATTCAAAACACACTAATTTCATCACTTGCTGTGTCGTCCTCTTCCTCTCTGTAATTTTGCATTGGTTTAATTTGTGGTTGTGGAGCTGTGCTCCAGGGGTTAGTCTAGACATCCCCATTCACTGCCAGAGCTGAAGGGTCTCATTTTCCTTGTGGAGGGAAGCGTGTGTACATTTCGAGTGAGTGTGGGTGTGTGTATGTGGGACAGGCTAGTTAAATATGCTAATTAGTGTCATTTGCAGATTTTCATGAGGGGTTGAGAGCTCAGCTGAGATCATCCATCTGTGCTCGTACATGCACATGTATTAAGTTTGCGGCACTGCATCGACCAGGTGACATTTTGCATTTTTGAATAGGTCAAAGAATCACCATTTACATAATTTAGCCAACGTGATTTACTCTGCAACAAAGTTGTATGTTTATCTGTGCTGTGTATCGAGCAGACCACAGGGGTTATGATACAGTATTGTGATATATTGCGATGCTTTAGCTTTGTTTTCTTTTTTTTGAAGAGGATCTAATTTTAGAAAGACTATTATGAACAGGCTCACAAGAGTCATTCTTTCAAGAATTGTTTGGATTACATTGGTTGTGCTGTATGGACTTGATTCACTAAAATGAACTGATTCACAAGAGTCATTCTTTCAAGAATTGTTTGGATTACATTGGTTGTGCTGTATGGACTTGATTCACTAAAAAGAACAGGCTCACAAGAGTCATTCTTTCAAGAATTGTTTGGATTACATTGGTTGTGCTGTATGGACTTGATTCACTAAAATGAACTGATTCACAAGAGTCATTCTTTCAAGAATTGTTTGGATTACATTGGTTGTGCTGTATGGACTTGATTCACTTGAACAGTCACAAGAGTCATTCTTTCAAGAATTGTTTGACATTGATCATGCTGTATGGACTTGATTCACTAAAAGAACAGGCTCACAAGAGTCATTCTTTCAAGAATTGTTTGGATTACATTGGTTGTGCTGTATGGACTTGATTCACTAAAATGAACTGATTCACAAGAGTCATTCTTTCAAGAATTGTTTGGATTACATTGGTTGTGCTGTATGGACTTGATTCACTAAAAAGAACAGGCTCACAAGAGTCATTCTTTCAAGAATTGTTTGGATTACATTGATCATACTGTATGAATTTGATTCATTAAAATGAACCAGTTCACAAGAGTCATTCTTTCAAGAATTGTTTGGATTACATTGGTTGTGCTGTATGGACTTTGATTCACTAAAATGAACAGGCTCACAAGAGTCATTCTTTCAAGAATTGTTTGGATTACATCATTCTTTCAAAAATTGTTTGAATTGTTTGGATTACATTGGTTGTGCTGTATGGACTTGATTCACTAAAATGAACAGGCTCACAAGAGTCATTCTTTCAAGAATTGTTTGGATTACATTGGTTGTACTGTATGGATTTGATTCACTAAAATGAACTGGTTCACAAGAGTCATTCTTTCAAGAATTGTTTGGATTACATTGGTCATACTGTATGAATTTGATTCACTAAAATGAACAGGGTTCACAAGAGTCATTCTTTCAAGAATTGTTTGGATTACATTGTTTGGATTACATTGGTCATACTGTATGGATTTGATTCACTAAAATGAACAGGCTCACAAGAGTCATTCTTTCATTTGTTTGGAAATTGATTACATTAAAATGGTTCACAAGTGTTCACTGTATGGACTTGATTCACTAAAATGAACTTTCACAAGAGTCATTCTTTCAAGAATTGTTTGGATTACATTGGTTGTACTGTATGGATTTGATTCACTAAAATGAACTGGCTCACAAGAGTCATTCTTTCAAGAATTGTTTGGAGTACATTGGTCATACTGTATGGATTTGATTCACTTAAAATGAACTGGTTCACAAGAGTCATTCTTTCAAGAATTGTTTGGATTACATTGGTTGTGCATACTGTATGGATTTGATTCACTAAAATGAACAGGTTCACAAGAGTCATTCTTTCAAGAATTGTTTGGATTACATTGGTTGTGCTGTATGGATTTGATTCACTAAAATGAACTGGCTCACAAGAGTCATTCTTTCAAGAATTGTTTGGATTACATTGGTTGTGCTGTATGGATTTGATTCACTAAAATGAACTGGTTCACAAGAGTCATTCTTTCAAGAATTGTTTGGATTACATTGGTCATACTGTATGGATTTGATTCATTAAAATGAACTTTCTCACAAGAGTCATTCTTTCAAGAATTGTTTGGATTACATTGGTTTGTGCTGTATGGACTTGATTCACTAAAAAGAACAGGCTCACAAGAGTCATTCTTTCAAGAATTGTTTGGATTACATTGGTTGTGCTGTATGGACTTGATTCACTAAAAAGAACTGATTCACAAGAGTCATTCTTTCATTGTTTGGATTACATTGAATTGTTTGATTACACTGTTCTGAGTCATCGTTCAAGAATGTTTGATTACATTGGTTGTGCTGTATGGACTTGATTCACTAAAAAGAACAGGCTCACAAGAGTCATTCTTTCAAGAATTGTTTGGATTACATTGGTTGTGCTGTATGGACTTGATTCACTAAAATGAACTGATTCACAAGAGTCATTCTTTCAAGAATTGTTTGGATTACATTGGTTGTGCTGTATGGACTTGATTCACTAAAAGAACAGGCTCACAAGAGTCATTCTTTCAAGAATTGTTTGGAGTACATTGGTTGTGCTGTATGGACTTGATTCACTAAAAGAACAGGCTCACAAGAGTCATTCTTTCAAGAATTGTTTGGATTACATTGATCATACTGTATGAATTTAATTCATTAAAATGAACTGATTCACACAAGAGTCATTCTTTCAAGAATTGTTTGGATTACATTGGTTGTGCTGTATGGACTTGATTCACTAAAAAGAACAGGCTCACAAGAGTCATTCTTTCAAGAATTGTTTGGATTACATTGGTTGTGCTGTATGGACTTGATTCACTAAAAGAACAGGCTCACAAGAGTCATTCTTTCAAGAATTGTTTGGAGTACATTGGTTGTGCTGTATGGACTTGATTCACTAAAAAGAACAGGCTCACAAGAGTCATTCTTTCAAGAATTGTTTGGAGTACATTGATCATACTGTATGAATTTAATTCATTAAAATGAACAGGCTCACAAGAGTCATTCTTTCAAGAATTGTTTGGAGTACATTGGTCATACTGTATGGATTTGATTCATTAAAATGAACTGGTTCACAAGAGTCATTCTTTCACGAATTGTTTGGATTACATTGGTTGTGCTGTATGGACTTGATTCACTAAAAAGAACAGGCTCACAAGAGTCATTCTTTCAAGAATTGTTTGGATTACATTGGTTGTGCTGTATGGACTTGATTCACTAAAATGAACTGATTCACAAGAGTCATTCTTTCAAGAATTGTTTGGATTACATTGGTTGTGCTGTATGGACTTGATTCACTAAAAAGAACTGATTCACAAGAGTCATTCTTTCAAGAATTGTTTGGATTACATTGGTTGTGCTGTATGGACTTGATTCACTAAAAAGAACAGGCTCACAAGAGTCATTCTTTCAAGAATTGTTTGGATTACATTGGTTGTGCTGTATGGACTTGATTCACTAAAATGAACTGATTCACAAGAGTCATTCTTTCAAGAATTGTTTGGATTACATTGGTTGTGCTGTATGGACTTGATTCACTAAAAAGAACAGGCTCACAAGAGTCATTCTTTCAAGAATTGTTTGGAGTACATTGGTTGTGCTGTATGGACTTGATTCACTAAAAAGAACAGGCTCACAAGAGTCATTCTTTCAAGAATTGTTTGGAGTACATTGATCATACTGTATGAATTTAATTCATTAAAATGAACCGGTTCACAAGAGTCATTCTTTCAAGAATTGTTTGGATTACATTGGTTGTGCTGTATGGACTTGATTCACTAAAAAGAACAGGCTCACAAGAGTCATTCTTTCAAGAATTGTTTGGATTACATTGGTTGTGCTGTATGGACTTGATTCACTAAAAAGAACAGGCTCACAAGAGTCATTCTTTCAAGAATTGTTTGGAGTACATTGGTTGTGCTGTATGGACTTGATTCACTAAAAGAACAGGCTCACAAGAGTCATTCTTTCAAGAATTGTTTGGAGTACATTGATCATACTGTATGAATTTAATTCATTAAAATGAACCGGTTCACAAGAGTCATTCTTTCAAGAATTGTTTGGATTACATTGGTTGTGCTGTATGGACTTGATTCACTAAAATGAACTGATTCACAAGAGTCATTCTTTCAAGAATTGTTTGGATTACATTGGTTGTGCTGTATGGACTTGATTCACTAAAAAGAACAGGCTCACAAGAGTCATTCTTTCAAGAATTGTTTGGAGTACATTGATCATACTGTATGAATTTAATTCATTAAAATGAACCGGTTCACAAGAGTCATTCTTTCAAGAATTGTTTGGATTACATTGGTCATACTGTATGAATTTGATTCACTAAAATGAACCGGCTCATAAGAGTCATTCTTTCAAGAATTGTTTGGAGTACATTGGTTGTGCTGTATGGACTTGATTCACTAAAAAGAACAGGCTCACAAGAGTCATTCTTTCAAGAATTGTTTGGAGTACATTGGTTGTGCTGTATGGACTTGATTCACTAAAAGAACAGGCTCACAAGAGTCATTCTTTCAAGAATTGTTTGGAGTACATTGATCATACTGTATGAATTTAATTCATTAAAATGAACCGGTTCACAAGAGTCATTCTTTCAAGAATTGTTTGGATTACATTGGTTGTGCTGTATGGACTTGATTCACTAAAATGAACTGATTCACAAGAGTCATTCTTTCAAGAATTGTTTGGATTACATTGGTTGTGCTGTATGGACTTGATTCACTAAAAAGAACAGGCTCACAAGAGTCATTCTTTCAAGAATTGTTTGGAGTACATTGATCATACTGTATGAATTTAATTCATTAAAATGAACCGGTTCACAAGAGTCATTCTTTCAAGAATTGTTTGGATTACATTGGTTGTGCTGTATGGACTTGATTCACTAAAAGAACAGGCTCACAAGAGTCATTCTTTCAAGAATTGTTTGGATTACATTGGTTGTGCTGTATGGACTTGATTCACTAAAATGAACTGATTCACAAGAGTCATTCTTTCAAGAATTGTTTGGATTACATTGGTTGTGCTGTATGGACTTGATTCACTAAAAAGAACAGGCTCACAAGAGTCATTCTTTCAAGAATTGTTTGGAGTACATTGGCCATACTGTATGGATTTGATTCACTAAAATGAACCGGTTCACAAGAGTCATTCTTTCAAGAATTGTTTGGAGTACATTGGTCATACTGTATGGATTTGATTCATTAAAATGAACTGGTTCACAAGAGTCATTCTTTCACGAATTGTTTGGATTACATTGGTTGTGCTGTATGGACTTGATTCACTAAAAGAACAGGCTCACAAGAGTCATTCTTTCAAGAATTGTTTGGATTACATTGGTTGTGCTGTATGGACTTGATTCACTAAAATGAACTGATTCACAAGAGTCATTCTTTCAAGAATTGTTTGGATTACATTGGTTGTGCTGTATGGACTTGATTCACTAAAAGAACAGGCTCACAAGAGTCATTCTTTCAAGAATTGTTTGGAGTACATTGATCATACTGTATGAATTTAATTCATTAAAATGAACCAGTTCACAAGAGTCATTCTTTCAAGAATTGTTTGGATTACATTGGTCATACTGTATGAATTTGATTCACTAAAATGAACCGGCTCATAAGAGTCATTCTTTCAAGAATTGTTTGGAGTACATTGGCCATACTGTATGGATTTGATTCACTAAAATGAACCGGTTCACAAGAGTCATTCTTTCAAGAATTGTTTGGAGTACATTGGTCATACTGTATGGATTTGATTCATTAAAATGAACTGGTTCACAAGAGTCATTCTTTCACGAATTGTTTGGATTACATTGGTTGTGCTGTATGGACTTGATTCACTAAAAAGAACAGGCTCACAAGAGTCATTCTTTCAAGAATTGTTTGGATTACATTGGTTGTGCTGTATGGACTTGATTCACTAAAATGAACTGATTCACAAGAGTCATTCTTTCAAGAATTGTTTGGATTACATTGGTTGTGCTGTATGGACTTGATTCACTAAAAGAACTGATTCACAAGAGTCATTCTTTCAAGAATTGTTTGGATTACATTGGTTGTGCTGTATGGACTTGATTCACTAAAAGAACTGATTCACAAGAGTCATTCTTTCAAGAATTGTTTGGATTACATTGGTTGTGCTGTATGGACTTGATTCACTAAAAAGAACAGGCTCACAAGAGTCATTCTTTCAAGAATTGTTTGGAGTACATTGATCATACTGTATGAATTTAATTCATTAAAATGAACCGGTTCACAAGAGTCATTCTTTCAAGAATTGTTTGGATTACATTGGTTGTGCTGTATGGACTTGATTCACTAAAAGAACAGGCTCACAAGAGTCATTCTTTCAAGAATTGTTTGGAGTACATTGATCATACTGTATGAATTTAATTCATTAAAATGAACCGGTTCACAAGAGTCATTCTTTCAAGAATTGTTTGGATTACATTGGTCATACTGTATGAATTTGATTCACTAAAATGAACCGGCTCATAAGAGTCATTCTTTCAAGAATTGTTTGGAGTACATTGGTCATACTGTATGGATTTGATTCACTAAAATGAACCGGCTCATAAGAGTCATTCTTTCAAGAATTGTTTGGAGTACATTGGTCATACTGTATGGATTTGATTCACTAAAATGAACCGGCTCATAAGAGTCATTCTTTCAAGAATTGTTTGGAGTACATTGGTCATACTGTATGGATTTGATTCACTAAAATGAACCGGCTCATAAGAGTCATTCTTTCAAGAATTGTTTGGAGTACATTGGTCATACTGTATGGATTTGATTCACTAAAATGAACCGGCTCATAAGAGTCATTCTTTCAAGAATTGTTTGGAGTACATTGGTCATACTGTATGAATTGAATTCATTAAAATGGACCGGCTCACAAGAGTCAATCTTTCAAGAATTAGTTTTACTATATTTTTCAAGAATGGTTTGGACTACATTGGTTGTACCGGATGAATTCAATTTACTGCAAAGATTTACCGGTTCATAAGAGTCATTCGTTCAGTAATTGGACTATACTGTTCGCTGTATATTTTGCAGTGTAGATTTAGGGGCCGTTTATACAACACTATTTTCAACTAAAAAAAGGTAAACTTTTTTAGGCGTTCATTAACACGACACCGGCATTTTGAGGCCTTGAAAATGCAAACTTTTGAAAACGTGACCATTTTCATCTCCATGTAAAATACAAAAATGTGAATTTGTGAAAATGGTGACATACACATGCGTATTACATGTTCAGTCTATAGACGAGTAGTTTTTCTTTACAAAGTGACATCGCCAACTGCTGGCCTGGCAGCATAATACAATTTTTTTTTCAGTTTTGTTTGGTTACATTCCGTCTTGGCTAGAGTTTGCACGACTACTAATTTTCTCTAGTCACCCAGAAAAGTAATCGACTTCTCGGCAGGTCAATATTTACTTGATGTAAATGACTCGCCCTACAATGTGCAGCAGCATCAGCAGGTTTGGCTGTTCAATACTGCATTTACAGAGTGTGAGTACAGAAACTGTCTGAAGAACTTCAAAACATATACTCCAAATATATCTTTTTTTAAAGCAGCACCATTAAAACCTTCCAAGCAGCACTTTTGTAACAAATTTACTATCATGAACAATACATTTCAAGACAATTACTGTCAGATAATTTTTTTTTTTTTTTTACACATTGTTGGTCTATGAAAACACACAGATTTGGTTGTTGCATCATGTTTTTTTAAGTGAATTTTATGTGATTTATATAATAATAGTTGAAAATATAAAGAATTTGTCTTGAGACCCATGCAATGTTTTCCATCCAGCTGTTTTGGAACATAGCAAGTCCTATGTGAACAGCCCTAAAGAAATGCGCCTGATCCGTGTTAATAAACCAGCTTCCAACTAGTTGTTCAGATAACCCGTGAACCAATGTGAAAATATGTTGAGTGGTACTGGAAATCCCTAGTGTATGTGTCATATACAGAGGCGAACCAACATTGACAATTTTGCCCTTTTTATAAAAAAATAAAAATAAAAAAAAAGATTTTTTGTTAATATAATCTTGATTACGTAGAGATATAATTATACAACATACAAAAAGTAGTCAAAACACATCTAACAGAACCTAAATTGTTTAATTTTTACAACATTAAAGTGCTTATTTTTTCTTAAAATGTTAATCTTCATATTTATAATAGAAGTTACAGTACAATACAATCTTCAAAATACAGTACAGTCTTCATATTTATAACGATTTGTCACCTTAAAAATGATGCTTTGTGTGGTGGTGACAGGAACAAGCAATGCTTCTACATATAGAAATATATGGTTAGCATTTTAATTTAATCTTTATTTTATTAGTTTATCAACTAATTATGTTAACTCAACTAATTTAATGTAGAAGAGCTGGATATATTAATTACTAATTAAGTAATGTCAACTAAGTAAATGTAAGTAAATGTATTCTTTATCCTGGCTGAAGCACTTTTGTTTGAATCTATATTAAGAATGATATAATCAGCCTACGTTATAGATTAAAGTTAAATATTTTAATATCAATAAAGTGAGTGAGAGTCTTATGTTTATTTGATGGTGATTTCACATTTTTGTTTGTATGAAGGCTAAATACAAATAAAAGGTGTACATTAATTTATTTGTACTGTTTTTATTTCTAAATATTCTATGGTTTTATAGGAGGAGGTTTCATAGACTTGGCAAATAATTTGTTTCAGAAGTTTGTAGGTACAGACATCCATTGTGGCCATTCATGGCAGTTTTATTTTTTTAGGCTTTTATATAGTTCATATCGATATCGGAATTATATCGTATCGACTGAAATTAAGAAATATATTGTGATATAAATTTTGGCCATATCGTCCAGCCCTACTCCCTTGCCTATCCTTTAGTTCTGCAGGAAATGGACCATGCTCTGTAGTAGCTGCTTTCCCAATGCATGTTGGGTTTTCATGTTTTATAGGGATATTCCATAGACATAATGATTGTTATACTGTACAAACTGTATATTCTATCCCATAACCCTAAACCTACCCATCACAGAAAACTTTCTGGATTTTTACATTTACATTGATTTTAAAACTGTGGGAGACCACAGACATAATTGGTACACCTATCATTATGAATACATCAGGTTTTATTACATACTGTACTGTATATAAACTATATTGCCAAAAGTTTTGGGACGCCTGCCTTTACATGCACATGAACTTTAATGACATCCCATTCTTAATCCGTAGAGTTTAATATGGAGTTTGCCCACCCTTTGCAGCTATAACAGCTTCAACTCTTCTGGGAAGGCTTTCCACAAGGTTAAGGTGTGTGTTTATGGGAATTTTTGACCATTCTTCTAGAAGCGCATTTCTGAGAGTCATGTTGGAACAGGAAGGGGCCATCCCCAAACTGTTCCCACAAAGTTGGGAGCATGAAATTGTCCAAAATGTCTTGGTATGCTGAAGCATTAAGAGTTCCTTTCACTGGAACTAGGGGGCCAAGCCCAACCCCTGAAAAACAACATCATAATCCACCGTCCACCAAACTTTACACTTGGCACAATGCAGTCAGGCAAGTACCGTTCTCCTGGCAACCACCAAACCCAGACTCGTCCATCGGATTGACGGACAGAGAAGCGTGATTCATCACTCCAGAGAACATGTCTCCACTGCTCTAGAGTTCGGTGGCGACGTGCTTTACTCCACTGCACCCGAAGCTTTGCATTGCACTTGGTGATGTAAGGCTTGAATGCAGCTGCTCAGCCATGGAAACCCATTCCTTGAAGCTCTCTAGCTGTTCTTGAGCTAATCTGAAGGCCACATGAAGTTTGGAGGTCTGTAGCTATTGACTCTGCAGAAAGTTGGCAACTTCTGCGCACTGCACATTTTTTTTTTTTTTATTAGCTGAGCTGTCAAGTTACTGAAACATTTCATTAAGTTAGTAGAGTTACTTAGTGATTCTCCAACATTGGTCGAATCACAGTGCAGACAGCTGTGTTCCGCTGTTACGGCAAAAAAAAAAAAAAAAAAAATTCTAATGTGTCCCAGATGACAGATCGGATCAGTACATGAATATGTAGATTCATCTTCTGAGCGTTATACAGGCTTGACGTGGAGCAAGTTGTTTTTCCCACAGCTGGTAGTTTGGTGCAAATGGCATGCAGCGCTTATAACATAATTTTTGCAGCGTTTGAACAAAGTTGTATCTGAATCTACTGTACTTGTTTTGAAATGTAGCACATTTCTCAAAACATTGAAGGTTTCATTAAACTGAGACCATAGGGAGAAAAACCAAAAAAAATTTAAACAGATTGTTGACTTGAATAAGCTATTTTTGTCTAACGGCAATCAAAAAAATAATAATAATAAAAATACAACAAAATGGTTAAACGATTACAGAAATGTTATTAATCTTAAGGTTTTAAAATGCTGTGTTTTTTAACATTGTCTAATCATCTGAAATGAGTTTGCAGCAGAAGTCACGAACAGAGCAAAATGTTGATATCAAATTATTTTATATTAAAGGGTAACTAAACCCTAAAACAACTTTTTTTAATTAATGATCTGCAAGACTGGGGCTTTATTAGTGCTGTTCATTGATTCAAGTAAATGTTTTGTCATTTGGGTATAAAGTGTTTTCTACAATATATGGCGTAAAAACGTCTGAGTGCTGCCCTCTTAAGGTTGAACGCTGGCTACTGCAGTTGAATTTACCTATTGGACGTTATTTGCCATCGTATGTTGGCTCTTCCAACGGCTCACTATCCACGCCCCTGGCACAAGCTCACCACGCCCTAATGTCTTCCCGCATTGATCACATGACTTGAGAACGGCTTCACTCCAGTATGAACCCTCATGCTTCTACTTCATCTGACATTATGAATGAAACTTACTTGACACTTGCTATCAACATTCTAATGAAGAAAATATGGTTAAATAATGCAGTTGTCAGTACACGTCAGGCTTTTCTTGCGATATTTTTGCTGCCCGCCATGCGTACAGATACTTTTCATACACGAGACGCGCTTTCAAACCCTGACACGCAAGTGGTTGCCGTGGTAACAAACAACAATGCCTTAACGTGCTGGCGTATATAGTCACATTTTTATTTGAGAGTCTGTTTATAATAGGCTATTAGGTTTTAAATGTATTGGTCTTGCGCAGCCTATTGATTCAGGTAATTTGGATAAAAATACATCACATGTGTCTGATCTATTTTTAGTGGCATTCGGTATAAGGATTTGACTGTTCATAGATTAGGTCAGTGGTCTCATTCTCTCTTGTGCTGCTGCTTCGCCGGCATCGGGAGTTGCCAACCCCCCCCCATCGGTTCGTCCCTTCTGTCTCCGCTGGGCTCGGCCCACTTTTCCAGCATTTTTCAAATATTGCCAGTGGGTGGAGTTAGGGGTTTGGTTACCCTTAAAAGCTGCAGTCCATAGTTTTTCCTCTTTGTCGCCATCTCTGTTCGAAATCTGCAATTGCAGTCAACTTTACGTAAATTGTGCCTCGCCATGGCACAGTGCGGATGAATCCAATGTTTTGAGGAGAATGTGCGGCTGTCATTCACCACACCAGTGTGGATACTGTCCTTCGGATTCACTGATTATACTTTTTGAAAGTATGACCAACATAAGAATTTTCATCCGAAAATGTCATCTGAACAAGTAGCTAACATCCACTTTTGTTCTGACCAACTAAGGGGAAAAAAAGCATTGCAATAAATCGCGATGATTAAATCTAATGATCGCTTATCATATCATATCAAATCAAATCAAATCACCTTTATTTATATAGCGCTTTTAACAAGTCCAATTGTTTCAAAGCAGCTTCACATTGTTAACAGGAAAATAATGCAACAGAATTTGTACAGCCGTT
>CM031961.1:16284979-16382479 GCA_018749465.1 Paracanthobrama guichenoti | reverse complement strand
GATATAATCATATCATATAATAAAATATCATTTATTGTCACTACTGTAAATCTATATTAAATTATTATGGGATCTCCTTCAATGCTTTCAGAATCTTTACTTTTTAAATAATTTTGTTTCTATATTTTTCAGATATATTTCTATATTAACATATTTTAATGACAGGATATTTACTGATCAAAAATGAATTATTTCATTCATTAAAATAAACAGAAAATAGTTCAGACTTTGTTAAAGTGATTGTTTTGAACAACTATTCACTTTGACATTATTAAAAACATATTATTTTAGCTGAAGTATTTGTATTAATACTGTGTGCCTTTTGCCCCATGCTGGTGAGCCTTTTACCCCATGTGTGGGGTTAAAGGCCCCCCTCGACACCCCATACATTTTTAAGATTTTTAAATAAACCTTTTATGATTTATATTCACACAAAATCCATTGCTCCATAAATGTTAAATACAAACATATATATTTTTCTGTATATCATACATTATAGGTACACTATATTTCTTAAGGTGTGCCTTTAGCCCCGTTGTACCCTAATATACGCCTATAAGTGGGTCCACAACACGCATACACTCTGCTTATTACACACACAGGGACTTACAGAAGAACACAAACATTTTTAAATATTAAAAATAAAAGATCGTTAAAATAGGGCCCAATATCGTGCATTTAGCTATGGTGACTTTTCATTTCATACCAACTTTAAATAAACACTTTAAAGTTTTTTTTACTGAAAACTAAAGTTTTCATCATTTACCGGTCCTCATTTTAGCAAAACTGCTTTTCCAGCAATTGAAAATCACAGGATGTGACCAGCATTCGTTTCTGAGTTACACTTTTAATCATATATTTACATCAGAACAATAGCTTGCGGTGAGCCATCTTCTCATTATAGTGTGTATTAAATGGATGTGTAAATGGTGCGCCTTAACAAGCACATCCACTGTGTTAGCTTATAATTACAGTACGTCACACTCTTACAGCGTTAATTGCTGAGTGTTTCTGTTGCAAACAACCGCAACACACCACTTTTGCCCTATGCTTAGTGACATCATATTGGTGTTATTATGCAAGTCCTTGCAACTTTTACTTTTAGTTTGTGCCTTGCTTTGACCCCATCTGGCATGGTACTGACCTTGTGCAGCTGACACCAGTTGTCCATCTCTCTGAACAGGTGTGTATGTGTGTGTCAGTGTCCACCTGTTCTCCCAGTACACCCCTCTGAGAGCTGCAGTTGGCCGGGTGGCTGACCTTGGAGCTGCCGAGGGCATGTTGTGGTTCATAGAGGCAATGCGGCACTTTTGATTGATGGATGCAGCAGTGCGGGTCATGTTGACCTTTTGTTAGGTCATTTTCACATGCGACGTTGATCTGGTGACTAGTCAGTGTGAGTGTTTAAGGCCTTTTTTGGCACTCGGGGCATGTGACTTTATAATGAAAGCCTGTCATCATTCAATCACCCTCATGCTTTAACCCTGTCGATTCACTAGAATACACAGTTTATTCTCGACTTACAGGGTCCAGACTTTAACCATAGTTAATACCGTAAAAACTGTAATATTGTGAAATATTATTACAAATAAAAATAACTGTTTTCTATTTGAATGTATTTTAAAAATATAATTTATTCCTGTAACAGCAAGGCTGAATTTTTAGCATAATTTGGTGCTCAATTATTTGATTTTGTGCTCAATTATTTTCGGTACTCAATTATTAATAATAGTTATTATTTTCATAGTTAAATGATTAGTTCACTTCAAAACGAAAATTTCCTGATATTTTACTCACCCCCATTTCATCCAAGATGTTCATGTCTTTCTTTCTTCAGTCGAAAAGAAAGTATGTTTTTTGAGGAAAACATTCCAGAATTTTTGTCCACATAATGCACTTCTATGGCAACCAACTGGTTGAAGGTCCAAATCAATGCAGTTCCAAAAAGCTTCGAACGGCTTCAGAGGCTCTGCGTGATCCCAGATGAGGAATAGGGTCATATCTAGCAATGCTTGACTTGACTTGACGGTGTTGTGCTTCTTCAAGACGTATGACGTCATCACGTCGGAAAGGTCACATTCCTGACGTAGGTGGAAGTAACGACCCAGTGCCGAAAAACTCTGTCCCAGTGCTGACATCGTCGTTTTACCTTTATGTTTGTAAAGGGCGTGTGAATTAGGCTTTGCGCGTTCGGTTTAACACTGGGTCTGTACTTCCACATACGTCACGGGCGTGATGACATCATACGTCGTGAAGAAGCACAACACTGAAGTCGAGCATTTGTGACTAAAAAAGTATAGAATTTTTGTTTTTTTTTAAATGACTGATCATTTCACTAGATAAGACCCCGTTCCTCGTCTGGGATCATGCAGAGCCTTCTGAAGCCCTTCGAAACTGCATTGATTTGGACCTTCAACCAGTTGGTTGCCGTTGAAGTGCATTATGTGGAGAAAAATCCTGGAATGTTTTCCTCAAAAATCTTTGAGACATGAACATCTTGGTTGAGATGGGGGTGAGTAAATGATCAGGACATTTTCATTTTGAAGTGAACTACTCCTTTAAATGTAAAGGATTTTTGCCGCTACAATACTATGGAAATGATTATACTTTCTTTCAGGATTCTTTGTTGAATATAAAATATAGAAGAAATTGAAATCTTTTGTAACATTATTAATGTCTTTATTGGCACTTTATTGGCACATCAGTTTAATCCTTATTGAACAAAAGTCTTTTTTTTTATCTTACCCTAAACTTTTGAAAGGTAGTTTATCATGGTCGCCACAAAAATATTACGCAGAAAAAACATTTTTCAACATTGATAATAAGAAATGTTTCTTGAGCATAAAATCAGCATATCTGAATAATTTCTACATGTTTTTTTTTTTTTTTTTTACTTTATTTTATTTATGAATTTTTGTCCATTTCTAGGTGTCCTTGCTTATTAATACATTAAACTTTTTGATTATTGCTGTTGCCTGTGTTGTTACTGTAATCATTTTGCGTGTGTTAATCAATTTACAAGCAATTTTGGGCTCATTTTATTCCATTTTGATTGATGGCTATACCAGTGTGGGTCATGTTGACCTCGTGTTAGGTCATTTTCACATGGGACGTTGATTTGCTAGATAGTCAGTGGTCTGTCTAAGGTCTTTCTTGGCGGTCAGGACACGTGACTTGAAAATGAAATCTTGTCATCATTCACTCACCTTCATGCTGTTCTCTTTCCTACACACACACACACACACACCCACCAAGCTCTTCTGATCTGTACCTACACACACACACACACTTAGAGAAGAGAGTCATCACTGCCTTTCTATCAGTACCTACAACTCAGACAACACACACACACACACACACACACACACATCAAAAGATGGCATCGTTTTCATTTCCTGTTCTCTTCTTTCTCCTTAATGGGTTTGCATGATTCTACTTTGCTCCATTTCTTTTTTTATCACTCCATTTATTTTCACATTTACTTCACTCGGCTCATTTGAAGTTTGTCCTTTTCTCTGTTCTCCTTTGTCCTCTTGTGCGCAACACACACACACACACACACACACACACTTACAGAACATGACATGCCATTAGTCAGTGAGTGCATCATAAGAGTGTTTTTGGTCACGCTGCTATACATGTTGAAGGAGGAAGTCACATTATTGACTGCTCTGATCTTTGATGCAGAGGAATATGGTCCGTTGAATGTCAAATAAATAAAAAGTAAAATAATATATATTCATATATAAATGCATACATCTAATAATATATACATATTTTAAAAAAATATATATTTGCGGTTCAAACATAAATATTGTAAATAGTTGCGTGCGTACATGTCAGTGTGTTTTGGTTAGTAAAAGCAGTCCAAATCCATTATTCTGCCATAGAATACATTTTAAATTCTCACTTATTTATTGAAATGTGAGTTTACCATCATAGATCAATTGGGAAAATATTCATATACCTACAATCCACTGTGGTTTCCAGCTGAAATGAACACTAGTGACAGTATTCATTTACATTTGTATTCCTAACAAAATCAGTCATTTGTACCAAATTGACTGATTTTGATTGTTTTGACCTCAAAATACTTTTACCATAGTGCATTTCTCTCTGAAATCTTTATATTACGTTTCATGCTGGAAAAAGAGATTGAGTTGAGATATAATACAGTGTCACACATAGACTATCGACATATTTTACAGTTTTTTTTTTTTCTTTTTCCAATTGCTAACACACAATTTTGCAAACTAGGCTGGTTTTATCAAAATATATAACAATTTCACAAAACCACACACCCAAACTGCAAAATACCTTATATATCTTGCAAAATGAAGCACTGCAACCAAAAATCTAACTTTTGCACGAAATGGCACACACTTCATTCTTATACCAGATTTTTGATTACATTGGACTGAACAAAAATATGCTCACAAAAAACAAAAACAAAAAGAAAATTGCATCCTCCCTCTTCCTCTTCCTCTCTCTCTCTCTGCATCGTCTTCCATTGTTGTTGAAAAAGAAAAAGGTACTCACCTGTGGTCTTTTCATAGTGCTTACATCCTGATTGAAGTGTTAACAATTAACCAATGAGGTGTTTGGCCAGGTGGCACATGTATTGGCCAATTAACTCATGTAGTGTCATTTTGAATGGCAGCGTTTTGAAATGGCAAACATGTGACTTTATGTCAGATTGTTGTGTCTTAGAGAACCGTGTTCAGTGCATTGCAAAATGTGTGTAAAGCAGAAAATGTGTTTAGACTTTAGGAGACTTTGCTCTCTGTGTCAGTTTAAATAATTGTGCTGTGCATGTCATTTTAGTGTGTTAGCAATTGGAAAAACCTGTAATGAAGCAATTACAAAAAATATATAATTGTAGTTTGAGTAGTGTTGTGAGTAGTGTTGAGTAGTTTATTGTGGTTTATTTGTCGTTTAGTACAAATGATGGCCATTTTGAATAATTTGGCTAATTTTTGGTTAATATACTTTCAGCTACTATAGTACTAGTATAGTTCAACTCTCTTTAATCCCTCTGAACTTGTTTACATCCATCCATCTTTACCGTTACATGCAGAAGAGCTGCAGATTCTGTATTGGCCTGCCTGTAAACAATAAAAAAGGTAAAGTATTAGCTAAATCTCATCTCTTAACCTTTTTGATATTTGATATATGCAACATGAGAATTTTCAGCTAAAATGTTTGGGTGTTAATGCTTGATCGCATTTATTGAAGTGTCAGTACACTACTAATGCATTTGATCAACGCTATAAACATTATACAACAGCTACTTTTTATCTTTGCATGTCAAAGCATTTCATTTCAACCAGTTACACAGTTGCATTTAGAGCGAGTCGATTCAAAGTTGCTTGGGAATGTAGACAGTCCCCAATCAAATCCCCCAAATCATCAAGCATTTATGTTATTGTCAATTTACAAACTACATCCATTTATAAACTCAGGGATGAAAGGGGCTTTAAAAAATAAACACATTTAGCAAAATGAATCCATTAAAGTATGCAAATACTCTACTAAATGCTTGCTGTGGTGAATCTCTTGGGGATGTTTGCTTTATTTTAAAACGTCACTAATTCTGATTCCGCACAAGAGCTGTTAAAACACTCTTTATTTTAATGTCATGCTCTTAGAAGACAGACAAATCGAAAGCACTGTTAAATTGTTCACGTATTTCGACAAGTTAGCAACACAATTTGTTAAATTGCTTTCGGGATTGTGCGCAACAGTAACTGAAGAATGAATTAGCAAGTCCTGTTTTCCGAGTCAAGGAGGAATTATAGTTTATCAAAATAGATTGCACATTAAAAACACATTAATTTCTGTTTGTGAGACAACTTTCTGAATAGATGGATTTTGGTTGATGAGCCATTATATGAAATGTTATTATGGGCTCCTTTAATGCAGAGTTTCCTCCACACTCTCGACTGTGTGAATAACATATGCTTCATTTACGCTTGGTATGAACATCTATCTTGGATGATCCGATCACAGTTTTAAACGGTGTCCATTGTAATCCGATCACTGAAATCGCGTTCTAGGTTGCTCAGAAACCGCATTTGCAGTGCAAATGCTAACGCGTCCTAGAGAGCAGCGAAGAACCACTTATACTCTACATATTCTCAGTATGTGTGACATGAACACGCAGTGACATGCTGAGGTAAGTGAAATGTATGTCGTTTTGAAATTAGAGACTCGACGAAATCCGACCACAAGTGGTCACGTCAATCGCATTTTAAACACGTCAATGCCAGGTGTAAATGCCCATCTGTCACGACTGACCATTTGTGATCGGATCACTAAAGCATATGTTATTGCCAGTAAAAAAGGAAGGACTACCGCATGTTTGGCATTCACATTGAAATGTGTGTCTTTCATTCTAAACTTTAGAAAAGGTAACCCTGACAACCCTGCAGGGTCTGGAGTGGTCTGATGGAGAAAGAAAAAAAAGAAAAAAGATCAATCATGTGCACAATCATCAGATCTCTGGAGAGAAGAGTTGGATGCATTTAATTAATCTTAATCAACCTCTAAAGAAGAGCTACTCTGGGGAAAACTGTTGAGAGAACATGAGTATGAATTTAAGGAGACTGTATGTGCAGTAATATGATTTATTTAAATAGTCCTGCTTGTGGCTGTCAGTATAGCCCTATGAAACCGTGGTTCTCAAATGGTTTTTCTTCATGTCCCAGATGGTGGAGACTCAATAAAGTAAACAAAAACTGTCCTTAAACATAGAAATGTATTAATATGATCACAAATTCCAGTATGCATAACTGCGGGTTTGCTCATTTTAATGACCAAAAATTCATACAGTATCCATCATTGCATTAACACTACACCAGGTGTTTTTTTGCTAGTTCCATCCTAGCATCCTAGCATGTGCCTACGTTGTTTAAATAGCAAATGCACTCACGGTCATCTGTTCGCCCATTGACGTTCTGGTCTGAAAACGAGGTGTGTTCAGACGCATTGCTGGCTATAGGCGGGTGCACAACGCCATAAACTCTGCTTGTTACACACAAACATGCCAAATATTAAAAATAAACGGATTATGATGTAAAATATTATTATTATGTACATAAAGATAAAAATGCCAACATGTCATAATGGATAGTCATTGCAGTCTGTTTGCAGTAATGATGAATGAAATTGGCTAATTATTTGACCAATCATGGCAATACACTCGTCAGGTTGAGGGTGTCTATATTCCGGCATGTAAATAGAAATCCGCCATGGTGCAAGCACCACTAGCTTTTAAAGGGAATGGGAGATGAGACTCTGATTGGTTTATTGCACGTTACGCCCAAAACACAGCCATGACTCATTAAGAGACTAGGTACAGCCCTCTTGGACCATGAGCCTGGCGTGCTGACCATTTTTTCCGTCGTTAAACTTGTAAAAGTGGATTCGGGCTCGCCCTAAGTGGACCATGCGCTTCAGGCCATGCGCTTAGATCGTTAAAATATTGCCCTAGATGTTCTGTTCAGTTCTGTACACACTACACAGACTCAATGACAATATGGTTGTAAGTGGATTTTCTGGAAGTGAATTTGCTTGTCACTGAATAGGATGAGATTATAGTATGCAGAAATAGAGTGACGGCCCTCAGCTGCACTGTGAATGTGTCCTTTATGACTTATAAGTTGAAATGTGTTCTGTGCAGGGACTGAGATATATGATCCCTCTACTGTCTAACCATCTGCCGAGCTTTATGACAACTAATTTCATTGGTGACATCCAAGTGAAGTCTCTGGTACACTTCTCAGGGCACTCAACAAGGAGCCTAAAGAAAATCTTAATGCTCTAGTGTAAGACAAGTTTTGAGGATGGCAGTAAGTGTAAAAGTGGCGGACTCATAAATCTGAAAGCAGCCACATACAGACACATTCAGAAGTACTTTGATGGCGTCAGTGAATAGACCAAGCAGCTGACACCTTTCTAACTGCAGTTAAAAGCGTCAGCTCAACCGCTTTTCACAAGAAAGAGAAATTCATTTTCCCCCAAAGGCAATATGAAAATTTCATATTCCCAGCTCTGTCATTGTCCTTTCCTCCCGAGAAGCGTGCAGGTGCTAAATAACGGATGGTGGAGCGATAATAAGTGTAATTAGTGTTGCATGTTCTCTAATGCTCTATTCATGATGCCTATATGTCTGTAGAAGTATAACGGGGAGGAAGAACCAAATAAAGGTTTGTGTAGCTCGAGTCATAGCTCTAATTTATTTCTCACTGTGCAGAAGGGAAAAAATGAACAGACTAAATGAAAAATGGGAAGGTGGCACTTATAATGACAGTCACGTTTCCTTCCTTTTCTTTCTTTTTTCGCTAATGTTTTCCTCCCCACGGCAGATCGGAGGGTAATGGATGTGAAGCTGAGAGGATGACGCCCCATCTTTCCTCTTGCTTTCTAAAAAAAAACACTTCCCCTCAGGAGTTCAGCTTGTCTGCTGACTGAGGTGTATGTGCTGAGGGAATAAGCGTGTGTGTGTGAGTGTGTGTTGTACCGAACAAGTGTTAACACTTTAATAGTGTCCTATTAAAGGACTGAACGTCTGTTAAAACAGAATAACATTTAAAAAGCCACCTGTAAACAGTCAAGTCCATTCACAGAAGAAAAGGGAAACAGTAATTGCTACTTTCAGAACACTATAAAGTGTTTTAGTGGCGTTTGCTAAGGAAAGCACTATCACACTTGCTCATGTAAGGTTAGGGATATGAACAAAACTTAGTTTGGCTGTTGCCCAAAACTTGTTCTGGCCAAAGATAAAGCAAAGTGATTACAATTTGCTTTGTTTCACATGTCGTTTAAGGGCAGATAAAGCTGAATATGGCGTCACAATGATAGATGGCATAACAACTTGTGCAAGTAGTAAAACAGCAGCACAATCAATGGGTCTTAGGGATGCGACAACCGATGCTCATTAATCGATTATTAACTGTTAACTGATGAGATTATAATATTGAATTGGCATTAAATAAAAATACAATTGACGAGTGTCTGCCACCCATTAAAAATAATGCCACCCATTTTTTTCACAGGTTTATTTTACTGTGCAAACAGCAGAAAATACGGAACAGCTCAACAACAGAACCATGGGTTCACACATTATCAAATTTCACACACCTGCAACATTTCTGACAACAGAGAAAAACTGAATAAAATAAAATAATAAAATAAATAGGCCTACGCAAAATATTTTTCACTTAAATATTTACCAAATTAAGATGACAGAACGAAAATATACTGAATCCGTTTGAAGCTTTGAAGAACTGGAATATTTTTTTTCTTCATCAAATAAAAATAGCAGGCCTACCTCAATCCACACCTTGACTGTTTTTTATTTTTTTAAAAGTAACATGTCTAAGTGATGTGGGTTAGTCTGGAGCACAGCTTGTTGACAGTTAGACCCGCAGCAGAAAGCCTTGTTTGTACTTTCATCTGTCTCCGCAGTGCGAGCCTCCGCTGACTGCGCTCGCGCCTCTGATGACTGCGTGCGCGACTTGTCTGTTTGGGGAAGTGTTTATACTATACTATGTTTATACAACAGAGGGCGAATCGGAGTAATTGTTCTATAAACCATCAAGAAACAGCGACGAGAAGAACATGCGTGACAATGTTTACTTTAGTAAACTTGACCCAAACCACACTACAAAAAGCATTAAGGCTTCAGATGGCACTGGTGCCTGGGGAATACAGAGATAACACCTAGAGCGGCCAGCCTTGGGAAGCGCCTTTCATTTGCTTTCCACCAGTAAGGAGCTTGTACTACTGCTGTATTTTAATACAGCGTAGCATATTTTACAAGTAACTTCGTCACCCTTTCTGTCCCACACAGTAGGCCTACTTCTTTTCCATTGCTTCATTTTGTGAAATATGAGCCTTTCTGAGCTATCAGATTTCAACAAAAATATCTTAATTTGTGTTCCGAAGATGAACAAAGGTCCTACGGGTGTCAAACGACATGAGGGTAAGTAATTAATGACAGAATTTTCATTTTTGGGTGAACTAACCCTTTAATGTTTTTACAGACACCACCAGAGGAATTAGTGCAAAATGTGTTTAGACTCGGTCTGAAGCGCATGGTGCTGGGGCACTTATCCACTTTTGCTAGTTTAACAACCAAAAAAGACGGTTAGCGCGCCAGGCACATGGTCTCTTAATGATTAATAGGTGTGTTTTGGGTGTAACATGCAATAAACCAATCAGAGTCTCATCTCCCATTCCCTTTAAAAGCCAGTTTACATGGCGGAATTTGTGAACGGAAACACTGAACGCTTCTCCAGAGAGGAATCCTTTTATTTTTAATATTTAAACATGTTTGTGTGTAATAAGCAGAGTGTATGCGCATTGTGCACCCACCTATAGGTGCATATTACTAACGCACCCTTTAAATAACACAAAACATACTGCGCTAGTGACTTTAGACCAGGTTTTTTTGTTGGTCAATGGCGCAGTCGTTTTCAGTTGCCTCAAAATAACAACGGGCGAACAATGCACCTGAACACACCTCGTTGTCAGACCAGCACGCCCATGGGCGAACAGATGGGCACGAGTGCGTTTGCTATTTAAACAATGTGGCGCTGGATGTGAAAATGATAACTGCGTCGGGCTGAAACTAGCAAAAAACACTTGCATTGCACCTGGCATCGCATTGCACCGGGTGTATGATAGGGCACTTTGTGTGTAAGAACGCCCAGATTTTTTGAGTTCTAGTATACAGCCTCATAAATAAGTAAGTTCTGAATATCTGGTACAAACGTCACACACTTTATCAAATCCAGTGACTTGTTCAGAACGTTTGCTGAAATCATAGAATCCAGCCAATCAGATTGGAGCAATATAATAACAATGCCAGAACATATAACTATACTCTACATAACACCACGACAGAGGAATTAAGTAAAATATATTTTCACCATGGCTCTTTTGAGACTACTAGTGTGAAAGTGTCATCATAAGTGTGACAGTAGAAGTTGGAAAAGTGTCACTACGGCAGTCAAGGGAGTAGAACAGTCATGAAAAGTTTGGAACTAACAGATGGTCAGACAATGATATGGAGCTCATTTCCAGAACACGTCGTGGAGCTCAAGTCGTAAATTTTAATCTAGAGTCTGTGAATAATTGATATGGGGTTGGAACATAAGGTGAGGTGGTGCTGAAAATGCTCTGTATCGATGGTCTTGTTCCAGAGTCATACTGAGACTTGAATTTTGGGGCATTTTTATTCATTTTGGGAGCATTTTTGTCCCCAAAATCCCATTGATTTCCAACCTTATACAGTTCTTATTGCTTAATTAAGTCAAATCAGTTTTATATGGTGCTTTACACAATAGAAACATTAACCAGTTTGATTTAAAGCATCATAATAAATTATGCATTCTTTGTGACTTTAGCATACCTTTAAAAATAATGAATAAACTTTAAAAGAATATAGTTACTTAAGTGCGAAATTAGGCCTGGTTTCACAGACAGGGCTTGGATTAAGCCAGGATTAGGCCTTAGTTCAATTAGGACAATTTTATAAACATGCCTTAGAGAAAAACATTACTGGTGTGCATCTTGAGACAAAACAATGGCACTGACATATTTTAAGATGCATGCTCAAACATGCATTTTAGTCTGGGACGCTTGAGCCTTGTGTTTTTCGTTAGGACTTAATTACATGTTTATATGTAATTTCATAATTCTAGTGTCTTTGGAATATGGTTTAAATGTACTGTTGGATGTAATTTAAATGTAATATGTAAAATGTAAAAGCTTTAAATGTAATATCAAAATAACACAATACAGGTAAAATTATAATAAATTATAATACAGTTAAAATTAGAATGTAATAAGGTTTCCGTGTGTTTTATGTTAGTCAACAAAATAAGTGTACATCTTTAAATCACATAATGGCATAAGCTAATTTTACATTATTCAAAGTCCACTTTTTAAAAGTGTACTTAAGCGTGTTAATATACATACTCTAAGTACACTTAAGTTGTGTTATATTTCATTAATATTATGTTATCAAGTGCATTTGAAATACAGTTAGGTTAATATATATTTGGACACAGGCACAATTATTATTATTATTTATTTATTTATTTATATATTTTTTCAGGTATTTACCTAAACATATTCAAGCTATGGTTGTATAATGGACATGGGCTGAAAGTATACACTCTCAGGTTTAATTTGAGGGTATTCACATCCTAATTGGGGGAAGGGTTTAGGAATTACATCTCTTGAGAGTAGCCATCCCCCCTTTTTCAAAGGAATAAAAGTAATTGGACAATTGAATCAAAAGCTGTTTCATAGACAGGTGTGGGCTATTCCTTCATTATTTCTTCATCAATTAGCAGGTTAAAGGTCTGGAGTGGATTGTAAGTGTGGTATTTGCATTTGGAATCTACTGCTGTGAACCCACATAATGCGTTCAAAGGAGCTCTCCATGCAAGTCAAACGGGCCATTATTAGGCTTCAAAAACAAAACAAATCCAACAGAGAGATGTCAGGAACATAGGAATGGCCAAATCAACAGTTTGGTACATTCTAAGAAAAAAAAAGAATGCATTGGTGAGCTTAGCAACATAAAAAGGCCTGGACGTCCACGGAAGACAACAGTGGTAGATGATCGCAGGATCGTCTCCATGGTAAAGAAAAACCCATTCACAACATCCAGCCAAATAAAGGACACCCTCCAGGAGGTAGGCGTGCCATTGTCAAAGTCTACAATCAAGAGAAAACTTCACGAGAGCAAATACAGAGGGTTCACCACAAGGTGCAAACCAGTCATAAGCCTCAAGAATAGAAAAGCAAGATTAAACTTTGCCATAAAAACATCTAAAAAAGCCTAACCAGTTCTGGAAAAGCATTCTTTGGACGGATGAAACTGAGAGAAACCTGTACCAGGCTTGGAACAGCTCATGATCCAAAGCACACAACATCATCTGTAAAACATGGTGGAGGTAGTGTGACGGCATGGGCACATGATCACTGGTGTTTATTGATGATGTGACAGAAGACAGAAGCAGCCGGGTGAATTCTGAAGTGTATAGTGATATACTGTCTGGACAATGATCCAAAACACACTGCAAAAGCAACCCAGGAGTTTTTTTTTAAGGAAAATAAATGGAATATTCTGCAATGGCCGAGTCAATCACCCGATCTCAACCCGATCGAGCATGCATTTCACTTGCTGAAGGCAAAACTAAAGGCAAATGACCAAAGAACAAACAACAACTGAAGAGAGCTGCAGTTAGAGCCTGGCAAAGCATCAGAAAGGAGGAAACTCAGTCTTTGGTAATGTCCATGGGTTCCAGACTTCAGGCAGTCATTGCCTGCAAAGGATTCTCAACAAAATATAAAAAAACTACATTTTATTTATGATTATATTCATTTGTCCAATTACATTTGAGTCCCTGGAAATGGGGGGGTTGGGGGGGGTTGCAGACAAATGGTTGCAGTTCCTAAAAATTTTACTTGATATTTTTGTTCAACCTCTTGAATTAAAGCTGAAAGTCTGCACTTCAAATTCATCTTGGTTGTTATATTTAAATTTTATTCTGGTAGCATACAGAGCCAAGAGTATGAAAATTCTGGCTGTGTCCAAATATATATGGACCTATCTGTATATTAGCAGTGCACATTCAATACAATTGAGCACACTTTTGCTAATATAATTATTAATGAATTTAATTCATATTAATGTTTCATTATATTATTGACATGCTCATTGTTGTGACTAGGTAACCTATCAAGTTCCACAGGATTTTGAGTGAGTTTATAACTTGATTTGCATTGTATCCCACTTGTGAATGTTAAATCATTAACCGGTGGACTGGATCTTTGCGTCTCACTCTTTTCTCTGTTCTCACTTTCTTCACATTCTATCAGGCAATATTTGCTCTCCGTATTTGGGTCAGTTTTTCCAGACGCTGTAAACGCAAGCACACAATTTGTGATCGCCATCATAAATGTGTAATTCCCATCTCAGTGCCATCATAACTCTAGCTCTCGCTTCAGACTGACAGCAGACAGAATCTCCACGTTCCAGCAGTGGAATCACACAGTTCCTGATAAACACCTGGACTCCCCGCCGGACTGAACTTACTTCAGACAGCAGGAGCGAACACATGCTTCACACCTCCGACTGTGAGGAGGCCGAGCTTCAGAGCCTGTGCTAGCTGTCAAATGATAGATTACACTCGCATTGTTGGGAGGTTACTTTGGAGATGATTGAGCGGAGTAGACCGGGATTTTTTCAGACTTTTCATGTGTTTCTGATACAGCAGCTTTAAATGTTCCCGGTCTTAATGTGGACAAGTCATCAGTGCTCTGACATGACCTGAAATAGATAACCAGATGCAGTGTTGTTATTGTTAATATATTGTTAAAAAATGGATTTCTTCAATTTAAATAAAACTGAAATAAAATAAATATTAGATGAAAAACTAATTTTAATAAATAAATTGCGCTATAAATAAATAAATAAATAAATGTCTTGTGGACTATATGTAAAACAATTGTATGTAAAATATCTTATTCAGGATAGCACTAAATAAAAAATAACATGCATTTTGTATGAGCTCTCTTATTTAGTTCAAATTATTCACATTTACACAGATTCTGCAAGCGGTTCACATACTTTTTCTTGCAACTGTATATTGCATGTTCAGATATGCATACAACAAAATATTCTGCTGGCCAGGAAAGTTTTGTGAAAATTATAAAAAATGCTGGTGGTGGTGGCTGGCAACTAACTAACTAACTAACTAACTAACTAACTAACTAACTAACTAACTAACTAACTAACTAACTAACTAAACTAACTAACTAAAATGCTGAGTATTGCTGGGAAATACTAAGTACTTAAAATGACTAAAACCAAAACTGAAAAAAAAAAAAAAAAAAAAACTAAAAAAATGACTAAACCTTAAACCAAAATTAAAATGAAAACTGAAAAATAATGCTAAATACTATAACAGTATATAAATATTCTGAAATATCATAAAGAAGAAGAATTTTAACATTTAATAGCTTCATGGCATAGCACGTTTAGGATGAAATGTCAGTTGGTGTGGTGAAGATGGACTAAACAAGCTACAATCAGCATTTGTGTTGCTACGACTGTGCTGAAATAGTTGCAAGCGTATCAGATCGAATCAGCCAGTGCTACTCATACATTATTGGCTGATGGACATGTCACGTATAGGAGCTATAAAGAAAATTAGTTCCTATCCAGCACTGAGATAAATTGTTTAGCAGGAAATGGGGAGACATTTGTAACTGTTTGACTCTAAGTAATTGTCATAAGTTGATAGACCATGTCTTATACTTAACCATCAATAACACTCTCCGCCCCAGAGAATAATTTTCCTAGCAGAAACAATACCAAACAACAAATGTTTGCTGTCTTTATGGCCCACGAAACATACCAATGTTTCTCATTGAAGTTGAGTGTGTTACTATGAGAGAAGCAACAGCATGACTTTGGTTGAAACGCTTGTGAGTTGCCTTGCTGTCTATTAAGGCAACATTGAAATGGGACCTAATAAGTGACAAATTTAAAACACTTAATAGGCAGCACATCATATAAATTGTGCTCTGCATGCAAAACACATGCAGAGTCTTAAAAAGCCTTTGTTAAAGACGTATACAATCATGGACCAAACCAACCAGCTACAAGGTAAATCACAACATTACAAACTTTGATTTTAAAGCAAAACATTTATTTAAAAAAACTTTGACAAAACTGCATTGAAGCATTGCGAATGACATAATCGGTAAAGAAAAAAAAAAAAAGTATGGAGAAATATAAGTTTACATACACCTAGTCTCAGCCATAGATGTCATGCCCACGGACCGTTGGCTGAACGTCTGATACATATGGCACACTTATCTGGAAACACTTCAGGAGTTTCAAAGTCATCATCTGATTGGTTGAATTCTACAGGATGCCCGTGAGATGTATATGTTGCGTTCTTTAATGGTCCGCTGCGAAACAAATGCCGTGACTCCAAGCTCCCCCGTGGAAGAAGAATGCCGTCGTCACAACTGTGACAATGAGCGCTTACCAGGATCAACTAAACGCTGGATTTTCAAAAGTATGTGAAGTTCACGGCTCCATTTCAGTAAACTTGCACAACGTTCTTGCATGAATAATTTATAGATGCGCGCCGGTCTGTTATTGCAGGGACATCAATTTTCACGCCCCTAAACATGATGCGGAACAAAACAAACTGTGATTGGTTGCGTTACATGTCAGTCAAACGTCCTCTTAGGCGGTCCTTGACCAATGAAAGCTGTGATAGATCCAGACCTTCTGCCGTCAGCCTGAAAGTCTGGCTACGCGAGACTAACATACACCTTGCAGAATCTGTAAAATGTTCATTATTTTAACAAAATAAGAGGGATCATAGAAAATGCATGTTATTTTTTATTTAGCACTGTCCTGAATAAGATATATTACATAAAATATGTTTAGATATAGTCAACAAGACAAAATAAAAGTTACATTTATAAAAATGACCCTGTTCAAAAGTTGACATACCCCGTGATTCTTTTTTTTTTTTTTTTTTTTTTTTTTGTGATGGTTGATCTTGAGTCCCTGTTTTGTCCTGAGCAGTTAAACTACCCAGTGTACTTCAGAAAAATCCTCCAGGTCCCACAAATTCTTTGCATATTGCAGCAGTGACCTGTATGATTTTGAGATCCATCTAGTCACACTTAGGACAACTGAGGGACTCATACGCAACTATTGCAAAAGATGAAAACATTATGTAATGCTCCAGAAGAAGATTTAATTAATTTATTTTTAATTTATTTGTCTGTTCAAGCGTAAAAAGATGCAAAACAGTGCTCAATTCAGTACTTGTGTACCATCTGAAAGGCAACTTTCTCTGCGCACAGAAAAACGGACTTAGCCCCACCTACAACATTTGAGGTCGGGAAGTTCGGTCTGGACTTGATCTGTTGTGGAGCTTGAACCAGAATTGAATCATTTGATCATTTGATCACCATCAAATTGTCAGGGCGGGCTTTATACGATGATGGACAGATGATCAACAGTAACGATCATCCACGTCACCAAAGAACACTTGGGTTGAATTTGTTCTAATCCTAAACGGAGAACTTGTTCGTATATGCATTCACTATTACTATTTCTCTCAAAAATGATGATTGTATGTAGTACTCCGTGTATCCTTAAATTCTTTTTACAACAACGGCAAAGATTATTTACACTCATCTTCTACTTCTTCCAGCGTGCGTGCAGTTGAGTTCTGTTGATAACTATGCTTCGCTCAACATACGTCACTTACTCCGTTGCTCTGATCGGTTGTAGGTCTATCCAATTGAGTGCAGAGGCATTTTCTTTCCTGGTTCGGTTGAAACGCCCCATAATCGCAGCCCAATGGAGCGGTATCAGACTCAAATTCTGACTAGAATCGAAGTATGACGACGTCAGGCTATGAGACATGCAGCAAGTGTATGCCAACTTATGTCCCACCGTTAGATCAGCGCGTTACAATTCAAATCTACCGCGCGGGACATCGATTCTGACAGGATCTCATCCCAAATCGCTCTTGTTTTTATTAGTGGACAAAAATGTCAGTAGATTTCCATCATAGTTTTTGTCATCTAAATCTGTTTTTTATTTATTATCTCGTTTTTGTCAGTGAAAAAATGCTGTTAATGAAAATTATTCATCAACGAAATGAACACTGCCCAGCAAGCAATTTTGTGTTTAAAAGACGTCTTATAGCTGTCCAAACACAGCCCAGACATCTAACAAGGTCAAATTTGGGCTGTCAGTGAAAATTTAATAGACGTTTAGCTATAGCCCAAGAATAGACTAGTCATCTAGAACATGAACATGTCAAAGAAATGAAACCAAACACCCAATCACTGTTGACTTTGCTTACATGATGGACTATCATACATCTCGCAAGTTGTACATGTAACCCAATTCAAGGTTATTTTGACCAGAAGTGGGTTACTCATAGCTAGACTATATTTGGTCTATAGATAACCAAGATGGTGAAATGGTGCAAAGCTCTACATGCTGCCTAATCTGTAGGACAAAGCCCATGTTTCTGTCTCTCATTCAGTTGTTTTTATTCCTTTCTTCCATTTTTCTACAAGTGATGATCAGATTTATGACAACACTACAAATGGGAACCGCAGGACAGATATTAAACCTTCTAACAAACAATTGCCTTCAAAGAAAAGCCATAAAGATATAAAAAAAAAAGCAGACTGCACGCAGAGTGCGCTCTCAGACATCAAAGACAGCTCCGACGCACGTACACCTGCATCTCCACTTCAACTTTTGGGATGCGGTGTTCTGCAAATTACTTCCCTTGCTTTCAAAGTAACGGCTGCAACATTCACACTGCGTTATTTATTTACGACGCTTTGTTCTGTCTCACCACACCTTGCAGGGCTGTCTGGAGACACGAGACGGCTATGGCGAAGTACAGTCAGGTCCTGTTTTAAAGGAGCTGATGAGAGGCTGTGTCGGCTGGTTTTCATTTATTTCTAATTAGCATACCGCAAGGATCAAAATGCTAAAGAGAAATTCTTCTATCCTAATTTATCGTGTTTGACATTTCAGCGAGAAGGCTGCTCTGGGAAAACAGTTCAGGTTTTTCATGTAGCAGATCTCAAAATACTCTTCTTCAAGTGTTTCTTTGGGGGAAGTGGCGCATTTGTGCCATCAACAACCCACACAGTCATACAGACACATGAAACGGCAGGCAATCAAACCTTTCTACAAGTGTTTAACATGTAGCTCAAGTACTGACCCCACAGGAAAGAAAAATCACAAATGAGATCTCAGTAGTCTTTTCTAGGCAGCAATGAGTTTTAAAAATGTTGCCTGTGGCGACATTTCTGCTAAATTATATTATGTTGCTTCTTTCACATTCTGTGACCCTTTCAAAGTGAAATAAGCAGGTTCCAATGCAGATGAATGTGAATCTGGCAATGTTTTATTACGTTGGGTATACATATATTGTGGCGGCTCAGAAATGAAATGAATAGTGTCGCTAAAATGTTGCTGCTCTTTTGAAAGTAACATACCGCTTACACTAAACCTAACAGATAGCCTCAGAGGCCTCCAACACAGGTCGACTCCAACACTCTCGATGTCGACTGTCGCTGTGTCCGAAAGCGCTCACTTGTTTACTGATTTCTCTAATCCCTATAAAGTGCATGGCAGTTGAGTGCGCTATAAGCAAGGAGAGAATGAAATGAAGCGAGGAATTCAGACACTGACGTGATACACCGTGTCAGAGAGCTGTCGCAGGAACTTCGTCGCATGCATTTATTTGAGTGCTTACTTTAGAAACAGAAAACAGTCACAGCGACTTTAGTTTGTAATTATACATAGGCTTCCTCCATGCTAGCTTTAGTTTAATTGATGGTACATTTAATGCAATAAATATAGATTTGGTTTTCCATGGGCCTTGTGTTCTTAATCCTTTAACCATAAATCATAAAAATACTCACATCAAGAAGAAGCATCAATAAATGTACATTATTTTATGTATTTAGTATCTTTAACTCACCTTTTAAGACAATGCTCATGTGCGTTTAGCGCCATCACTCAACAACAGCTGTTTTTCGTGACTTTTTCCTCTGTAAAATTAGGTATCGGCAACAGCTAGGTATACGTTGATAGCCACTCATCAAGTCATCACTAAATTGGACTAATTTGGACGGTCACGCTAAAAGTGTGCGGTTTTAATAAGGGGATGTTAAAGCTTTGTGTCGGGGAAAATTATTTAAGTGTGTAACAACTGCAATTATGTCTTATTTCTGATCCTGTTTTGATGTAAAGTAAATGGAGTCGAGGAGTCGATTCCATAGACTCCTACAGTGGGAGTCGGGAATCAGAGTCGACTCCAAAAAACCTGGACTCGAACACCCCTATCTAAAACATATGGAGCTATTCCTATATGTTTTGTCTCCTGCTTCTTGACTCTCGCGCCGCCTGAGCTGACACTGACAGGTGGTTGTCATGACAATGACATAGTTTAGGGCGGCACAAGTTTGCGTTCATTTACACTGAATCAAAACCGTTTCAGAGTCGCCTTTGATACTAGGTACTGAGGTGGGTCAGACCTGGCATATTTTAAACCTGCTTTTATGGGGCATTGCGTCTTTACATTGAATTTTGAGCAGACACAGAGCCCCTTTAGAGCCGCCTTAACTCGGCCGTGTAAAGATGCCTTGATAGATATGGAGCTACGCGAGTTTACAAATCGTTCACTGTGATAAAAGTGTTATGAGGTCATAATTCAGTATTGTGCAAGGAAAATAAGACTTCATTAATCAATAATCTGTCCCTGTAATCATAATTTTCTGCCCCTGTGTTCATTTCATCTGGAAACTGCAGTGAATTGTATGTATTGTATGAAAAAGTATGTTTTTGGAGTATTGCACAAATGTGGGTAGAGGCATGTTTTTCCATTGAATCAGTCTTGGTTTTGAACATGGAAGCTGGTATAAACTGACCATTAGACCTATTTATCTCAGACCAGCAGTCATTTTAGCATAAGTTCAAGCTATATTTGAAACAGCTGGTGACCAGTTTGGACCAGCTAATGACCAACTTAGCTGTTTCTCAACAAAGTCTCACTGTGAGACTAAATCTGTGCACAGATTTACAATTTGAAGTCAGAGATTTCATTAAAAATCTAAATGAATTGAGCTATACATCCACAAGTTTAAAGCTGATTCTATGGTTGTTGTTGTTTTAGTTTCTAAGTCATTTCAGTTGATATTTCAAAGAAATTTTATTAAAGGGATACCCCATGATTTACTCACCCTCAAGCCATAGGTGTATATGACATTTCCCATACTATGAAAGTGCTATATCTGAGCAATATAATTTCCTCTGGGAAGACACACACACATATGAAACCGTTTTAAATAGTTATAATTTCATTAAATTTATAACTGAGCACTCGAAGAAGAAAGGGTCATGGGTAAAGCCCTAATGAGAATCATCAGTGGAATGTGTCAACACATTGCAGAGCTGAGCAAATTCTACGCCTACAAACACGCTTCTTTCAAACAGTGCCGCAGCGACTGTGACGGTGTGTGTATGTGTTCGCACAAGCATGCGTTCACAAACACCTGAATACAGAATGCAGGGGTCTCGAGCCAAACTTCATGTCACCTTAAAAGAGAAGCATTCGTAGCAGTCGTCAAAGACTCTCTAGTGCTGAGTGGTTCTCAAACGGGGCCAGATGATGACTAAAATGTATTATTATTATTATTATTATTAACATAATTCATATAAAAATTAAGTTTCATTAAGTTCCATAAGTAAAATTGTTTCATTGAATAACATACTGCTGTTAAATAATAATTTATAATTGATTAGTCTATAGATACACTTAAACACACACATTATGTGTGTATATACTGTATATGTGTGCATGTGTCACAGAAGAAGGCTGCTCAACAAACTGTAATCATGTGAAATATTATTACAATTGAATTGTAATTACATTATGAATGTCTTTACTGTCATTTTTGATGAATGTGTATAAAAATAATAACTTCCTTCCTTCCTTCCTTCCTTCCTTCCTTCCTTCCTTCCTTCCTTCCTTCCTTCCTTCCTTCCTTCCTTCCTTCCTTCCTTCCTTCCTTCCTTCCTTCCTTCCTTCCTTCCTTCCTTCCTTCCTTCCTTCCTTCCTTCCTTCCTTCCTTCCTTCCTTCCTTCTTCCGAAATATTATTGCAATTGAATTGTAATTACATTATGAATGTCTCTACTGTATCCTTCCTTCCTATAGAATACACTTAATTTAAATTGTAATCATTTTTTCACAATACTACTGTTTTACTGTATTTTTGATCACATACATGCATTCTTGGCAATCATAAGAGACTCCTTTCAAAAACATTAAAACCAGTGTTCGAACTATACCGTGGCCTTTGGGGGAGCCTATTTGTTTGGGGTGGGGTGTTTATATATGCAAGCACTATTTATGATAAATCACAATACATGATTTACCCTATTATACATTATCGACACAAATTGATCAGACAGCAAACAGCCACCCACAAGTAGTCTATAAACAAAGCATCCGGCTGTCTTTGAGTTCACATGAACAACGGTTAAAGTTACTCATCAGGCTACAGAAGAATGCCATAATTCCTCTGTTCATTTAGGCCTAAGACATCGAGAGTCACGCAGACCTATAACAACCCAGCCACAAAACATAATTGGGAATAACATGCCTTACCTTAACACTGAATCGACCACAGAGGCCTAGGGTCAGCTTCCTTTGTTGTTCGTCCAGAAATCCAAGAAGTGGATATCCGTTTATAATTGTTCTATGAATCTTTGCGTTAACATGTACTATACATGAGTGGAATTTGCACCGCAGCGCCACCACACCTTGATGCTCATGACAATAATAGCATGTATTATCTTTACTGAAGTGAATTAGATTTAAATCGCCGTCATGCATGAATGAATTATATTTTTGCAATTTTACACATAATAATCCAGGATGAGCACATTACACAAAACTGAAGCTGCACTTCAAAATAACACACTGTCAATATTTTTTGAGACCCCCCCAAAATTTCACAAATCACATTTTCAGGGGAGCCCAAGTCTTATTAAGGGGAGCCAAGCTCCCTCTAGCTCCCCCGTAGTTTGCACCCTGATTAAAACAACTATTTCGTGTCTGCGTGTGTATATAGCCACGTTCACACAGCAGCAGAATACGGTTGTCAGTCCTGTATTTGAGTCCTTAATATGGTTATACGTTCACACACAGCTCATTTGTTTATGGGAGTGGCAACCGAATACTATAACCAAACTCCCTCCCGTAAATGTTCACTATCACCCCCGCTGTGTGAACGGAACCGGACTGGGCAACTAGTTGTCTGTTATGTCATACAGTGAGACGCTCTGCTGCACAAACGTGTGTATACATTGTTTTCGTTGTTTTCATGTGTGAATGAATGAATGAATGAATGAATGAATGAGGCATTTATATAGCTCTTTCATATGCTTTACACTCATGTCAGAGTCTCTCCTCAACCACCACCAGTGTGCAGCATCTACTTGGATGATGTGACGGCAGCCACAGTGCAACAGCGCCAGTGCGCTCACCACACACCAGTGATAGGTGGAGAGGAGAGAAAGTGAAAGGATTATTAGGAGGCCATGATTGGTAAGGGCCAATGGAGGGAATTTGGCTAGGACACCGGGGTTAGACCCCTACTCTTTACAAGAAGTACCATGGGATTTTTAATGACTACAGAGTCAGGACCTCGGTTTAACGTCTCATCCGAAGATGTGTGGTTTTGCTTTCGGTAACTTACAGCAACAGAGATATGATCTGTAGCTCATCTGAAGGTTTTAGATCCAGTCACTGTTCTCCAGCAGAGCTGCACCTAAATACTCCGCTCTCCGTTGGTTAATGAAGATTTGACAAATGAACTCATGGCTCAAATGAACTCATGGCTCAAATGGACTCATGTCTTGACTTTTCAGCTTTATGGACGTACTTTGGTTACTGGTAAGAATCAAAGACTCATGTTGGTCGTTCATACAGACGGTATTCAAGACGCTACTGTAAATTTCTGTTTGAACTAGACATTTTAAGACTCGCAACTAAAAAGGGCAGCGGAATGCAATGATAACATGAATAACACCTTTGTGTATGTGTATGTTATTGGTCTGGATGGAGTAGTTCAAAATGAGTCAACAACTGGACTGAAAATGAAGGCAGACACACCACAGGCAGTTTGAGATGAGCTGTGTGCTCATAATGCCTGAGAGTGGAGTAAGGCCTCTGCATTATTAAAGTAACAGATGGAAAGGTAAACAAACAACAGGAGCGTGGGCCCCGGAGCCACCCTCACCATAGCCCATGAACGGGGTCTGGCACAGAGTCAGAAAGCCTCTTTAGCACCTTCAGAAATCAGGCTGCTATGAGGCAATGGGCTTACTAAGGTCCAAAATATACTCAATGGGAAGCATGTGAAGCTACAAATGCAAAGCGGTTTCACACGTTGCTGCTTACGGAAACACATTTTTGAAACTGGAATGTAACTGTTAACGAATGGAAACTGACCAACCAGCATTTCCTGCTCCAAATTGGATATGCGCCTCGAATCACAAGCGCCGTGGTAAAAGAAATAAGTTGTTTATGTGAGTTTTCAGTCTGAATTGAATGATTAGATTAAAATATAATAATAGCATTAATAATATTTTCACATACTGCACAACCAGTGAATCATTTAAAAACACAAACTTAAGAGTGACTGGTTTAAATCAATCTGGTGAATAAATGAACTCACTAAATTCTTCAGTGTTCTGTTACTGAACCATTATAATGTTTCTTCTAGTCTCTGAGAATGTGTGTTTGTTTGAAGTGATACAACTGTGATACTTTCACACCAGCAGAATAGAGAGAGACAAAGCGAGCAATAATAATCTTTGACATCATCATTTCTCACTTTTCATAGTAGTGGTGATAAAAGCTTTACAGCTCTTCTGTAATAATAATTATCTTTGCTTTTCACAGACCGCAGCCTCTGATGATAGCAGTACTGACTCTAAAGCTGTTTACAATGACGTGGAGTTCCTTCCCAGATAGCTGAAAATCCTGCTCTTAAATGACTAGAGATGGCAGCTGAGGATTATAAACCGATGTAATATAAACCTGTCTCTGCTATTTAATTTTGACAACTAAAAGACTTTCTTGAGAGCTGCTCTTGTAGCTTTGCAGAGAAACAGTGTTTAATCCTGTAGTGATTTGGTTATATTGATGTTTCAAGACACTAGAGAGACGCTTTTTCTAAAACACGAACTGTAAAAAGGTTAGTCTTGTTCATCCCAAAGTTATGTTCATCTGAATACAACAATAAAGTAGGTAATTTAATCATTTTCACTTGCCATATATATATATTTTTATGTATTTTTTCCCACTAGAATCAGAGCACTGGGTTATATGGGAATCTACAAAAGCTAATTAAGAGGAGGCTATAATTCTATTTCATGAATTCTATTTCACCCCATATTTCATATATATATATATATATATATATATATATATATATATATATATATATATATATATATATATATATATATATATATATATATATATATATACTCACCTAAAGGATTATTAGGAACACCTGTTCAATTTCTCATTAATGCAATTATCTAATCAACCAATCGCATGGCAGTTGCTTCAATGCATTTAGGGTGTGGTCCTGGTCAAGACAATCTCCTGAACTCCAAACTGAATGTCAGAATGGGAAAGAAAGGTGATTTAAGCAATTTTGAGCGTGGCATGGTTGTTGGTGCCAGACGGGCCGGTCTGAGTATTTCACAATCTGCTCAGCTACTGGGATTTTCACGCACAACCATTTCTAGGGTTTACAAAGAATGGTGTGAAAAGGGAAAAACATCCAGTATGTGGCAGTCCTGTGGGCGAAAATGCCTTGTTGATGCTAGAGGTCAGAGGAGAATGGGCCGACTGATTCAAGCTGATAGAAGAGCAACTTTGACTAAAATAACCACTCGTTACAACCGAGGTATGCAGCAAAGCATTTGTGAAGCCACAACATGCACAACCTTGAGGCGGGTGGGCTACAACAGCAGAAGACCCTACCGGGTACCACTCATCTCCACTACAAATAGGAAAAAGAGGCTACAATTTGCACGAGCTCACCAAAATTGGACAGTTGAAGACTGGAAAAATGTTGCCTGGTCTGATGAGTCTCGATTTCTGTTGAGATATTCAGATGGTAGAGTCAGAATTTGGCGTAAACAGAATGAGAACATGGATCCATCATGCCTTGTTACCACTGTGTAGGCTGCTGGTGGTGGTGTAATAGTGTGGGGGATGTTTTCTTGGCACACTTTAGGCCCCTTAGTGCCAATTGGGCATCGTTTAAATGCCACGGCCTACCTGAGCATTGTTTCTGACCATGTCCATCCCTTCATGACCACCATGTACCCATTCTCTGATGGCTACTTCCAGCAGGATAATGCACCATGTCACAAAGCTTGAATCATTTCAAATTGGTTTCTTGAACATGACAATGAGTTCACTGTACTAAAATGGCCCCCACAGTCACCAGATCTCAACCCAATAGAGCATCTTTGGGATGTGGTGGAACGGGAGCTTCGTGCCCCAAAAAAGTAAAAGTCATTTTTTTTTCTTGCCAGACTGATCTTACTGATCTCAAACTTTTGAACAGTAGTGTAGAAAAGTTTATATAGAACCTTAAAGGGTTTTGTCAGGCGCTTCATATCACATCAAGGGATCGTTCTATGGATTTAGTTTTAATTTGTTTGAATTTTAATTATCTTTTTAGGAATTAAGCAGCTGGTACACATACTTAATCACTAGAAAAAATAAATAATAAATAAAATAAAATAACCTGTTGTATATTATTATGCAATCATTTAAGACATTTTGGTTCTATATAGAACACCAATTAACCTTTTTTTTTCTTCTAAAGAGTGTAGAGATTTCTAAGAGTGTATTTGATGAATCAGAATCAAGGGGGCTGAGAGTGCATGACTCTATTGAAATGTTCTTCTCTTTATGCCAGTAGTTCGGCCCACTTTCCTCAGTCTGGCTATAATTTCACCACCTGTAATGTAGCGTGAGAGCATGTGGTTGTGAGAGTGCTTCTGTTTTTAGATGCTACACTAGATGGAGTATTATTAGCTTCTGTTGAGAGCATGTTTTCCAACACACACACACACAGAGTGGGTCACCTCACACTGGTGATGAGTCTATTACATGAGTTTTGTGTTTCTTCTCAGTGTCTCTAGTGTGATGTTGATGTTTGGCAGGTGACAGCAATCTACCTGACCCGTCTTTACCTCACCGTCCTCCAAGCCTGGAGCTAATTGAGCCGAAACACACACCTCCACTTACACACAGAGCAGAGGAAACCAGAGTTATTAGATGCAATTAAGGGAAACAAAAAGCACAGAAAAGCTTTTAGCTGGAGTCTGAGTTCAGGTGTGGTACTCAATCATTTTTGCCTGAGATGATTCCACATCACTACATGCACCAGCGAGAGAGTCTTTTCGTTTGCACCATTAGTTTTAGTGCGGCCGATTAGCCTTTCTTCACACTACACACAATTCCAATTGGTTTTCCAAATCCAATTTTTAGGGCTGTTATTTTACAAGTAATGAACCCCAAACAGATCCATTTGTTTCGACAGTCCAATAACATACAGATCTTTTCATCATTCTCATTCTCCGTTAAATACCACATGAGAGCATTAATAAGTGAGTTTGTGTATAGTTGTATACTTTTATATGATATTAATCACATCAAAACCTGAATGACAAAGCTATGGGAATCAAGTTTGACTGACTAACGATAAACCCCGACCAATGAGAAAAACATGCTAAAAGCACATTCAGTTTTATCTGTAACAGTGTTTTATTATGTTGGTTGTTGTACGTATCATGGCAGTTTGTAAATTAAATGTCCAGTGAATGGCGCTTAGGGTAGAGTGGGCGAAAACGCCCCCCATGGGGTAAAATGCCCCCCAAAACTTCCCCCAAATAATCACCAGATAAAATCAAGATAAGTTTTTGTTGTTGCTATGGGACCAGAGTGATGTAGAAGTTTTCACTGCGAAGCTTACACTGGTGACGTACCTGAGAGAAAACGGATTTCACGTTAAGTGATATATTGATATAACAGTAAGAAAAAAACAGTAAGAAAGTTTTTTAACAGTAAGAAAAAAAGTGTTTTGCAGAACATCACAGTTTTATATGATATGAGAAGAGCAAGGCCTGTAGTTGAGTACTTGTTATTTAAGGAAAATATAATTATATTTTCAGAACAACATCATTTATTAGAACATAACTTACAACAAAAATATTTGGACTAAATATTTGAAAAATTACCTTACATAGCATCAGCTAATTAGTTAGCCAGCCAGTAGCATCAGCTAGCAACATTTTTCAAAAAGTTTGATTTTCAAAGTGGTTAATTATTAATATTCATATTTATCTACTGTTATTTATCTTTTTAATTTTAAACTAAAACATGCTTGTACTCTGATTTTGCTGTAAAGTCAGAGTGGGGGCATTTTACCCCACCCCAGGGGGCATTTTATCCCGCCCCATTGGTCAAATAAAAATTTGATAAAATTCTAATAACGTGAAAACTCTCATACTTGGTTTATAATTTATGTCATTGTCACTGAAAACTAGGATAACTATTCTAGACACATTTGACTTTTGTTTCACAGAAAAAGTGACACAGTCCTTAAGGGGGGTGTTTTCCCCCACTCTACCCTAAAGGTTAATGCTCTATCGCATTTGAAAATAAACTAAAACTGATGCTTCAAGTCTTTGAGGTTTTTTATCTACCGACCAAGTTTACTATATCAGAAAAAACAAACATGGAGCTAGTTTTGTGATGCAAATGTCAAAATGTATTACTTTACTTTAAGTCATGCGGTATGGTAAAAGTGATTTGAAGTCATATTGTGTAAGGAACTGCATGGAGATATCAACCCGTAATCTGCCCAATCATAATTAGTGTGAAAATAAATAAAAGCTAGTGGTGTTTTACTGCCACTAATGTTCATTTCAGCTAGAATCTATTTATGTTCTATGGACGACTTGCAGAAATACTTCCGCGTACTTATTACTGCTCGTTTCCGGTAACAGCATTCAGCACACCTACAGACATGAGAACGCAGATTATTACTACGTTTTATGGATGGCTGTCAGTTGATTTATAATAATGAATCATGTTCTCTGCGTTAACATATCTTGAACCTGCTGAAATGTTCCTGTAAATATGCTTTCGACTGTGCATTTTGAATAATAAATAAATATAACCTGCATGCAGCAGTCCAGTGCTCGTGTTCTCAGTAACAGTGGTTTTCTCTTACTGAGCTACAATACATGGCTGTTACATTTTTAAATGAATTTGACTGATTCAAAAAGGATTGCTTGTGTGCATTGGTGCTCTTATTTCAGTAAAATATGTAAATGAATGAATGTGCGGTATGTGCCTTGAATAAATGTAACAATGTTAAATATTTAATTAATCTTTAACAGCATAGTTGACAACACTACTACATATAATATTAATTAATAATTCTGCCATAAATATGTAAATTGCATACAGGTGAAATGATTGACAAAAGAAAAGACACTTAATACTAGTGATTAAAATATTGAATACAAATAAATCAATAAATATTCATACTGCTGTTATTCATCAGGTGTCACACATTTCAGCACTGTGGTCACTAGACACCCTGTGGTGAAATGATCATGTATGTTTATCAGCTGCTGTTTTTTTTTTTTTTTTTTAATTGGCATGGGTTGGATTAAAACTTCATGTTCCATTGAGTTTGTAAAAATCTTTACACTCTTCTCCTGTCTCTGAAAATGTCCAGATTTTCCAGGTCTTCTTGCGGACACTCGTTTTAATTGGCGTTCTTTTAAGTCTGTTCATTTTTTATTCATTTTGAACTGGTTCTTTGGTTCAATAACCTGTCTGGACATACTCATAAGCTCATTTGGTGCTGCGGAAGGAGTGTGCTTGCTACTTGCTGCTTCTTGTCCTCAACCCGGATCTAAAATTCGATTTAGTTTGATTCTGTGAACCAGCGTAACACTAGAACTACCAAAGCGGTGATTTTGACTGTTTTTAAATTTTGTAATGTAATAACTTTGTTGAAAAAATTAAACCCATATACACTGAAAAAAAAAAAAAAAATGTTGGTTTAACTTAAAAAGTAAGTAACCTGGTTGCCTTAAAATGTTGAGTTCATTGAAATTAAAAATTGAGTTAATACAATGGTATGGGTTTAATGAATAGAAACTCCAAATATTATTGTATCTGAACCACATAAATAAAAATAAAAAAAATAGCACAATTTGGCATCTTTCACTGCATTATAACAAATAAAACACAATTACGCAATATGCTTACAAAATCTTTTAATACTATTTGAATAAAGGGTGATGTCAATTCTCAAAAATGTTCATTGTAGTAACTCAAATTTTTAATTTCAATGAACTAAAAATTTTAAGGCAACCAGGTAACTTTTTTTAAATATTTTTTTACAGTGTAGCTATAGTACCCTGACTTATCCTAAATGTGTGTATATGTTTTTTCTAATATTGTTATTTTATTCAAAATGGAGCTCGGTGCAAAAATTAAATCCATATTGTTCGATTTTATTCAAATTGAGGATTTTGTTCGCTTGTTGCAGTCTAGTATGAACGGTCAGAATGACTGCTATGGCCATTCTAGTAGTTCTAGAATTCCGGTAGTTTTATGTAGAGGTAGAGGCATGTTTTTTCTTAGGACCCTATGTTGAAAAAAAATCCCCAATATATTTTCTCTCTGCAATCAATTAAACAGATTTGAGTTGAATATGCCAAAAAATCTGATTTTTGCTGCCTGTCTGAACAAAGTCTTTCTTCTCAGTGAAAGAAACAAGAGTCCTGAAAGATTACAGCTACAAAGTAAACCATAGTTTTGTGCGGAATATTTAATTACTCGAGCACAACAGCCCTGAGGTTTCACTACAAAGCTAGCAAACTCACATAAAGTTATTTACAGAAATACATCGTCTGCCTAGAGCAACGATCATCCTAATGTTCTCATAAAAAAAAGTTTGCTGTGTGATCAAAAAGGGAGCTTTTGCATATTTGCACTTTTTAAGAGTCTTCCTGAAGTTGTCTTGTGATGTTGGTCAAGTTTTGTTGCACCAAAAACAGCTGAAATTTAGTATCACGTGAGAATTTGTCAACCTCTCCTTGACCCTTGCAATTACAGTAAGATTTTGCTACTGTACTTTTAAGAGCTCTTTATTCAAATACATTTGATACTATTATAGTTGACCTCTTGTATGTGAAATCATTGTAAAAGTGTGAAGTTCAATAGAGTGTGACTAGTAGAGTATGATTTCTGTTGCAGTTTCCCAAGTAGGAATTAATGTTGGAATTTATGACTTTTCAAAAGATCAGTTATATTGACCCACAAATGCAAAACGCAATGCAAATTGATCATCTAAATGTATATGTGTTATTTCTCTGTCTAGCTGGCTGCACATTTGAGGAAGACTCCGACCCCAGCCTCTGTGAATACAGACAGGCACAGGAGGATGATTTTGATTGGCAGCTTGTACGGACCTATAGCTGGCCGCACATGACCTCTGACCTTATACGAGGTGAGTTTCATTTTTATTTTATTTTTTTGCCGCTGTAATAAACACTTGATTGTACTATCATAGTTCCCCATGTTTATTTGTATGTGAAATGGACGAATCTATCAAACCTGAAAAATAACTGCATGTGTCCTTAGCTCTTTCCCCGCCAAACACAGAATTTTCTGGGTTTCTGTGTTTTCAGTGTTAGACGCTAGGGGCCTCTATTACGCATCTTCTGAATGAGTACAGAATCTCCTGATCAAAACACAGGCGAAGGAGACGCAATAAAACGAGCAATCGCATGCAAGAAGATGCATATGTAAAATAACGTGATCATCAACATTAAACATCATATAAATCAAAACTGCCTAATGTTACTGAATGAAATGTGGACCCAGGACGAGCTACAGGACTGTGCAAGCATTAGGGGTGTTGATGGACTCGATGTACTCCATCTGTGTTTGATCATCGTTCTGAATCTGATCTGGATGTAGTCTTTCACAAAAACTTGATTTTCTCAGCTTTTTGTTCAAAATGTTGCTTTTTTTAAAACTTACCCATATTTAAATATTCCTAAAAAAAAGGAATGCATGAATATTTTTGTTTAAAAGCAGATGGTCTGCTCTTTCTTTTGATATATTGCTCAGATATTCATACAACATTTTTGTGAAAATGATCAATGTCCCTGGCGGTGGCTGGCAACATTTTTTAAAAACGCTGGTGGGGAAAGAGTTAATGGATAAAGCAATCCCAGAATGCATTGTGACATGCTCAGTAAAAGTCAAGCGAAATATTGTTTATATAATTTATGCATAATTAAAACGTTCCATAACTTTATTTAAAAGGCACCTATTATGCAAAATGCACTTTTTCATGGTGTTTGAACATAAATGTGTGTTGGCAGTCTGTGTACACAACCACCCTATAATGGTAAATGGTTAATGGACTGCATTTATATAGTGCTTTCAACAGACCCATGGCCACCAAAGCGCTTTACATATGGCCTCACATTCACCCATTCGTTCACTCATTCATACACCGACAGCGGTGTCAGACATCATGAGCAGCTGGGGTTAGGTGTCTTTCTCATGGACACTCGACACTTGGTCAGGTGGAACCAGGGATGGAACCACCAGCCTTCCGGTTTGTAGCCAACCTTCATGAACCACTAAGCCACTGCCGCCCCAGTTCATAATGGTAAAAATCCATCCATTCCTTTTTTTTTTATCCTCGTAAATCATAAGCAGTGTCTCAGAACAAGCTGTTTGCAGATTCCTGGCAATTTGACGTCACATTTCAGATACATACATACATGATACATACAGATGTATCATGTTTCAGTTTTCATTTGCGTGTTCACTGGTGTTCACGAGCTGTGAAGGCTCTGCCCTCTGCGGTGGGGAGCAGCAGCTCATTTGCATTTAAAGGGGACACACACAAAACAGCTCATTTTTCTCAAACCCAAAAATTGGCTTTTTCAAAATGGTATATTAAATGATCTGTTAGGAATTTTGATCTGAAACTTCACAGACAGACCCTGGGGACACCTGATACTTGTATTACATCTTGTACAAAGGGGCATAATAGGTGCCCTTTAAAACGAGATTAGCCAAAGTTCTGAGAATGTTCCCTGTTTACTGACTTTTACGAATGTAAAGTTTCTCGGGGGAACGCAATAGTTTTGCAAGAGAATGAAACATTCTGACCACAAGCTCGGAGTGTCATGGTAACTCATGGTGTCTTGCTGAAATGTGTAAAATGTCAAAAGTATACTGTGTCCCTCCATTTATAAATGTCGCAGTTCATGTAAGAGTTGTGTCTTAACATGCTTAGGGTTTATATGGTCTCAGCGATAATTTTACAACTCCACAAGGTGCATGGGGAGCTACAGTAACACATGGGGCTTTTTCCTGCTCTAATAAAGGTTATCAAGTCTAAACAGTAAGTTTTATGATGTCAGAATATGGACCTTTGTGTGCATTATGGGTTTTTATACGTCTGAGTGCTCTCACAGACACAGTTGTGCTTTGGAATGATTGTTTTCATCAATATGGTCAGTATCCATTAATAAGTAGAATTAATAATTCTGTACTGTTTGTACCAAGGTAGCAATATGTCCATGTGGCTGTATGTCCAGAATTTTCCTTTGACTAACTCATCCATGGATACCAAATAATACCAATGATACTTTTATTCATAATGCACTTTTCTTACACTAAACATGCCATCATATATGAGATTAAAGTAGTTAGCCAAAACAGTTCACCCAAAAATTATAAAATAATAATTCTGTCATCATTTACTCATCATCTGTTATGTTGTTCTGAAGCTGTTATGTTTTGGTTCCCATTGACTTCCATTGTATGTTTTGTCCATACAATGGAAGTCAGTAGGAACTAAATCTGTTTAGTTACTAACATTCATCAAAATAATAGAAGAAAGACAGTCCTACAAGTTTGAAATAATATGAGGGTGAGTCAGTTATTTAATTAAATGTGTGTGTGGTTAAAACTGATTAAAACAATTACAATTATGAGCAACTTTAAACACAACACATGAAAATAAACACCAAAAACTGCAATGATGCTAGAATTATTGTTCAGTTGTTATGAAAAAACAAACAAATTAACATTAATTTGTAAAATATTTAATTCAATGGATTCAGAAATGGACATTACCACACCATTTGATGAAAAATAAATAAACTATATTGTGATACAGTGTACCATTATTGTGATCTAATACTACTCATACTGTGATATAAAATGTCTACCCTGGATCCATTTTAGTTGCACGTAATGTTGTTAACTGGACATAAGAAGCTTGAAGAAACTCTGTGGCACTTTGTGTTGACATTTCTTTGAGTAGCCGTCCAATACTGCACTTATCCGGAGGGTTAAATTCCATCAAAGCTGCTAAAGACACTCCAATTGAGACAACAGCTTAGTTTATTGGGTGCTATTTGCTCAATATTATTGATCCATACTAGGGCATGTTCAGCATGTCAATGAAGTGGAACTGAGAAACAGAGAGAGAGCGAGGAAAGGTAGACGAGAGTAATGCAGGTCTAACAGAAAGAGAAGCTCTGTAGAATACTGATACTTCTTTGAAAAGTCTATTAATCTTTTGCATTTCAAGTTTTCACACTCTTCAAATCACCTTAAATTTTGCCTTAAAAGGTGCACTTAATTCTGTCTTGTTTCATGCCTTGTAACTCTAGTAATTAATAGTACTAATGGTTCCCTTTCAAGGGAACTCCACACGGCATCAAATTACATTATGGGGATGTGTCCTGCGGAACCCGGTGTCTGAGGCACGTGTGAAATTTAGGCACGTGCATTTTAGGACGTTTCCCTGATAAAAGAACACTGTTAAAGGGATAGTTCACCCGAAAATGAAAACTATCATTTACACACCCTCATGTCGTTCCAAATGACCCATGCATAGAGTACATCAAATATGGTAAACGGAAGTGCTTGCTTGACATGACATTTCTCTGCAAGAACCAATGAGGTTATGTTCTTGTGCATCAAACAAGTATGTTCAAGTTTCCATTTACCATATTTGATGTGCTCTATGTATGTGCATTGATCAATGTTAATATGCCAATAAAAGCCAAACAGTTCTCCAGACTGCAACCATTTTTAGAGAATGTGCCTCGCAGGTGACACTCATTCTCAATCACGCACCGATCTCGCTCCTCCCACGTCTCTTGCTCGTCCACCTCACCACATTCACTAAAACACAGATTTCTTATTTGGAGAGAGTTTTTTTTTTTTTGACTTTTGATAAAAAGGCTACCTTGTTAACCACATATTTATAAGTCTACAGTTTACTCACTGCAAAGTCTACTTCAATTATTTTATTCCACTTTATCCTTATTTGTTACCTTTTTTCTCTTGACTTGATTATTTATAATTCTACAGATATAGACATATATATATATATATATATATATATATATATATATATATATAGTAGTACTTTTTTTATATCCTATTTCTATTATAATTTCTTCCTTGTGTTTTTAACTGTGAATTTGCACTGTCCATGGAGCGGACCTGTTTACATTTCACTGCCGGTTGTATATTCTGTATATAACTGTGTATGTGACAAATAAAACTCTTGAATCTTGAATCTTGAATCTTGGTTCCAAATGCCATAACTTTTGAATGCTTTAAGATATCAACACAAAATTTGGCTCAGATGCAGTTGACATGATTGTGAACAAGCCCAAACTTGATTTTATGAGCTTCCATATACAAACCCGATTCCAAAAAAGTTGGGACACTGTACAAATTGTGAATAAAAAAGGAATGCAATAATTTACAAATCTCATAAACTTATATTTTATTCACAATAGAATATAGATAACATATCAAATGTTGAAAGTGAGACATTTTGAAATGTCATGCCAAATATTGGCTCATTTTGGATTTCATAAGAGCTACACATTCCAAAAAAGTTGGGACAGGTAGCAATAAGAGGCCGGAAAAGTTAAATGTACATATAAGGAACAGCTGGAGGACCAATTTGCAACTTATTAGGTCAATTGGCAACATGATTGGGTATAAAAAGAGCCTCTCAGAGTGGCAGTGTCTCTCAGAAGTCAAGATGGGCAGAGGATCACCAATTCCCCCAATGCTGCAGCCAAAAATAGTGGAGCAATATCAGGAAGGAGTTTCTCAGAGAAAAATTGCAAAGAGTTTGAAGTTATCATCATCTACAGTGCATAATATCATTCAAAGATTCAGAGAATCTGGAACAATCTCTGTGCGTAAGGGTCAAGGCCGGAAAACCATACTGGATGCCTGTGATCTTCGGGCCCTTAGACGGCACTGCATCACATACAGGAATGCTACTGTAATGGAAATCACAACATGGGCTCAGGAATACTTCCAGAAAACATTGTCGGGGAACACAATCCACCGTGCCATTCGCCGTTGCCGGCTAAAACTCTATAGGTCAAAAAAGAAGCCATATCTAAACATGATCCAGAAGCGCAGGCGTTTTCTCTGGGCCAAGGCTCATTTAAAATGGACTGTGGCAAAGTGGAAAACTGTTCTGTGGTCAGACCAATCAAAATTTGAAGTTCTTTTGGGAAAACTGGGACGCCATTTCATCCAGACTAAAGAGGACTAGGACAACCCAAGTTGTTCTCAGCGCTCAGTTCAGAAGCCTGCATCTCTGATGGTATGGGGTTGCATGAGTGCGTGTGGCATGGGCAGCTTACACATCTGGAAAGGCACCATCAATGCTGAAAGGTATATCCAAGTTCTAGAACAACATATGCTCCCATCCAGACGTGGTCTTCAGGGAAGACCTTGCATTTTCAAACATGACAATGCCAGACCACATACTGCATCAATTACAACATCATGGCTGCGTAGAAGAAGGATCCGGGGACTGAAATGGCCAGCCTGCAGTCCAGATCTTTCACCCATAGAAAACATTTGGCGCATCATAAAGAGGAAGATGCGACAAAGAATACCTAAGACAGTTGAGCAACTAGAAGCCTGTATTAGACAAGAATGGGACAACATTCCTATTCCTAAACTTGAGCAACTTCTCCTCAGTCCCCAGACGTTTGCAGACTGTTATAAAAAGAAGAGGGGATGCCACACAGTGGTAAACATGGCCTTGTCCCAACTTTTTTGAGATGTGTTGACGCCATGAAATTTTAAATCTATTTATTTTCCCCTTAAAATTATACATTTTCTCAGTTTAAACATTTGATATGTCATCTGTGTTGTATTCTGAATAAAATATTGAAATTTGAAACTTCCACATCATTGCATTCTGTTTTTATTCTTAATTTTGTACATTGTCCTAACTTTTTTGGAATCGGGTTTGTATATACTCTAAAGTCATCATCTCAATAATCAATAATAACAAAATGATTCAATAAATTGCATCACTTTTTTTATGGGTTTTTCTCAGCAGTGATGTAATATAAGAACCTCCATGATCAATTTTTTCCTATCAAATGAGACCATGCACTTGTCTGTATCTTGTTTTGTTTTTGTTTTATTGTTTTTGCTTTTTTTAGAGTTATAAGCCATTACTTTTAAGTATGCCACTTAGATGTGAAATCATTAAAAATGCCTTCAGGGTGTAAGTTAGTTTGGATCAACATGAGAGTGAGTAAATGATGCAGAATTTTCATTTGTGGCATGACTTGAACCGGTGACAATTCAAGCAGAACATTTCAAACATAGAGAACATTGTACTTTGATGGACTCTAAAAAAGAATCTGTGAGACAGTTTATCTTGTGTATCTACAGTAAAGTGTTATTTTGTGTAATTAAATAAATAAATAACTAAAGAATAAGCTTATATCCCACTGACAAGTTACATTTAAGTGTTTTAAAACAGTAAAGGTATTGACTGAAACCTATAATCTGTGTAAAAGGAAGTTCATTCAGGTTCAACGGGTGTTGCTGATTTCCAGTGGCGTGTGACAGCATGTTGGTGATCTTTAAGTCAACTTTATGCAAATGAACAGCGACGCAATGGGAGTGCAGACAGTGTTCTGATGACTCATAAAGTTGGAGACCCCATTCGGAGAAGAACACCTGCTAGCATACAGCACATAAACTCCTGAACGATCTTCAGAAATTGAACGCCTCTTAAGATGCATATAAACACACTGATTGAAGTTGAAGTAATAAATTCTGTTCATTAAAAGCACCTCTTTGTTTACTCCCAAAATACTAGATCATTAAAACTAGATATGTTTTGGATCCATAACAGAAGTGTGTCATGTCTACCGTTTTTCCTTTTTTTAGTTTGACTTCAAACAGACGGGCTGGGCCCTGATCTTTCCACTGCCCCCTACTGCAAGAACATGTCAACCCTTCTCTAAAACTTTGACATGCCTCCTTTGAAGATCAGGTGCAAAAAAGCAAAAAATCTTAGCTAGCACTGCAGAAAATTCCTCTTTGCATTTAAATGGCACATTAGTACGGGCCAATTTTCCCCTTGTTTCCTGACGAGATTGAGATGCTCATTTGTGTTGATGCAGGGAAGCAGTGCTGTCTTTGATGTCAAAGTGTAATAAGACAAGCTTTCAGCCTATCGGCTTGTTGCTTCGCTCTGTTCTGACGCTCTTCATGCTGCTTTGTAGTGTGTTGATTAGAGAAATGGATTGAATATATTATTAGAATAAGAGGCAGAGTTAATAAGCTTTAATGGCAGGTTTGTTCTTGCATGAGAATGAGAAAACTTTTACCTGTTTGGAGTCATGCTGTGGAATCTCAGGAACTCTGGTAGAATATTTGACAAACATTTGTTCTGACACTTTCAGTTTAACTGGTGCAGCAAATTCTTGATTACTGATTTCTGGTCCAACAAGTTGCAAAATGAGCTTGATTTGCAACACTTTTTTTTCAAAGTTAACTAAGTCTACAATATTAATCATGTCTAAAATACAAATAGACAAGACTGAAATGGTGGAAAGAAATCGATGTATAAAAGTAATACTTTCATTAACTGTTGAGTTACATGCAAGCGATTATGCTACGTCAGAGGTCACAATGCCTTTGCAACAAAGAAGCTTTCTGTTTATTTGAACTTTTGTGTTTTTCCCCCATCACATATTTTCATCACCACCTTGAAAGAACACGCAACTTTTACAAGAAAACACAACGTTTTCTCCAGCCATTCTCCCAGTTCCACGAAAGCAAATATTAAGAAGTTAGTGATTTCAAGTAAGACAACATTACTGAGTTTTTAGCATGAGCTGGAAGGCTGAGGAGAAGGGGGAGATGCCATTCGCTTGTCTGACACTGAAAGAAAAAAATGCATCACTAACTTCTCTAAGATGACATGGTGTATCAGACCGGCTTAAATAAATCCTAATTAAACTGAAGGCTTGGGACATTGTGAGAGTTTGAGGATGTCTTTGGAAGTTTTGGAATTCAGGATGAAGCTACTGTAGTGCTCATCCTCAGTGTTAACAGATACAACTTTTGAATTTAATAATGTATTAGTAAATGTTGAAACATTACATTTAAAGGGGTACTTCACTGCTGGCAAAATGAGCTTTTAATAAAACTTGGCTGCCTATACAACCGTATTATTATTTTTTTAAATCGATGCTACCTAACTAGAGCCAATGCCGCTGCATACAGGTAAGAAAGCTGTTGCCATAATGTTCCATTTTTACAATAATGCAGACATAGCATTGATAAACCTTACAATAGCTGTTAATAACCCTCCGTCGATCCGACTATCCTTGGGCAGGGTTACAAAATTGCGTCAAATAAACTTTTTCTGACAAATACACTTGAATTTCTCGGACCAGGTAACACGGAGCATGAGTAAATATTATACTACGGGGCTGTTGAATGCTTGACTCTGATTGGTTGGCGAACGTTCTAAGGTGTTCTAATTATTTTCATGGAAATGCACGGCTAAAGTAGTTCCAGGCAGGTCTTGACCGCATTACAGTTCCATATCACTTTGACTAATGATTTCAGTTATTTGAAAGGTCCTTACAGACTACAACAGCAAACAACCAAAACCCACAACGACAAGTTTATTCACCAAGTTTTTTTGCCACAAAGTTACGTTTGATTATGTACGGAAAGCACATACTCTCTTTCTCCCGCTCTCTCTGCTCTCCCACTCAAACGCACACACATAGTGCGGACACACACTCGCAAAGAAAAGTGTTGTCAGATGATTTGATCAGTTAAATAGTTTAGCAATTTAAAAGCTACACTCTCAGAAAAAAAGGTACAGTGCTGTCACTGGGGCGGCACCTTAAGGTACAAAAGTGAAAAGGTACATCTTTGTACCTTACTCACCCCTAAATGGTACATATTAGTAACTTAAAAGGTACATATCAGTACTTCAAGAGTGCGTATTAGTACCTTAAAGGTAAATATCAGCGTATTAATACCTTAAAGGTACATATCAGTACTTTAAGAGAGCGTATTAATACCTTAAAGGTACATATCAGTACTTTAAGAGAGTGTATTAGTACCTTAAAGGTACATATCAGTACTTTAAGAGAGCGTATTAATACCTTAAAGGTACATATCAGTACTTTAAGAGAGCGTATTAATACCTTAAATGTACATATCAGTACTTTAAGAGAGTGTATTAGTACCTTAAAGGTACATATTAGTACTTAAATAGTGCGTATTAATACCTTAAAGGTACCTATTAGTACCTTAAAGGCACGTTATTAGTACCTTTTCGGTTTTGTACCTTAGGGTACCGCCCCAGTGACAGCAATATAGCTTTTTTTTCTGACAGTGTACATCATGACATTTCTCACTAGCGAGGTAATAAAGGTGCTGTTCTTACAGTTTCATATTAGTAGAGGCTGCTGCCGAAAACTGTTGAAAGAGACACACAGACTGAGGTAGGTAATTCACATATGCTCTTTCTCTCTCTCTCTCTCTCTCTCTCTCTCTCTCTCTCTCGCTCACTCTCTCTTTCTCTAATAACTCACTGCATTAATAACTGTATTAGTCTGCTATCAATGGCTCAAGCCGTTACTAGCTCTAAAATTACGTTTTGGAATTACCAACGGAGGCTTGGCTTTAGATGCATAAGATATTAGCCCTGCACACAAGAGCATTTTAAGGACAAAACCTGACAAATCAAAATAAATCAACTGAACAATGTTTTGAGGTGTGGTAACCGTAGTATAAGCAGAGTAATTGACTCTGGGCCATTGAATACTTAGAAAAACACCTCGGGGGTGCATTATTTTTCTAATAATTCAACAGCCCATCATCAATTATTCTTTACATATACATATACTACAGACTTTGTAACAATACAAAGTGGGCTGAAAATTTACAATTTAGAAGATACACTTATAAATAACAAATGAAACCTTATTGTAAAGTGTTGCTTAATATTTTGCCCAAAAATATAAATTCTAAATAGTTACCCAGTGTCATTCTGACACTATCATTTTCTTTCTTCAATAAAACAAAAAAGAGATTTTGTGTCCGAGCTGACTGTTTCCATACAACAAAAGTGGATGGTGATTTATATTGCCAAGCTCCAAGACGGACATAAAAATAGTTCATACTTCTCATGGCTTCAGATGACCTGAAATATAGCGCACATGACAGCTTTATGTGAGGAATGGGCCATTCACCAATAGTTTTCTCCTCTGCTGGAGCTCAAAAATCCCATTTGCGCTTGTGTTCAATTCAAAAATTATGCCTCTGGATGCATTGCACCAGATTTGCCATCACTGACACAAAAGGCTATTAGTTCTCACATGTCATGTCATTGAGCATGAAGTGACATGTTTAAAAATGTAACAGCATTGAGAGCTTCTGCACAGCCTTCATTTTGATAACACATAAAAAAATAAATTAAAAAAATCTTTAAAGGTAGCACAAAAGTTCTCGCTGACTCCATTTTGAAGCATTAAGTTCCTCTATTAGCGCTCCCTCATGGCCCTGGGTAACAGCAGTACAATAATGAGCAGATACTGATGGAATTGTTGGCTTCATGTGGATTTGGTTCATTCAGAGGTCTATAAGATATACTCACATACCTATTGGAGAGTCATTGCTGTCTCATCCTAAAGTAGTGAAAAGATATGTGGTTGTTTATAAAGCACACAAAATCCACACTTTGCAGGCAAAAAAAATCTGAGCTCTGTTTTCCTGTATAACCATGAAGGAAACATTATAAGCTGGAACGCTGCAACTTTGCTGGGTTCTAGGAACCTTGATTGTGGCTATGAGCTACTGTGGCTATTTCTGGACGGGATTTGAGCAAGACAGCGAGGGGTGGACTGACATCAGAACAGAGATGACTGGTCTTGTCAGGATAATTGATATCCAGGCAGTCAGGTGTATGTGGGGGGATCTGTAGGTGATAAGTGAAGTGATAATGAAAGGCTGTTCACTGCCATTAGTGTGAGTCTTACTAAAATGGATGGTCATTTGAATAATGAACCATAAGCCACCTTTTAAGTCACTGTGACTCAGTCATTCTAACACTATAATTTCCCACAACTTATTGTGGAGTGGATATTTGTCTACTTTTCAGAGTTCAAGGCAGTATCCTCAAGTTTGAACACCCATGATGCATAGAGTTCTGCAATGATGCCATATTTTTGTTGGATAACCTGGAAGTTCGCATCACCCTGGTTCCCTCGACACAAACCCAATTGGATTTTTCTATTGACCTTTGGATTGGTGCAGAAACTAAGCGCTTTGACCAACAAAAGTTTATGATTCTTACATGTTATCTTCATAAATTAGCACAGCTTTTATGAATTTTGAAGCCTAAATACAATAGGAAGAAGTTAAATGTAGGCTGTAAACAAGCTACACAATGGTCGCGTGACTTGAAGCCCAGAAGCCACCAAGCTTCTGACAACTCTTTCAGTCTTTATTTAAAAAAAAGAAAAAAAAAGAAAGAAAATCCCTAAAAGTTTGAGTTAGAATAGTTTGCAAGGGCATAATTATGAAGACAATGAGGCTGTAAAAGCAGATTAGTGAGTTGATAAATTTACCTGTTTGTGTGATGACATTTAATGTGCCCAACAACCTCTGTAGTCCCTTTTAGCCTCTTGTTAGCAACTGTCTAAAAAGGCACAAGGGGGTATTACTGATGTATTTTTTGTCATAGAATAAAATGTGAAAATATCTTAGCTTATGTTAACACAAGCATTTAACCAATAAAATCCATTGAAATCCATCAAAAGTTCTACTGGAAATGCTACAATCCTAACTAATTTCCGTGTTTGGTAACACTTTATTTGAGGGGTTCAGTTCTCGCTATTAACCAGTTGCTTATTAGCATGCATATTACTTGGATATTGGCTGTTTATTAGAGCACATATTAATGCCTTATTCTGCATGACCTTATTCTACATCCCTTAATCCTACCCAATAACTAAACTTAAACGCTACAAAAACTACCTTACTAATTATTAATACACAGTAAATTAGGAGTTTATTGAGGCAAAAGTTGTAGTTAATGGTGAATATGTGCTCCCCATACTAAATTGTTACCCTGGGTTTTGATCTGCAAAAATATGCCATCCCTGCAGCAGTCTATTTACTGACCGTCTGATGCATATTGCACACACATAAGAACTTTCTCAATATTGCAAGCTTTAAAGTTTCATGAAAAGATTCATGTTTTAACTTGGTCGTTCACAAGTCTCAAGAAATGGGCATGTAAAGCTGTGGAAAATTGGGAGAGTAGAAGGTGGGAAAAGGGGAGACAACACCCTCATTATACAGACGCATGAATATTAAAACATGACCACAGCGAAAAAATCCCACAAAAGTCGAGGGCACCTTGGTGCATAACAGCCGAGCTTTCCTGTAGCTCAAACAATAAGAGTGTGGCGCTAGCAACGCCAAGGTCATGGGTTCGATTCCCAGGGAAAGCAAGAACTGACAAAATGTAAAAATGTGTACCTTGAATGCAATGTAAGTCGCTTTGGATAAAAGCGTCTGCCAAATGCATAAATTGCACAAAAAAACTAAACAAAAAAAAAAAAACTCTATATGACATCAAACTTCCAAAACGAGAGAGAAACGCAGAATAAATTAGACATTTAAACCATCTAATAATATTTTTATTACATTTAAGAGCACTGCAGTCTCTGAACAAATGACACGCCAGTTTAACACAGAAAGAATAAAGGCATAGTTACTTTTGTCCATTGTTCGTTCCGCGCAGAAGCCGCTCTGATGTGCGGAGCATGTTGATTGAATTCTCCATTGTAATGCGTTCTCATGCGTAATACGGTCGCTGTGATTGGGTTAAAAGAGTTAATTCTCATGAATAAATGCAGAGAAGTGCTCGCAAATCAATCACACTCTCCGGAGGCACGCCTCTTTCTCACATTCTGTGACGTTGCTTCGACTTTTCAATCCAGAAGAACAAAATTTCTCATAAAAACGCAAAAAAAAAAAAAAAAAAAAAAAAAAAAAAACATTTGATCAACAAGTGGAAATTGGTTGAGTGCTTTTAGTGTTTTCAGTGATGTACAGCCTGCACGCATCTCTTCACGTCTACAAAAAATTAGTTTTTTGGGGTTTCATGACCCTTTAATCTGATTGCATGGTTTTACACAACTTCCAGGAATTAGAAAGGACATTGCTTGGCTGCTTTAATGTAATGAAATATTTGCAATTTAATATATCCGTTTCACTTCCTATTCAAGTGAGACAAGACAATTCTTGACGAGAATAAGTGGCCTGCTAAGTGGACCGACTTTATTCTGATAATCAAAAGTGTCATTGCAAGGTTAGGCAAGGGATAACTTTTATAGAAAAATGTAAGCAAAAAAAAAACATTGTATTACAAATATCAGTTTGTCTCTGTCTAAAAATTACATTTGAATTTTGACAGGAAGGAGGCTGTCATTAAATGGTCTGTCATCAGAGTAAGAACAAATGACAAGGAACAAATAACAGTAATGCATACTCAACTATTTGTGAACGTATTAAAATTGTGACATCTTGAGCACATTTCTATTGCTGTACAATTTCTGAAATTACATTGAATATTGTAATTTCCTCAGTGAAGTGTCAAGACTATAAAAGCCACGGAGCTCAGTTGTGAGTCCAACTGACATGTCTTATTTAGTCTTTTTGTGCAGTGTCACAGCCGGTAATTAAAGCTTCAGAATGCATTGCCGTTTTCATCAGCAACTGCAATTGTGTGTGTGTGTGCGCGTGTACACTGTGTTTGTCTTTTAAGTCTTCATTATGCTTAATGAAGTATAGTTCTCAAATTGAAGGGTAAACAGTTATTTCCTCTAAATGATAAATGAAATGACTCAGAGGAAAGTGTTCTGTTAGTGATTGTTTATAGATAGTGGTGGAAGGTTAGATGTTTTAGATTTTCAGTTATAAAATAAATAAGTTGGTGTCATGCTAAATCTTATGTCCCTGTCAAATTCGATCCTGCTTCGAGCTCAGAACAATTCCATTGACTGATAGTATTTCGTTCAATGCCTGATCTGAAATCCTACGATATTGTTGATGTGAAAAATGGTCTATAATACATGGAGAAAGCTGTCCATTAGCATTTCCATTCAAATATACTATATAGTATTACTTTAATGACAGATTAACATACAGTCAAACCAAAATTTATTCAGACACCTTCAACATTTTCTCACATTATCACAGTTTATTGGAAAATGGTAATAAAATATGACAAGAACTGAGAGTTTAATTGTGTCAGAACAAATTCATCTTGATAATGTCAGATAACTTTGATGGAAAGGTATGTAATGGATTACAATCAACCAATCAGCTGTCAGCTGTTAAATGTAAGTACACAATTAGATAATACCAATTTAGGTCAACCAAATGCAATGCTTCATTTTGTTCAGTCCGTGGTGTAAAAGGTCGCATTAGCAATTAAAGAGCAAAACATGGTCAGGCCAAAGTGTCTGAATAATTCTGGTTCCAAATGTTTTGATCAATTTTACTGGTAGTCCGCTGTATGAATAATTTTTGGGTATAATATGTCACAGTTTACTTTATTTTGCTATTCTCACTTACATAAATGAACTATAGTGTCCTGCACCCACTAGTAAAAAAATTATATCTGATGTCTGAATAATTTTTTGGTTTGACTGTATATTTATAACACGATTTTACCCTATTTTAGTAGTAGTAGGTGAAGTATGCAGTTTCTGTGACACTAGTGGCACTTAGTGTATTAATACAGCATATTTTACAAATGCCCCTTTCGCATGCCGCGCTTCCTCCAACTCAGATATCACAAACACCGCTCTTACAGGTGATTTATGATGATAATCATTATAAGTAAATAATACATAACCATTTAAAGGCTGTATGCTGTTTAAAAGTAAACATTGTTTCTAAAAAAGATCAAGTGAAAAATAAGCAACGATCTAGGCATAATTATTATTATTAGTAGAGGCGTATTATTATTATTATTATTATTACATAGAGACGTAGCTAAATCTACTGTACAACAGTAGCCTAATATATTCTGTAAATGTTTTCACGCTAAACCAAACTTTTGTTTTGATGGGTTGCCGTGAAGACCTTTGAGCGTCTGTGTTCATGATATGACAGTTTTCTCAAAAGAAACGGTAAATGCCCATGAAGTGACGGTTTATGCGTTCATGTCCTCATATAGTGACACACGGCAGAGACTACAAAGATAGCGAGCGAGTGTCACGCGTGAACAAGACGTGAACTGAGACACAGAACAAGCAGGAGTAATATTTAAATAGTATTTTGCAGTAATATTCACAGACACTAGTATATATTCGGTTTATGCGTTCATGTCCTCATATAGTGACACACGGCAGAGACTACAAAGATAGCGAGCGAGTGTCACGCGTGAACAAGACGTGAACAGAGACACAGAACAAGCAGGAGTAATATTTAAACAGTATTTTGCAGTAATATTCACAGACACTAGTATATATTCGGCTACAGTCTGGAGCCCTGTGCTTAGATAAACACAGCAGCGGCTGAACGCGGCTTCTGGTACCGGATATACTCTGGAGTCTGTAGGCCTACTACAGGTACTACAGAAATGCTGGTATTGTCACATTTTTTTAATTCAGTACCGACTTGGTACCGAAGTACCGGTACTTGTGACATCCCTAGAGTGGGCTAACATGTTAACGTCACAACTATTACGTACTAATAACGTACCCCCTACATTATCCACTACCCTAAACCTAGTCTCAGCCTCAGGCATCACACCCATGGACCGTTGTCTGAACGTCTGATGCATAATGCACACACAATTGGAAACACTTTAGGAGATTCGAAGTTATCATCTGATCTGATTGGTTAAATTCTACGGGAGGCATGTGTGTCGCGTTCTTAAACGGTCTGCTTGGAAACAAAGATGTCGCGATGGCAAACCCCTTTATGGAAGAAGCAAGCCGTCATATTTACAACTGTGACTGCTTATCAGGATAAAATAAACACTGGATTTTTAAAAGTATGTAAAGTTTGTGGCATAGACTCTTTAAAATATGTCCTAGAGTTTTACACACCCGTCTGTTATTGTATGGACATTGACGTTACCTTTTCACGCCCCTAAACATGACGCGGAGCAAAACAAACTATGACTGGTTGCTTTACATGTCAGTCAGACGGCCTCTGGGTGGGCCAATTAAAGCTGCGATAGAGTCCAGACCTTTTGCCGTCAATGTGAACTTCTGGCTACGCAAGAATACCCTGAACCTAACCGCTACAATTAACAAAAGGAAATGAGAAAGAGTTTACAACTAACAGCATCTGTTAGTAGGGTCTAACAGCCTGGCTAACTCTACAAACCTTGGCATATCTTGCTGTGCTAGTATATAACACAAGTTATGCATAGACCCTGATAAAATGCTTTCTGTAAATGTTAGATATGTTAATACCATATTTAATCTGTAAATCATATAAATAGTTAATTGTAAAAGGGTATACATTTATTATTTGCAGAATGATAGGCACAGTTTTGTGGCACAGTTTATCTTTAAAAATAAGACAAATGGTATGGAACATTTGGGCACAGCAGCTAAAATAAATGACTATCTAACTAGTTATTTATAAGTATTGCACTGAGAGGTTTGGTTTTGTGAGAATTCAATCAAACTGTATTTTCATTTAAATACTTTATTTAGTAGACTTCAGATGCATATCATAAAACTAAATGTTTATGTTTATGACTACCTGATATCAGCAGTGTTCCTCTACATCAGTACCTCAGAACAGCTTCATATTCCCTAGCGTTATAACTAATGTCTGTTGACACCCATGACGGCGTGAGACATTTTTCATAAAAATCCTGTTTCCTGCAATTCCATCTCTCTCAGCCAAGTTATTTCACTGAAGATCAGTTCTCTCTTTGGAGCCTTTCATATGAGGGAAAAAAAATACAATTTCAACCCACCCTAATTCTTAGCAGCAGAGAAGGCAATTTAATCTGGCCGTTTTATCGTGTAGAGGAGCGTTTGACTGACAGCACGTAGGATGAGTCCCTAGATGGCCTACTGATTGAGTCTCTCTTCCCAGACCCACACGGCAGCCCAATTAAAACACAAAAGATGCTTTGTTTCTGCAATTATCAGATACATTGAAATCTTTCTGCAGATAAGACTCATTCAAATGCCATTGATATGTGTTTTGATGGACTCAGCTGCAATTATCACATCCTTTGTCCAGCCGTGATTGCTGTTTATCTGGTAACAACTTCAACGCCATTCCCTTTGATTTGTGCGTAGGTGGAGATGTTCCTGGTGCAAGTAAACACGCTGAGAAGAATACAATTTTTTGCAATATTCAAACATCCCAGCATACGTGAACGTTTGATGTAGAACATGCTGACTTTAGCTGGCGATCAATGGGATGACATTAGGTGAATGTCTGTGTGATCTAAATAGGACTTTCAGAGCTCAATACGCTGATCGATAAGACAGGTTTGAGGAGAGGCAGAGACAGCACAATGGGAGAAAATTATTTTCACAGATTCTTAGCACTGTCCATAGATGCTATAACAAAAACAGGCCAGTTGCATTAACGTTAAATCACTTAATGTGCAGGTCAACCTTAAAATTAATTATTTTCAAGGTCATTTTATTGCTTTGGAAAAAGAAAATAATTCCTACAAAACTTTCATTTTTGGAATATGGTCACCAAATTATTCAGATATTTTTGAAAAGTATAAAACAACTCCTCCATGTGTGACTGCCGGCTGATACTCAAAAGAACTCAATCCACAGATCGCCAGCTGGGGAACTCAGCATGAGAGGGGATTGGCCCTGCAAGTGAGACACTGAGCCAGTCTTCCCGCACATTACCTGTTTGTACCCAACACACAGTAAGAAACAATCTCAACGCCCAAGCAAAACTCCTTGTAGAGTGATCCCTCACTCTGAGAGGGCGTGGCACGCCTTGGGATTTGAGACAGCCTTGAACAGGAGCGTGTGAAGGGCCCAGTTTAAGACTTGCAGATCCAAGATTGGCCGTAACCCATCGGCTTTCTTTGGTACGGTGAATTAAGGACTGTAAAACCCAACCTCATCTCGGCTGGAGGGACAGACTCTATGGTGTCCTTCGCCAGAAGGACCACAATCTCTATGCGCAGGACAGGGGTGTCTTTGCCTGCCACCGAGGTAAAGAGGACAGCACTGAACCTGGGGGATGGCTGGCATACTGAATTCCAAAGCCGATTTTGATTGTCCATATGAGCCAGCGGGATGGGCTGGGAAGCACTAGCCAGGCTCCCAGACTCTGTGTGTATGGCACCAAGGTGACAACCGACATACCTGTGGAGGGGCAGCAAAGGGTAACACTTGGGCCCAACCTGGGAAATGTTGCTGTAGAGGCAGTGAGTGTAGTGTGACCTTGGTCCCAGGGTCCCGTGAGGGGGTGACCAGAGACACGTGAGTAAGCAGTGTGTCCTCAAACCTTGACTTCTTGGCACATGGCGAATGTGGCAGGCAGACCGCGCCTGATATGGCCCAGAGAATTAGGACAGAAAAATTACCGCAATCAGAAATTGCTCTTTTATTGAGAAAGTGGGTACCGAAGTACAGAACGTACATTTTCTCTTTTAAAAACAACAAAAGGTTTTCCAACCAGCTCTCTTCCTAAGGAAGGGCCAGTGCCCTCACCGTCTCCGGTAGAGCAACTTCCCTCATCTCTGGGGCGCTCCCGCCTCCCCGTGAGGGAAGGCTGAGTCGACTTCCTGCGGGATGCTTGACCTTGCGGCCAATGTTTTACTTCTAGCTGCTCCGGATCAGATTTGGACACCGATGGGTGACACCCTGAATGACACCCTGAGTGAATGTGGTGGCCTGGTAGTGGTGTCACGCATCCTTATGGGGAGGGATGTGCTTGATGGCCTCCGTTGGTTATTGGACTTCCGAGAACTGCTGGGTGAAGTCCTTGACAGTGTTGCATAAGAGGTCACCTTGCAAGATGGGGGCATTGAGAAAGCGAACTTTGTTGGCATCCCGCATCTCTACAAGGTTTATCCAGAGATGGCGACCGAGGGCCTGCTCCATGACTTTTGTTGCCGGAGGGCGAGGTCAGTCACAGTGTGCAGTTCCTGCATCAACCCCGGCTCAGAACTACCCTTGTGCAGCTCTTTGAGAGCTTTTGCCTGATGGACCTGCAGGATGACCATGGCATGCAGAGTGGAGGCCACCTGTCCAGTGACATTGTAAGCCTTAGCAGCCAGAGTGGCCATCATCTTACATGCCTTGGATGGGAGATGTGGACTCTAAGGGGCCTTCCATGACTTCTGAACCTCCCCATTCACTTCTGGAAAGAAAGGCACTGGGACAGAACACAGAGCCAATTATCCAACCAAGAGCACTCGGGGCAAGGTGGAGGGTTCCAATCGAGCCCGATGCCCGTGCCATGGGAGGACTATGGGGACTGGCCTGGTGGAAACGCTCCCACTGTAACCCTCAGGTCTCCCAGAGTGTTAACCATGCCCATGGCTCTGCATCGTTGGGTAACAGCAGAGGGGACTCGTTCCTTCTTGAGGAAGGTGAGTCTCGACCGCTCGTTTTCAAGTTGATCATGCAAATTTGACGCCTTGACCAACAGAAAGCTTCTTGGTTTGAAAGTGACTTCTGTTGGAGCTGGCTTCATGCATTGCTACACTATTGACAACTTTTTTTTCTACAGAAATGTGATCATACTTTAACCACTTCAGCTCAAGTCAAGTCAAGTCAGTTTTTTTTTTTTTCATCTCTGCAGCATATTTTGAATGATTATGATATTGAATTGAGTTGAATTGGTTAATTTCGCTTTGTGCTTTTGTAAAGCATCAGTAATTTAAGTAGAAGAAAATAATTATTTAATTAATTTAATAGTAAAAGTGTTAATTGTCAATGCTTAAATGGATTGTGGGTGGTTCATAAGACACAATATTTTGCACTGAAATAGCACATGCAGAATGGCACAGCTAAAACCGAACCTCACCTAACCAATCAGAATGTAATATCTGACCATTCCAGGACATGACATCTATTTTCATTGAGACAAGGTACCGATGTGTGGGGTCTAATAAGGGAGCTTGTTTGGGAAGGTTTCTCTCCTCATTGTCTGTCTCCCGTTCCTGAAATAAAGTTGGATGTAGGGAAATGTCTCCACCAGACAGCTATGAACCCCTGCCTAGCTGAAGCTCTGACAGGACCAGAAGATAAGGATGCTGGGAAATGGCGTAAGCGCAGGAATATAAATATCAGGAGGTTGAAAGAGACACTTCCAGTGAGGCGTATATGTGAAGGGGAAATGTCAGACTGGTCTTTTCCTGAAAGTAAACAAAAGATCTTATTTTTCTGTGTGTACAGCTCAGCTCAAGCAGCAGGATGTAGTTTGCTCTACAAATAGTAAACTTTGTAGGGAGGGTGAGATAATTAAAATCCAGAGTGAGTGTGTCCTATCTCACTGCATGTTGACTGATCGTCACCCCCGGCCCAAGCACGCACACGCTCCACACTCGGTCTCAAAGTCATTACTCTTTTCATGGCTTTTCCAAAGTCAATGTTTGTTATTTTAATGAAAGCCCCTCGGACAAAATAACAGGGGAACAGACAAATTTCAGTCATTTTCCAAGCCTGAAAGAATAAAAAACACATCTCTTTGAGTCCAGCAGTCTCTCACTGGAGGGTATTTCTTTGTTGTTTCTGTTTTATTTTTCCATCTCTCATGCTTATTTGCTGGCTTAGCTTACATATGTGCTGTCTGTATGACTCCGTCTCATTGTCACTGGAAGTTCATTGGATCCTTAAAACATCACTATTTCAAACTGCATTACAGAAATGTTCATCAATATCTTTGGACATTCTCATGTAGACTGACGGTACTGTTCTGATCGAAGTTGCGAATGCTCTTGAGGTTTAATATCTGATCAAGGACTTTAAGTATTATAAGATGTAATGCTTTAACCTAAATATAGACTTAATTTAAAACACATCCACAGAAAGCACAGGACTTTTTCCACTGAATATATAAGTGTCAGCCACCAGCTTGCCTTTGAGATGCTAGAGCCATTAGTTCTGTTTTTATTTTTGTGTCCAAAAAGCATTCACAGTGCCTGCATATCCAGCTCAAAGCTCTGTAGCAGGATTTATGTCTCTTTATGCTGCACATAGTGTACTGAACATGGCTAAAAACACTGTACAATGCATTCTGAACAATAATATATAGTCTTTTATGAAGAAATGTAAAAAAATTAAAAAAAATAAATACTCATCCAGCACTGTTTGAAAAGGTTGGGGAAAAAAAAAAGATGTGGAAAATGTGAAAAATACTTGCTGATTGCATGAAACAATGTTTTTTTAACACAGTAAACTATGAACTACTATATATATACCGAGAAATTCTTCATACAGCGGACTACCAGTAAAATTGATAAACAATTGGGACCAGAATTATTCAGACACTTTGACCTGACCATGTTTTACTTAAGTGTTTTTGTTTTTTTCTTTAATTGCTAATGTGACATTTTACACACTGTAAACCGAATAAGTTGGCAAAATATCAATTAAGATAAGAAATTTAAATAAGTTTAAGTAAGCAGAGCAAATTTTTATTTTGTAATCATACATTTTATTTGCTCTGAACTTGACATATTTCATTAAGCTAATTCATACATTTCACCTAAAAATATAATATAAACTTTAACTAGCTAATTCAATAAATGCCACCTTGCTAACTGGTTACACAATGATTTGGTAGCATTAGAATAGCCCTTGCTGAATGAGGACAGCAATATAATACATTTAACATATATCTGTTCTCAAACTCTACAATAAACAACATAAGAGAAAGTCTTCTAAGCCAGAACATTAAACATTACTAAATCTCCTACTTATCATTCATTTTGCAAAAATAAATGAATGAATGAATGAATGAATAAATAAATAATAATATAACGCTTAATTTTGGCATTTACTATCCCTTTTGAGTGTCATGGCAAAGCATGCTAAATTCAAGTTTGTCTAAATTAAAAGAAACAAGTTAAAACTCAAAACAATGAAACAATTCAGATTACTTAAAATGTGTGTCAGTTTTGTGAACTCAAAAGAAAAATAAAAGGTTCATTTGTTTGAACTAATTTGCTTAATTTGAGTTGGCCCTACTCAAACCAATTAATTATTTAGCATTTTGCAAAATGAAGTGTTGCTTGGTAATTGGTTGACCTAAATTGGTATTATCTAATTGTGTACTTACATTTAACACCTGACAGCTGATTGGTTGATTGTAATCCATTACATACCTTTCTATCAAAGTTATCTGACATTATCAAGATGAATTTGTTCTGACACAATTAAACTCTCAGTTCTTGTCATATTGTATTACCATTTTCTGGTGTCTGAATACATTTTGGTTTGAATGTATGTAGCGCCATACCTACATTATAAGAAACAAGACACACACACACACCACCAAATTCGTGATATATTGTTTATTTCTAATACGCATATCATGTGTAAGGCTTTGTACCTGAAGGTAATTTTTGGCCCCACTTTATATTAGGTGGCCTTAACTACTATGTACTTACAACAAAAAAATAAGTACAATGTACTTATTGTGTTCATATTGTATTGCAAAACACTTTTGCTGATATTGAGGTGGGATACGGGTAAAGTTAGGGACAGGTGTGGTGGTATGGATAGGTTTAAAGGTAGGGTTAGGTGTAAGGGACGTGTCATTGTAATTATAAATGTAACTACAGAAATTAATTACAGATGTAATTACATGCAGATAATAAAAATAATAATAAGTACAATGTAAAAACATGTATGTACACAATAAGTGCATTGTATCAAATGATTAATTAAAATGTTAGTACATAGTAGTTAAGGCCACCTAATATAAAGTGGGTCCACTTTTTTAACTGATTCACTGAAATGGACAGTTCTAAAGATAAAAAAAAAAAAAAAAATTTAAACTGCACAGCACTAGCAACTATGTGAGTCAAATATATATTTTGCCTAATTTTAAATATTAGGAATAAAAGTTGTGTTTGCTAATAGTTTTTCACTTTCTTGACTGAATCACAAAATACATAAAATCAATACATTATACTTCGCATCGTCATTTTGAACCAAAATATACTTGACTTTTTAATATACTTTTTATAATATGGTCTTACTTTTTCATAATATCTTTTCTTGTCATTAGCCTGTCAGTTATGTTAGAAGTTAATGCTAGACTGTGGAAATGATAGACTGTGGACTAGGAAATATCGAGTCTGCATGCCTGTGGAAGAATAGTCAGTTCAACTGTAATATTGTGCAAATTTGGTGAATTTGATATTCTAGATACAGTCAGTGGCCTCAGCTTCAGATTCCAAGGATTTTTCATTAATCGGACCCAAACAGAAAAGTAAAAGCACACCTCTCCTCACCAAGCCGCACGATTTAAAGTATCATCAATTTCTGTAGCACAAATGATGCCAGTCCAGGGTTAAAGGTTTGTTCAGATCACTAACCCTCAATATAAGCGAGTGATGCTTGCCTTAGCAAACAGCACTAATAACATTACCTGAATCGTTTACCCAGCAAATAGCCACTATACACACGTCCTGTAATCTGTTGACCTTTGGAAAATACCCTCCCTCGGGTTAATGGTTTTATTCCCTTTTTAACATCACTTATAGTCTCAAGGGACTATGCTGAGAGTTTTTACTGACCTCAAGCTAATGCTTTTTTTCTGTGAGAACGTCTGTATCACAAAAGTTGGTCTTTCATTGAAGTAAGCAGACTCAAAATGAACCACAAACGTTACAAAAGGAAATGTGAGTTCATTCAATTTGATAATTTTTTACGTAACTCTCCAAAGCATTTAAGATTGTTGAGTGTGGAAAACCAACACTACACCCACAAATGGGACTATTTCTGCTGTTCACTTGGACCAAGTTCTATCTTTTCTATCACTCTGCACTGCTTTGGCTTCATTACTCTATTTTGGAGCGCGTGGGCACTTGAGTGAGCGTCAGTCAGAAACCCTGCAGTGCCCTCGTGCTCATTTCCCAAACAGCCAGATAATTAATTGGAAAAGTAGAGGCAATGTAATCCAGTTCTTCAACGGCCTAAACCGCTTGCACATATCATCCTCACAAGAGGCTCAAAGGCTCGGACACTTCAAAGCACAACCGTGCGCACTTGTCAGACAATTGCCGAGACGCCGTATCTCGTTCTCTCGCCTCACTTTCGCTGTGAAAGGCGGTGTGTGTATTGCAAAGGCATGAAACAGATTAATTAAAAGCATTCAGGTTGCGTGGTGTGGATTAAACACTTCTCTTCCAGACTCGGTTGGCCTTTAAATGGTGCTAACTTTTGAGATATGTCCTATGTGTTGCTCAGGCCTCCCTCAGGAGTTGTCACTTAGCTCTCTTGGAGAAACAGAGGCACTAGCAGAAGCTGGAAAGCTCAAAGTTTTCCCACAGGAAGTGTTTTATGTAATGTTGTTTGATATGCAGTGAACAAACTCTGCTCATATTTTGCATAAATGTATAAATCACATATACTACTTCGTAAATGTATGTATTACTTAGTAAATGGCAGGAAATTACAGGAAACCCCTAATTGCTCCCTGGGCGGCGCAGCAAAAATGGCTGCCCACTTCTCCGGGTGTGTGTGTCCATGGGTTGCAGTGTGTCATGTGTGTGTTCACTACTCACTACTCCTAATGTGTGTGCACTAACTTGGATGGGTTAAATACAGAGGACAAATTCCGAGTGTGGGTTCCCCGTATCATTGTGAAAAAGTACACTTTACACATGCTTTAGCAGGTGTACTTATCACATAAATAATATACATTGAAATCATAGGCGTAAATCGCGGGTGGGTCAAAGGGGCGGTGGGGGGGTGGGGGTTGTGTGAGGGTTGAGGGTTGTCTCTCTCCTAAAAATATCATTAAAAACTACATTGTGTATTGTACATAATTCAATGATATATACTTAAAATAATTGTGTAAGTAGTAAAACAAAACAAACGCAAATGGGGAAAAAATGCGTATTAAGTTTAGAAACATTTTGAGTCCCCCCTCTCACCGGTCCGGGAGTAGTTGTGGAACTCTAATAGGCTGTTAAGGCTGTTTTATTCACTTTAAACTTCAGATGAAGTAAACTTCACATAAAGATGATTATTTTCTATTGAATACAGATGATGCTGAGTTATTAATAAATTAACAATAACAAAAATGATTATAACCGATGTATTTTGAGAGCTTTTGCGATATGTTGGTGATTTATTGTTTGGTTGCTTGTTGTAAGTCACAGTCACCCACTATAAATAACAAATAGCTAATATTGTAGATCTACCGCTGTTGGGTTTTGCTCAATACTATTGTCATCATGGAAGACTCAAACACAGATGTTAGATGGAACGGGATTTATTTTGGCACAAAGACAGTAGCGGATGCAAGGCAGTGAAGGTAAGGGCAATGGCAAACTTAACTGAAAGCGGTGTGGTGAAAACTGGCTGTCGAAGACTCGGAGAGGGTTTGGAGAATACAGGGAATGCTCGGAAGAGAAGGCCAGGAAATACTCAGCGTGCGAGTTCTTTGGGTCGCTTGGTAGCGTAGGTAGAGTCCGGGTAGCGAAGACGAGACCAGACACAGTGAGCGGGGTGAGTGGTGTTTAAGTAGTGGGGGTGAGATTGGTTACAGGTGTTCAGAATTCAGGTGACGAGGAACGAGTAGGCGGAGTGAAGGAGTCTGGTGCGCGGGGTGTGGCAGAGTCCATTACAACTATGTGGAAGAAGCTAGATAATTTAATTAATAATTATATTACTGCGTGGTGAACCTATCATAACTCATATTTAAACAACTATTGCTTCATGTTGTTGGTCAGATAAAATGACAGAGAATAGAAAAACAGACATAAGATACATTTTCAGTGCACAAATATCCTTACAAGTAAAATTTTGGCTGTATTATTTGTGTCCCCTTCAAAAATTGCTCATGAGAAATGTAATGCTTATTGAAAACATGGAAACCCACAAAACTGTGGCCTCAACGCTTCACCCTCGCCTAATCTGAGCTTGATTGCTATGTCAACCATGTGGTGTAAACCACGCCCTCCTCATTACCCTACGGACAAAGAAATTTAAAAAGTACATACATGTAAAAATAAAGAAATGCAGAAATGAGTAAATGTGGAAATAAATAAAAATAGAAATGAATAAATGTATAAATAAATAAATAAATGTGGAAAAAATAAATATATACATAAATAAGGAAATAAATGTATAAATTATGTATTTGTTTATTTTTGCTTTCATGTGTATGTATGTGTATATATATATGTATATGTATTTCATGTGTATGTATGTGTATATATATGTATATGTATTTATTTATTTTAAATTTTGGCAGACTTGGTATTCCATATTTCCATATTCCAATTTTCCATTTCTCTCTTAATAGAAACTTCTTATTAGAGTATCACATTGTTAGCTTAGCAAGATGCTAATGTCAAACTCTTTTGGAATCAAATGTGAGCGTTATTTGTGTGGCTTGTGCTCATGTTGACAATTTAGAGTGTTCTGAATCAGTCACTTATGAGGTTCCTTTTCGGTTAGGGTGTCTCTGTGGGCAGTTGACAGCGAGGCAGATCTAGGATTTAGAGCAGAGCTGTGAGATTCCCCTCACGCATGAAGAGCCATTGACAATAATATAGAGTGAAGTGCTGAGCAAATTCTCTGCTGGTCTTCGTAATTCCTCAGGACCAGTCCGTGACTCCGTGTAGACCTGTGACACTGATGCTTATGCTGCTGCCCACAGGTTATTTGTGTGTCTGTACGCCCATGTGTATATTTACTTTCTTGTATGAGACAAAGAAAAAAAAATGCATAAACCTATACTGGGAGAGAAGGTTTTTTTTTTTTTTTTTTTTTTTTTTTTTTTAATGGCCATGGCCAGCTGTGATTTGAAAGAACTGAAACACCACAATTCCTGCTTTCTGACATTAACATACAAGGGGTATGTGATTTTAATGAGAATAAAAATCTGGAACCCAGATTGAACGGCCCTTTTAACTGTAATTTAGATCATTTTTGCAAATAGATAGATTAGATAAAAACTGCAGCTAAATACAGTTGTCACTCTTATTATTCTTGTTCTGTATAGGTATAGTAACAATATAGTGACAACATAATTTGTATTAACTGTTTAGACAACCAGTCTGATAACCGAATAAAAACACATGAACTTCACATGTGAAATTTGTGTTTTGCATATGGGAAATGTGTTCTTTTAGAACATTTACACATTAAACATGTTTTTTTTTTTTTTTACATTTGAAGCACATGTGAAACCCATTGGAATTCTCATGTGAAATGTATATTCCAATGTGATCACATGTAAAACCCATAAATTCCCATGTGAAACCCATGATCCATGTATATACGTGGCTCATGTTTCATGAATATACGTTTCAATGTGAAACGTATATTCCCATGTGAAACCCATGAGATCACATGTGAAACCAATAAGATTGCATGTGAAACAAAAAGATCAGGAAATGACAGGATCACATGTGAAATTCATGTTGAGGTTTAAGGGTATAGTGTTCTTCAAATCTCAAAAGTATACTTTAAAACATATAGTATTAATGCACAACAGTGCAATTTGTAATGACGGCAAAGTAAAGTTTTAAATTAACATTTTCCCGTGCTTTATATAAGTATACACTTATTTTAAAGGGACAGTTCACCCAAAAGGGAAAATTTTGTCATCATTTACTCACCCTCAAGATGTTCCAAACTCTGTATGCGTTTCTTTCTTCTGTTGAACACAAAAGAAGATATTCTGAAGAATGTTGGTAACCAGACAGTTGGTGGGCTACATTGACTTCCATAGTAGGAAAAAAAATACTATGAAAGCCAATGGGGTCCATCAACTGTTTGGTTACTGAAATTATTCAAAATATCTTCTTTTGTGTTCAGCAGAAGAAAGAAATTCATACAGGTTTAAGGGCAAATCGATGGCAGAATTTTAATTTTTGGGTGAACAATCCCTTTGATGTGTTGACTAACATACTAAAGTACAAGTAACAAATAATAATTTTAACTGTAGTGTTATTCAATGTTACTTATAAAGTTTATGGTTTTTAAATGTACTAAATTGCAAATGTGTAATTACAAATACATGTTAATACACAACATACAAGTTTCAGTAGAGATTACATTATTTTAGTTTACCACTAATTCTTGTCAGTACATTCGTCAGAACTCTTAAACCATGTTTCAAAGATAATAGCAACCGCTTTGTTGCTTGAGTCTGTTTGATTCCATTCCACTGAAGGAAGTGCAGATGCCACTGACAAATAAGTGAATCCAAAATGTTGCTACACTGAAAAAAAAAAAGAAAAAAAAAGTGTTGGATTTACATGATTTAATTGTGTACATCGGTCTCACATGAATCAATCAAGTTAAACAAACATAATTTGTTCATGTAACTTTAACATCATGGACTTAATACAGTTTAAGTGACCCAATTAAGTAGTCTCAAAGTGAATTTTATCATGACATGATTCAGGCATTTAATTTTATATATTCATTCATCCACTTCAATTTCATATATTTTAATGTTACACAACTTAATTATAATACTGCACTAGCTAGTTGACAAACTTTTAGCTAGCAAAAGGGCACATTAGCATCTTAAATGCTAAGCATTAAAAGCTCCTTCAGCAAAGCCGTAATGACATCAGTTGTTTTAGTCCACAGCTTAAGCTCTTCTCCACAATGGTAACCCACTGTAATTTAAATTCATCTAATAATTCCAACATAATTGAATATTAAACACAATCAAGTCTCCCCCTTTCTCATCTTGCTCAAAAATACATACAACATATAAAATAACAACCTTTACTCTCTCTTGATTTAGCCATATGCAAAGCATGGTGGGAACTAACAAGCCCCGCCCAGTTTCAGTTAATGCAACACAAGTAATTTATGTAATCTCAACACAAACAGATTAAGTAAACTTAAATTTGATTTATATTTAAGTGGATTGAACACAATCAAATTATGTTTGGACAAAATGTATAGCAATTGTGTTGCTTTAGCTCAAATTGAACAAGCAGTACAAATCTTTTTTTCAGTGTATGGTTATCACTAGTTCAGGAATAACTTTATATTCTGTACGTGCACACAGCAATCATTTATAGATTCATTATGTTTTCAAATCAAAACTTTGTAGCATGTATGTGGACTTTATCTTAATGGCTGTATGATGTATTTTATTGTATGCTGCATAGTGTGTTTTAAGCGTTTTATTCTGATAAAGGTGATTGAAGGGTGATCTAATAGTGTCTCAGATATGGACCTTCAAATGATCTCAAGTGTAAGAGCTGTTAACAGCCTTCGGCAGCACAGGGCACAAAACACGGTCTTATTATGATAACTCATATAATATCACCAGAAGAGCAGAAGGCTTTATTCGGTGACACCGCCATTTCTTTTTTCAAATGATAGTGATAGGATGGAGTACCACAGGAACAGTAATGAAAGACATAATGTGAAGCATATTTTTGGTTTGCATTCAGAGAAATGAGGTAGAAGTTAATCAGACATCTTCATGCATATATGTAGTCTCAACACTGACAAAGGGAAGATAAATGGTTGCCAATGGAGCGACTGGCCAAAGAAGCTAAATGAAAACGTGACGGGGTCTAAATGTAAAGGATAAAGAGCAATTCGGTGGGAGTAACACGGTCCAAAAATAACATTTTGCCATACCTGCCAATAGGACAAGTAAGCAAATATACCAGCTTGGGTGGGCAGTATGAGCAAAACTTTAGCCTAAATATTTCTACCGGTCAACATTTTTGAATAATTAAATGATGAGTTCAGATGCAAAAGCCTCTAAATCCGTCTGACGTTTTTCTTTAAAATAAGCATTTTTGTCAGGCTCCTATGTATAGGTTTCTACCTAAGTATTGGAACTTCTGAATGGGCTGAGGCTGGGATTTAGTGGGTTTGAAGTGAAAGTATTTTATGAACTTGTTTATGAAAGAAGCTCACATCTGCATTTGTGTGACAGTAAAGACATGTCAGTAACACTTTAGAATACTGTTCTGTCATTAATGAATAACTACACAGGAACAAGTAACATTATTAACACCCTAGTAACTATTAACTAACAAGAAACTCAAAAAACAATTTGTAGTAATAGTGCTCAGCTGAACGAGCTCAGTTCACTATTAGATAATCAATAACTAATATTTTTCATACCTCCCAGAGGACTACTAAAAACCACTATATACAGGTTCATAATTCATGTGAATAATGCATATTGTATAATTCATTCTAAAGTGAAGATCATAGTAAACCATTAGCAATGACTCAAGTATTACCCAAATCCTTCAGAAGGAATTACTAATTATTTTCAACAGTATTCTAAAGTGAAAATCACGATAACTCCCTTGTAATGACTGAAGTCATTAAGCTTTTGAAGTTCTTTTAAGGTTTTGGATAGTAATGACTCAAGTGTTACTACAACCTTCTAAAGGAATTACTAGTCATTTGAATCAGTATTCTAAAGTGAAGATCATGCTAAACCACTAAACCAGGCTTTCCTGTAGCTCAAACAATAAGAGCGTGGTGCTAGCAACACCAAGGTCATGGGTAAGAGAAAGCAAGAACTGACAAAATGTAAAAATGTGTACCTTGAATGCAATGTAAGTCGCTTTGGATAAAAGCATCTGCCAAATGCATAAATGTAAATGTAATGGCTCAAGTGCTACTAGATCCTTTTAAATGAATTACTTTCCACAACCCACAAAGATTTCAGTCATTACTAGAGAGTTATAATGGTTTTCACTTTAGAAAACTGATCCAAATAATTAGTAATTCCTTTAGAAGTAAATAGTAACAATTGAGTCATTACTAGTGATTTACCATGATCTTGACTTTAGAATTAATTATACATTGTGTATTATTTGCATTAATTATGAACATACTACTTTTTAGTCTCCTGGGAGGAATAAAAAAAATATATATATATTATTTATTGATTAGCTACATTCAACTGAGCACACTTTTACTTACTAATTCATTAATCAGAGTTACTTGTTAGTTAATAGTAGTTCCAAGAATGTAAATATTGCATTATTCATTTGTTCTTGTGTAGTATATATTTATTAATGACGGAACACTATCAAATTTGAATTATTCCAAACTTTTGCTTTTGTCAGACATTGCAGATCATTGGGTCACTCACTTATTCCTTGCAAGTTATTTCATTATGTGGCAAGATAAATATGCAACTTCCTGAAGTTTTGGAGCTGTTAAAAGAAATATATATAAAAAGGAAAAAAAGAAGAAATGGCCTTTATTAACAAGAAAATAAAAAGGGTTCTCTAGAATATTTGATTCTGATCAATCATTTGCAGCATTCAGCAGTCAAATATTTTTATGAATTTAACCTTCTATTAATGTCCTTTTATTTCTTCAGTTTTAGATCAATTTGAGTTTATCTTCAAACTCAAACAATGAGAATATGTAGCAAGAGTCTCTTTGTAAATCAACACCAATAGATTACGATATAGCAAGTCAAAAGCAGCCTGAAATTGTATAAACTATATAATAATGATACCAGTCTTTCTCCAAAACAGTTCAATCGGTAAACCTGTAGGCCACTGTTTGACTAACAGGAAATTATCATATAATTATTATTAAAGAGTATTACTGTTAACTTTAACAAAAATATTGACTTAGGATCTTTTTTTTTTTTTTTCCTACTGGCCTGGTCGAGTAGATCTGACTTCACAATTCTTGATTTTAAATTACGATCACAGTGAAAACTAATACTTGCCTAAATAATATATCACTGTATGAAAAATATGCTCAGACACATATTAAAGCTACAAGTTATTTAGTTAAAAGGGTCATAACTGGCTTTTTAATTTACATTTTTTTATACTGTTGTCTGAGGTCAACTTATTACATTTGTGTGGTTTTTACATTCAAAAACATCATAATGAATAAGTAATAGGCTATTTTCTGCCCTGGTTTTGCGAGCCCTGGCCCATGCATGTTCGAGTCTGATCACAAATCGCAGGAAAATGAACCAACAACACCTCAAATACAAAGGATACTCCAGCCTGTGACAGCGTTATGGCATGTTTGAAACATGCCATAAACTTTATTGCTTGGAAGTTCGATCCGGTTTGGCTCCACGTAGGCCTATGTTATTTATCTAACATGCCAGGCACAAATTGGTGGGCGGGGCTACAGAATCAGGCGTTCGTCTTCTTCGGTTAAGGCAGTGTTTCACTGAACTCTGACGTTTGCTGTGGCAGCTGTCAATAAAAGCTTTTCTTTGACTAACAAGGACGTTTTCAGCTCTGAAACTTACAGGATATTCTTATATTAAGATGACCTTTTATATATCAAAAGCTCAAGGGAAAGTTGATCTCTCAGTTCATGACCCCTTTAAGAGCAGTGAGTGATTCTCTCTTTTTTGTTGTTTGATTAACATTAACATGGGAAACAGAAGGTATACGAGTTCTCTTTCTTAGCGTCTTGCACTTGAATGGCTTAAAATCACTTGAGTGTTTTAACTGACCAGACTTTAAAACGTGGGGGGAATGAAGCCTCCCTAAAAAGGGTCTAGATCCGCCCCTGTCTTCAAGTAAGCTAATAAGATAATTGAAAAAAAAAAAATCAATGTTTTTTTTTTTGTTTTGTTTTTTCATGTTTTTATTTATTTTGTTAAGAAGCTGTGTAATAGCCAGCTAGTCATTACAAAAAAAACAACAGGGTTCTTGGAAGCCTTCTCTCACCTTTTAGGGATCTGTTTTGCGGTAATTACCACTATCCTTTATTTATTTTGTTGTCAAAGCCAATTATTACCTGCATTTGGCCCTTGCTGGGTGTTAAATTTGTACCCTGGTACCAGGCCTGAAATAAATGTATCAGAGGGAGGTGAATTGGGACGAGCATTTGCTCAGGCGCGCCGGTGTGATGTTGATGAGATGAGCGTTGCGGAGCTGCAAAGCACTTTAGTGCGCCACTAATTTATCACTGTCTTGAGGGGCGGGGAAAGAGCTTGAGCTAAGCGGAGACAAGAGAGTTGCACGGAAGCTGGTGATTGATGGCCTTTTTTCCGTTTGTTGCTTCCTTTTCTCAGCCAGTGGAAAAACGCTGTTCAGCCCACTGACAAATACTGCAGAGGTGTTTGTAGGAGTAAAGACCTCACCGAGTCCTTTCGTACTCTTTCATTAGGTGCTGCTTCTTTTTCTCTGAGTTTTCACCATCTGTACCTTAAAAGCTCCGTCGGCTGTCTGACATTCCGAATTCTTCTTTTCTTATCGTAATTTATGGCTTTTTTTTCTGTCTCCCATGTGCTTTATCTTTTTTCTTCTGTTTGGCAGACTGTTGCTTTGTTTTTCTCTTCATTGTCATCATCTGTCTTGCTTTAGATATTTATGTAAGTGTCATTAAAGGGTTAGTTCACCCAAAAATGAAAATTCTGTCATTAATTACTCACCCTTATGTCCTTCCAAGCCCTTAAGACCTTCATTCATCTTCGGAACACAAATTAAGATATTTTTGATGAAATCCGAGAGCTCTCTGATCCCCCCATAGACGGCTATTTAATTAACACTTTCAAGGTCCAGAAAGGTAGGAAAGACATTGATAAAATTGTCCATGTGACTCCAGTAGTTCAACCTTAATTTTATGAAGCGACAAGAATACTTTTTGTATGGAAAATCAAACAAAAATAACGACTTTATTCAACAATTTCTTCACGTCTGTGTCAGTTTCCTCTTTTAAGAGGCATTTAGTAATTCTAGCATTAGCACAAATTTTACACTAGTGAACTTTAGAGAGCAGTCTACACAATAATTCCCTTACCTGACTAACAAAAAGAAGCAACTTGTGCATCCCTATGCAAGATTATTTGTCATCGAATCATTCCACCTTGTGTATGCCATAACAGTGTTTGCGCTCATTTTTTCTTTGTCAGTCTTTCTGTCTTCTGGATTCAGACCTTTCTGCTTCCTTGGCTGAAGAGGGTTTTTCAATAAATGCTGTTTTTGAACTGGGGAAAGAGTTTTGAGTTGGACTATGAAAGTTACAGAATGTTTTATAGCTCATGAACTCTTTTATTTCAACAGATCAAAGAAAAAATTCAATTTCTCATGACACAAGCCCTTTAAGTGCTATAAGTACACAGAGAACAGTACAAGTTTTATATCGCTGTCGATCAAAGTTGACAGCGGTGTGTTTTGAGGCCAGAGGTTACAGATGGCTTCAGCTGCACTTACTGTAAGGCAAACTCTTTTATAGTGCTCCACTGTGTTTTTGCACCTTTCGTAAAATTACTTTTCACGGTTTGAGTTTTGTGACATAATTTTTTTTTTCACAGTTGGCTGTTTCCTGAAAAATGGTACTGGTTTCTTTAATAGCCATGTTATTCTTTGTTAGTTTCAGATTTTAGTAATATGTTTTGATGTAGCATGACTGTTATACCATGCCATAGAGTGCAACAATTGGGTTCTGGAAGTAAAAATCACTTACATTTTTTTATTTATTTGGGAATTAATTCTCAATTGTAACTTATAAACATTTAAAGACAGGCCTACTGTGAGCCATGAGGTTGTTAATTGATGGGGTTTTTGTGCTTTATATATATATATATATATATATATATATATATATATATATATATATATATATATATATATATATATAAGAATTCAGATGCAAAAGCCTCTAAAAGCCACTTTGGTCAAAAATGAGATAATGATACTGAGTGAATGCTCTCTGCATATAGTATACGTTCATAAAATACTTTCACTTCAAACTCACTAAATCCCTGCCTCAGCCCATTCAGAAGTACCTGTACTTAGGTAGAAACCTATACATAGGAGCCTGATAAAAATGCTTATTTTAAAGAAAAACAAGAGGCTTTTGCATCTGAAGTCTTCATACATAGATAGATGTTATGAACTCAGCATTGTACTTTAGTATTTTTTTCTGGTTTTCTAATATTTTTTGGTTAATGGCTTATAACGTCTCAATTACGTATGTAACCTTGTAACCTACGTATGTAACGAGACACTGCGCACCATCACTACGGGAACACTAATGTCTGAAGCCCTTATACCTTCACGCCAATTGATTGGCTAGTGACGCTTAGCACCGCCTTAGGAATATGTCATGTATGCTTATATGCGCGCTAGGCGTCATATTATCAGATTTTAAAGACAAAGGAAGCTACTACTCGAAGATAGGGGAATGGCCAGAATCACAGTGTCTCGTTCCCTACTCAGGGAGCCAAGGTTACATACATAACCGAGATGTTCCCTTTCAGAGGTTCAAAAGACACTGCAAACTGTCATTATGGGAATTAAATACCATATCACCTTCACATACCTGAGAGCAGCTGGGAGACCGTGGAAAGTGTCCGCTCAAGCAGATAAAACCTGGGAGCCAGGAGCCATATTCACATCCAGACCATAGAACTTGACAAAGGTGTTTGGAAAGGACCAACCTGCCGCAACACAAATATCTTCCAAAGAAGAGCCCTTAAAGAGAGCCTGGGAAGACACCATTCCTCTGGTCGAATGAGTGTGTACCCCTAGAGGCTAAATGAGCCCACGCACCTCATAGGCTGCTGAAATAGCCTCAACCACCCAATGAGATATTCTCTGCTTGGTGATGGCAGCTCCTCTGGTTTTACCGCCAAAGCACACAAATAATTGTTCCGATCTACACCACTGGGCTGTACGGTCGACGTAGATCTTTAACTGGGAAAGATCAGGGGGCCACCCATTGCTCCCAACCTGAGGGAAAAAAGCCTCCAAAACTACTTGCTGGGAACGAAAAGGGGTCAAAGCAGCCTTCGGAATATAACCTGGCCTTGGTCGCAGCATGACTTTAACCAGTACTGGAACAAAGTCCATACAAGAAGGACTAATAGACGGGGCCTGCAGGTCCCCTATCCTCTTCAGAGGACAACACCATTAAAAGAATGGTTTTAAGGGTCACTTTTCTGCCACCAGCTCCAAAGGCTCAAAAGGATCACCTGTTAGTCTCTCCAGAAAGATCCAATGAAGGAATTTGTGCAGGGCGAAAAGGCCTAAGCCTTCTCGTCCCTTGCAGAAAACGAGAAACCCAGGGAGTGACGTCCAACCAAAGCACCCTCCATCTGTACATGCTCGGCAGAGATAGCTGCCACATAAACTTTCAGAGTGGCTGGGGCCGCCCCTGCTGAAAAGCGACTGTAAGAACTCCAGTAGTGGGCTAATATCAGCCAATTGTCCAGGTCATTTAATATCTGGATGCCCTGGAGTCACAATGGGGCCAGAGCAGCGTTCATACATTTTGTGAAAGTCTGAGGAGCTAAGGCTAGTCCGAATGTAAGGACACGGTACTGGTAAGCTTTGCCCTCAAAAGCAAACCTGAGGAACTTCCTGTGTCTCTTGACGATCTGTATGTGGAAATACGCATACGAGCGAGTGGTTCAGGAATTATTCTTGGAGACCTGAGAATGAGAGGCTTTTTGGGGTTCCATAGGCGAAGAGTTCAAGCTCCAAAAAAAAAGTTACAAAAAGTTTTTTTTTTTTTTTTTAAGAGAGTAAAAGCAACAACAAAACCCAATAAAAGTATCATAAAATTGCTTCTAGGATTATAACTTTGTGAGGACTAACTCACTAAATCATTTGGACTGTCTTTGAAGGAGGTATATAATATTTAGGGATTACAATATCAACAGGGAATATCAATAGTATATCAATATCATAGGCTCTTTTGAGTTTGACCATTTAGTAACCACCAAGCAACACTTTCAACCCTAGCAATGTGATCTTAATAAAATCAGTTTGAACTACTGTTGTCAAATCGATTAATTGCGATTAATCTCATCTAACATAAAATATTGTTTACATAATATGTGTGTGTGTGTGTATATATAAGGATTATTAGGAACACCTGTTCAATTTCTCATTAATGCAATTATCTAATCAACCAATCACATGGCAGTTGCTTCAATGCATTTAGGGGTGTGGTCCTGGTCAAGACAATCTCCTGAACTCCAAACTGAATGTCAGAATGGGAAAGAAAGGTGATTTAAGCAATTTTGAACGTGGCATGGTTGTTGATGCCAGATGGGGCCGGTCTGAGTATTTCACAGTCTGCTCAGTTACTGGGATTTTCACGCACAACCATTTCTAGGGTTTACAAAGAATGGTGCGAAAAGGGAAAAACATCCAGTAAGCGGCAGTCCTGTGGGCGAAAATGCCTTGTTGATGCTAGAGGTCAGAGGAGAATGGGCCGACTGATTCAAGCTGATAGAAGAGCAACTTTGACTGAAATAACCACTCATTACAACCGAGGCATGCAGCAAAGCATTTGTGAAGCCACAACACGCACAACCTTGAGGCGGATGGGCTACAACAGCAGAATACCCCACCGGGTACCACTCATCTCCACTACAAATAGGAAAAAGAGGCTACAATTTGCACGAGCTCACCAAAATTGGACAGTTGAAGACTGGAAAAATGTTGCCTGGTCTGATGAGTCTCGATTCCCGTTGAGACATTCAGATGGTAGAGTCAGAATTTGGCGTAAACAGACTGAGAACATGGATCCATCATGCCTTGTTACCACTGTGCAGGCTGGTGGTGGTGGTGTAATGGTGTGGGGGATGTTTTCTTAGCACACTTTAGGCCCCTTAGTGCCAATTGGGCATTGTTTAAATGCCACGGCCTACCTGAGCATTGTTTCTGACCATGTCCATCCCTTTATGACCACCATGTACCCATTCTCTGATGGCTACTTCCAGCAGGATAATGCACCATGTCACAAAGCTCAAATCATTTCAAATTGGTTTCTTGAATGTGACAATGAGTTCACTGTACTAAAATGGCCCCCACAGTCACCAGATCTCAACCCAATAGAGCATCTTTGGGATGTGGTGGAATGGGAGCTTCGTGCCCTGGATGTGCATCCCACAAATCTCCATCAACTGCAAGATGCTATCCTATCAATATGGGCCAACATTTCTAAAGAATGCTTTCAGCACCTTGTTGAATCAATGCCACGTAGAATTAAGGCAGTTCTGAAGGCGAAAGGGGGTCAAACATAGTATTAGTATGGTGTTCCTAATAATCCTTTAGGTGAGTGTATATATAAACACACATATTAGGGGTGTAACGGTACACACCGAACAGTTCACGGGGCAAGTTCAAAATGGAGGTGATCATCTGTATGCCCTATGTGATCATCCCTATGTGAGCAGGGCACGCGTGTGTGCCGTATGTAGCAGTTTGGACTGTATTTGGCAAAAGGAGCGGCGTAATTTCCTCATTATCTTCAGCTGGGATGTTCCTGTGACAACGCAGCACAGTGTAGCACAGCACAGCAGATGTCGCAGTTTTAACGGCATAATAATTTTTTCTTTTCTTTTTTTTAGCTTAACTGTTAAATAAAAACATACATTTTATATTTTAAAAAGTTTATAAAATATGCTATATAATACTGTATTTAAAAAGTAATGTATATAAAACTCTTAAAAATATGAATTGTATATTTATTTATGCCGGCGCTGCGTTGTCACGGGAACATCCCAGCTGAAGATAATGAGGAAATTATGCCGCTCCCTTTGCCAAGTGCATTTTTCAACTGCTGTATACGACACACATGCGCGTGCCCTGCTCACGTAGGGATAATCACATAGGGCATATAGATGATCACTTCCATTTGGAACTTGCCCGTGGAACTGCTCGGGTACTAATGCGCGATACCGTTACATATGTATATATATATATATATATATATATATATATATATATATATATATATATATATATATATATATGTGTATATTATTATTATTATTATTATTATTATATACTGTATATTATGCATGTGTGCGTGTGTGTGTGCATGTGTGTTTATATACATACTGATATATAGATGTAGATACATGTTTATACACACACATTATTTAAACACAGACTTATGTTAGATGCGATTAATTGTGATTAATCGATTTGACAGCACTAGTTTGAACGTGTTGTGTTTTGTGTGTTGATATAAGCATGAGGTGTCAGTAGGATGACTGTGAGTGGCAGTGGGCTTAGCACTGAGGTGTGTGTATGTGTGTGTGTGGGTCTTCTATTAGACGGCTGTAATCCTTGGAGAGGACTGAATCACACGGAAGTGTGTGATTCATCTGAGAGCGACACAACGCCAGCCCTATTCTGCTGTCTCCACATACTACACACTGACACTCACTGCTGTTAGCTTTAATCTTATAAACACACATACTTTCATTGTGTGCTTAGGGTGACGTGCAAATGACAGACTGTGAACACTACAGGAAAGACAGATGTGCTATGGCTAATTTGTGTTGAGTTTTTGAGGTTACTTTACTGAAAATTGCATCTTAAATCAAGTGTGTGAAATCCATAGTAGATTTAATCACTTTAATACTATTATCTCAGCCTGGGAAGCTTTCCGCTCTGGACCGCTGTCCTGAAATTTAATAACCTACTAACAACCAGCCAACATCAGTTTCATAACCACACTGCTCATCAAATTCATATCAAAGTTAAACACATTTACAAACCCTAGAGTCACATGGGGATAACTGAGACAATATATAAATCACAGTTTTAAATAGGCCAAAAATAGAAAAGAACAGAATCATCAGAAATGGAAGTTACCAGCCACAGACTGAGACTCAGTGAACATGTTAACACTGAGAAGTTCAAGTTAAAAACATTAGGGAGATATTTCCTGAAACTGTTGACCTTATCCTATGCCCACCTTAAAAATGTCATCGACCAATCAACCTAGTGACTTTTTGCATCCACCATAAAGAGTGAAAAGTGAAGAGTTGTTCTTGAAGTACATTTCAGAGGTGTTTGGGTTCTTTAACCCTTTCGCACGTTTGATCATACCAGTGTGACAAGTCTTGGCTGGTCCCTGGAGTGTACGATCACACTGGTGTGATTAGAACGGTCAGTGTATCATGTTATCAACTTCTAAATTCAAATGTGCTTTCGCGTTCAGCGCTTGTCATATACAAAAACTATTCTATGTTTTCAACCTCATAATGTTTACTTTAGGTTTCATACATTTAAATACACACAAGTACTAGCAAAACCATACATTTAGAGTTTGTAAAATACACACTGATGTCTATGGAAGCGGAAATAATAAGTAAAAGTTAATCCTTTTAAAGTTATATTCATATCCTATACACATTGTGTAAGCAATTTTAAAATTTACTCTATTCTTCTCCCAGTTCACTGGCCACTTATGTATGTCGGGAGAAGTGGATGAATTCACGTGTTCACATTCAACTGCAGCACAAACTAAAATGGCGGCACCCATTGCGCATATAGCTCAACTAATGCAATCATTATAAAGCTGCCCATATTTGATGGTTGGAATATCAGATATTTCATGCTATAGTTAACAAATGTGTCAATATTGCATGTGACATGCAATGACGCGTCACCATGGAAACAATAAAGTGATACATTCTAAATAACGGTTGCCTTGAAAAACTCATGCTGGGGGGTCAGCCAGAATATTTAAAAATTATTTGTGAAAGGGTTAAATGATTTAATCAATTCGTAAATTGTTATAAATACATCAATACAAGAATATGACCTTTCCTGCAGATTCAGTTGTTATGACAGTAGGTGGCAACAAGTCACTTTATTAGTCATTGAATCGTTCATTCAACTGATTTGTACATAAATACAGTTCTGTATTGACCAACTCTCGGAGTGTTTGTCATGGTAATGGGTATGACAATGTTGATATGTTTGGTCTTGGCACAATAGATCTGCTATGCTGCTGTAGGTGATTGCTGCTGCTGTAGGTTATTGCTGCTACAGAGCAAGTACAGGATTTGCTACCGCCAATACATACACGACACGCTGCTGTGAGCAAGTAAGACATGCTGCTACTGTACAATAGAACATATGTGAATTACCCTGTAGCAGATCTATACAGGTGGAGCTGGGGAAGGTGGAGGGTTTCTGAAAGCGCGCTGCACTGCTAAAGAAAATGCTACCCAAGTATTTGAAGGTTGAGCACGCAAGCTCATTGGTTAATGATACAGCAGGAACCAATCAGCTGTGCCCTAAATATGATGATGTGATTACAAGCAGGTAGTTAAAGGACCTATTAGCACCATCTAGAGTTTCATGACAGAACTTTGTATATTCATGAAATAATTAATTATATAATAATAATAATAATAATGATTTGATTTCCAAAGCACATGGTACTATAATTACGAGATGTGGAATTATATCTTGACAAAATAATAGCATTCATTTTCTTTACGTAACATATCATTTCTTTTGTTTGTGACCCGAACAGTTATTTGTGTGATTCACCAAATGATTCAGTGTAATCGAAATCTGTGTTGTCTTTATGTGGTTACTGCTGTTTTCTTTATATCTATTTTATAGTAAGTGTCATTAGCATTATAGTCCTGTAGAAGCCAGGGTATCACAGAGAGGCAGAGCGTTACGCCCCATTGAGCTGAACTGGAATGGGACAGAGGGAGATATGAACGAGTGTGTGGAAATAAATCTCAAAGTGACAGGAAAGACTAGAAGAGAAAGCAGAATCGATGGTGAAGTAGAGGATTGTTGTTTTCCGTGGACAGAGTCAAATGATGCGTTCGGTTGGGTGGCACTTCAAAACCAGGCACAGAAAACATGTTTGCGTGATTTTACTGTTTATGAAAATGATCTCTTAACCTCATGTGCATGATTTCCCTTTTCTTTTTAGAAAATAAAGGGAAAAGAGGCCTGTTATATTATATCACAGATAAAGAACATGGTGTAAAGAGATTGTTCACCCACAAAACTAAATTATGCCATCATTTACTCTCTCTCATGTTATTCCAAACCCATAAGACTTTCAGGTTTTTTCTTCCATGGAACACAAATTTTTTTTTTGAAGAGCACTGGACCCCATCTACTTTAATTGTATGAAAAACAACAACAAACATTGAATAATGTAAAAAAAAAAGTATTATTTTGTGTTTTACAGTCAAATGAAAGTCAGACAGATTTAGGAAGTACATGACAAATTATGACGAAAATATTGTCTGTATTAAAATTGTCTGTGTGTGTTTTTCAAGTAAGTCAAGGTCTTTTCATACTCCATAGACACCCCTCCATGGACACCCCTCCCCCAGAACAGCTACAACTGCTGCACACACACACACACACACACACACACACACACACACACACACACACACACACACACACACACACACACACACACACACACACACACACACACACACACACACACAGGCTGTCAGAGGCGTCTTGAGGAGGCTATTGTAGTCAGTGAGGGGCGACCGTTAGGCCAGTAGGCTTCAACACACACAAGACGAGACAACAGCACAGGCTCCACACACACTCTCATTTGTTGTAGCAGCGCACAGAAGACGCGCTTTGATTTCAAGAGCTCCAGATCTGCAGCACTTTGATTTTAAGAGGCTTGCGATCCCATATTTATGATGCAGGGATATATTAATACAGTTAATTTGTTATATTTCAGTAGACCGCAAAAAAAAAAAAAAAAAAAAAAAAGGAAATGTACAGCGGCCCTAAAAGTATTTACGCATTTATATCAGATTTAAAAATGTCTGAATGACACTGAATTTAATACAAAATATCACAGCAAATGTCATCTGTGCTCAAATTTCTCAGAACTTTCGCTTTTCTGAGCCATTTTTGCAATGACTTTTAATCAACTGCTGTCAAGGTGATTTTTTTGTGGATTTATGAAGCAAGGTGTCCTCAAGTGGTAACCTGCAATTGCTTCATTGATCTATTTCTACCTGATCTAACTTTTAAATGTACTTTTTTTTTTGTTGATGTAACAATTTGTTTAGGTCAATAATACAAAATGGCGCCGCTGTGTTTGACATGTTCCCTGCCGCTCAGACTGTGCTTTTATTACTTTCTTTTACTCTCAGTTTTACAAATCATCTGCATTGATCTACTACGACAGCAAAACTCTTTTGGACATTGGTTACCTCTACACTGGACTGTTTCAGGACACTTTTATGTTCCTCTGTGGCCATCTGAGATTCTTCGGTAACGCCGAGTTGAACAATGGACAGAGCCAGCGCGTAGAACAAAGAAACACCGGGAAAGCGTGCTGGTATCCGTAACAGACTGAGTGCACTGTGCTTTATTCAGGAATATTGTTTTCAGACTTGTCTCTTTAAAGCGGTGGAGTGTGTTTCATGATCAACAAATGGTGCGATCCCAGGAACATCACCATTCTCTCGCGACTACGCTCACCTCATCTGGAACATTTAGGTCATCTGCTCTTGATCTAAATATCTGCAGAGTTTTCTGCGTTGATCTTTCGTGCACTCAGCGCTATTATCTGGCCTTCATGATGTAACCAGCGGCACATAAACTCCCGGAATAGAGCGAAATTTCAGGAGCAAACCTTCCTGAAACTCTCTGTCTCCTGCGAGGATCACTGGATCACTGCTACTCTGTGTAAGGACGCCATCTGATGGTATTTCAGCGTGTTCTGCGTCGGATCATGCCGCCATCATCTCACTCCCGTTTACAAACAATGGACAGAGTCCCCAAGTTAGCTGTTCATCGCCCCATCATCCCTGTCCTTCAGGCAGCTTTGTAAACGACTGACTGGGAAATCGACGAGTTCAGCTGGCGTGGCGAGTTCACAGACGATACATGAACAACGCTTACAGAGCAACTCATTAACAATAACAATTGCGCCTTCAAATCAGAAACCGTTTGGACCTCAATCTGAACATACGCACTGCTCGTCCCAATAGATCTCCATTTGAATGAATCTCCTGTTATGCTCTCAGACACTCACATAAATAAAAGTAAGAACTACGTAAGACCGACTGCTGTCTATTTCTGCGACAGCCTTTAACATAAGTTCTGAGGTCCATCTGCTAACCTCTAAATCCTCTGCATCTTGCGTTGATCCGTTCCTCTGAACACTGGATTGACTCTTTCTCACTGGCAGGCCTCAGACTGTAACAGAAGCAGTCACCTCCACCTCCATCACCCTGAGTGTTACTCAGAGCAGCAACACAGTGGCTGTGTCCTGAGCCCCTGCTCTAGACAAAAGCAGCTTCTATCATGGTATTTGCTGATGATACTGTTGTCCTGGATCATTTCCAGTCAACAATGGTTGTCCCCCCTCCATCAAATCCATCCATATGGAAACGACTCGCGCGCATGTGGCAAGGTTCGAGGTCCATCTGCTCCTCATTCTTCGTCAGATGCAAGCGTTGATCCGCTGCTCGTGAACGGAAGTTAAACCTTCTATGCTCGCTGACTGTAACCGCTGCAACGCTTTCCAAGTGGCAAGGAAATGAGGTGGCAAATACTTGGATTCTGAGGTGTTCGGAGCATCTAACAGCAATGGTGCCAGGACAACTGTCTCTCTCTGAATGTTGGCAAGACCAAAGAAATGATTGTGGACTTCTAAGAGACAGTAAACCCTCTTGCCTAAATGACTATCAGCGGCTCTCACGTATAGTCATGAAGGTCAAGTACTCATTAAAAACATCTCCTTACGCTTCATTCCTGACACTTTGGACCTCTTCAGTTTGCCTATCGTCCCAATAGATCGACTGAAGAAGCCAGGCTCTCATGTCCTCCACCTCCTCCCTCACTCAAATCGGCAGCAAAAGCTATCCTGAAAACTTTCTATTTAGGGACGATAGCTCAGCCTTTAACACCATAGTTCCCACGTCAAGCTAACCTCCAAAGCTCCAGCTCGGCCTGAATCCTTCTCTCTGCCACTGGATTGAGTCGTGCTGGCAGGCCTCAGGAGTGGTATCTCAGGCCAGTCCACCTCCACCTCCATCACCCTGAGTGTGGGAGCTCCACAGGGCTGTGTCCTGGTAGAGCCCCTGCTCTACTCACACGCATGACTGTTTGTCACACACAGCTCCACCTCATATCATCAAATTTGCTGCTATGATACTGCTTGTCCTGGGCCTGATTTCCCAAAACAATGATACTTGGACGAGGTGGAGCATCTAACAGCATTCCCCAGGACAACTGTCTCTCTCTGAATGCAAGACCAAAGAAATGATTGTGGACTTCAGGAAGATAAAGCATCGATACACTGACATTGCACTCCACTCTCATGATCAGCGGGTCACCAGTAGAGAGAGTGAGCAGCTTTGTCATAAACCTCTCCGAGCACCTGACCTATACTGCTTATACATTTGTTACCACAGGTGATAAGCCAGGCAAAGACTTACTTGCAAAGTCTGAGGAAATTCAGGCTTTATTCCACTTATCCTGAAAACTTTCTATTTAGGACGATTGTTTATTGCATCATTCAGCGTGGTATAGGGAACAGCACCATATATATACCGCATATATATATACGCGTTTATCCTATTTCTATCTTATAATCAGCTCTCCGCTGCAGGGCGTCTACACTATAGAGCTACCAAGCACTGTCCACTCTAATCACCCTGCAAACCCTCATTTACACGCTGCTACCATCTGGTGTTCGGCCTGATGGCCAAAACTCTCAGGAGGAGCTTCTTCCCCCCAGGCCATCAGACTCCTGAACAAATAAAACAAATCTTGAGCTAGGCACTGATTTAGTGCCTTGTCTACAGGTTACTGTGTAATTTGCTGCCATAAAATTTTTTCTTTTGACGAATTCTAAGTCTACAGGTGTAGTTTATTACATTATTATATATAGATCCAATACATTTATTGATTTATCATATAAAACCTTTGCAAATGTCTACATTAATCGTTTTATTTAACTTCACAGTACTTTTATTCCAATTTATCATCCTTATTTGTTACCTTTTTTCTCTTGACTTGATTTTATATATATATATATATATATATATATATATATATATATATAGTACTTTTTTTATATCTATTTCTATTATAATTTCTTCCTTGTTTGCACTGTCCATGGAGCGGACCTGTTTACATTTCACTGCCGGTTGTATATTCTGTATATAACTGTGTATGTGACAAATAAAACTCTTGAATCTTGAATCTTGAGGTTGATTTAGTGACATTAATATTTTTGACCAATGAATTTGCTGCCACATAAATCCGAATTCTCAGTGCACAGGTGTAGTTTATTACATTAACTATGCGTATGATCCAATAACATCTATTGCTCAATTGATTTATCATTTAAAACCTTTTGCAATCTTTTACTTGAATAGTAGGATGCAATTCCTTCCTTCATAGATGCATTTTCCTTCATCTTAGTATAACTGACAGATCTGTGTATTATAATCCACATTTGTAAACGACTGATATATTTTTCTTTGCCTCACAAGAGCATATTTCTGCCTGTTTCGTTTGCTCAACACACTGATTTATATTGATGCTGATTTATATTGATTTTGAGGCCTTATTTGCCTCCAGCAGCACCGTTAAACATGGGACAAAATTTAATTCCTGTGGATTATTAATGTGCATTTCATTGCACATAAATTTCACATAAATAATGGTTCAACAAAAGCTTTCACTTTGGTTTAAATGCTTTTTGCTTTCTGATTGGTCGCTGTGTTACTCAGGCAGCGAATAGGAATGGAGAAGTGTCCATTTTAAAAGTACACAGGTGGTTGGTGGTCCCGATTGGGCTGCTGCCAGTCCTCTGGGGTTTAAAGGATCCGGCAGTTAATCCGGCGCCCTCTTTTATTCACCAACGCTTTTACATCTTAAATTACCATTCATTCAGCCGGCCAACCGTCAAGCCAGCTGACACACTATGGCTTCACAGATGTTTAAATCATTCAGGGCAAGAGCTATTCTGCCCCCTACTGCCTGAAACTGAACATTAATATTTTTTTTTTGTAACAAATCAACATATTGGCATTAGAATAACTACAGCTTTTTGAAAAGTGTGAATTGTCAGTGAAATAGAGACACTGGAATGTGTCAGATTTCATAGTGTGGGCTTAACTGCGTTCTAAAGTGTGAGAAAATCTATTAGCCTGTTGGATTTGTGATAGTATGTTCAGTGAACGTTCTCGGATTAAGCATGTGGACTGTCACTGGAGTGTTTGGTGCTTTGTGTGTGTTGTAGTAGTAGACGTCTCTCTGTCCAAGCATCTCTCTTGTGTGTTTTTTCTTTCTTTCGTTTCATGACAGATAGCGCCTTATCAGCGGGCCGGTTTGAAACTCAAATGGCCGGTGCTTTAGTCCAGTCTAGCCTGGAGGAGGTCATCAACTGTTTCATTCACTTCAGCCCAAATCCCTCGTCTGATAGCATCTCCATTCCAGCAGCCATTAATCCGAACACTTCTTCCTCTACTGCAGTCCATCCAAAATGCATTTAGTAGAGGTCAAACGCAGACATCAAATCAGCCAAATGACTGGGATGGGATCTGTTCAATTGACTCTGGGTGGAGTTTCAGTTTGATTTGTGTCCTGGAAGAGATTCTGCGATACAACCGCATGTTTTCAACAGTATGTCAGTCAATCTCGAATCGAGTGGCTTTGTTTTAGCTCATCTACAGTATCTTTGTCTATTCTTTTTACACACGCTGTTCTCTAAATATACAAGCATTATTGTTTTTTGATGATGTGTAGTATTCTTATTTTTATAAAGAACAATTGGATTTTTACTATGCCATCAATTATTGTGTATTGTTATTATATTAAATAAAATGGATGGCAGAGCAGCTGAATGGTGCGTAGCTCTATTGTACCGACTTGAATTTGCTTTTTGTTCAACCCGACAGATATTAATTTGACCATTTTCTTTTTCTTTTTTTTTTTTGTTTGAAGGGAACTTTAAGTGTGAACAGTCATACATTCCCAATTATGTCCAGGAGAAACTAGCAGACTAACTTGACTGATCATGTGGAAGAGATGGGGAAAAAAATCAAATAAAAAACCTTTACACATAACTGTATTCCTCAAAGCATAAACTGTAGCACATTCACTCTTTTCTTATTCAGAGACATAAGCAGAAGCTTAATGACAGCAATTTGTGACAGAATAGTTCACCATCTCAGCTGTTAACAAACGCATGCATGGATGGCAGTTCAATCTTTGAGCATCATGTTTGAAGTATTTTCAAATTGGTTTCAGAAGTGGAGAGCTGCATAGTTTAAGGGCATTTTCACTCTGGCAGTTTAGTTCGGAACGGGGCACAGTTCGCATGAAAAATTGGTAATGTGAAAGCTGTCATGCGGACTCGAGTGTGCACCAAAGTACTGAACCTCAGTCTACCAGGAGGAATTAGTCGTAGCACTCAAACTGTGCTGCGTTCCTATATAGATTACACTTTAGATTTCTTTATATATATATATAAAGAAACTTTTAGTTATAACTGAATTAATTTGAGGACAGACACAATTTGTTCAGTAAACCACTGTTTAATACAAAAATAAGATGCAAAACCGTCAGTTTCGTGTCACACCCCTAATATATATATATATAGCCAGCTCTGGAAAAATTTAAGAGACCACTTAACATTGAGAAATCATGTTGAGCATCCTGTCAGTAGAATTCAGTTCTCTTTTGCGGCTTATCACACTTTTAAGATTTATTTTAAAAATAAAGATCATCCAGCGCTTTTCTTTCTCATTCCTGTTTCTTTATTAATAACTTCAAACAGTATTGTCAACTGGAATCTGCTCAGATTATCATAGATATGACACATTTATAGGACATAAAAGCTCTCTGCGGCAAAAGCGGATGTACCCGCGGGTTAAATGTTTCGAAATGTCTCTTTGTGCAGCAAAGCACCAGCTTCAATAAAAGGATGTGTTAAAGTTTATATAGCCTACTTTCACATTTTCGCTGTTGTTCTAAAAATGTTTTTTTGCCATTATCTCAAATAAGCTACACAGCTGCTTGAATCCGAACGCAGGAGCTGTAGGTTTACCACAGAGGTTTGCAGTTGAATGCTGTCGTGACTCGTGACACTCGCGAACAGCACTGAACTGTTGTAAATGTATGCAAATAAAAGTGAATTTAAAGTTTAAACAAATATCCCGTTCATGAAACTTGCAGATGATAGGCTTTATGTAGCCTAGAAATCTAGACGCACCCTAGAGGCAGCAAAAGTGCGAGCTTGAAAAACCAAACTCTAGTCAGGCCAATCACATCGTGGGTGATGTCGGTGGGCGGGATTAACATAATGACGGCAGAGTTTCGACAGTTCCATGTGAATTCTGTTCTACATCCCTGCTAACAAAGACTGGCACTGAAGTCATTCGTAAAAAAGGAAGATGTGTTTGGAGTTTTGCCAACTGGATACGGCAAAAGTTTAATCTATCAACTAGCTCCGCTGGTGGGAAAATGCATGGGACTCGCTTGTGATTGTTGTCTCACCACTGATAGCGCTCTGGTTGGTTGTAGTGCTATCTATTGCGTGCAGAGGGAATTTGAAAGACAACCATTTATCCCGCACCTCGGATTGAGCCCTGCCAATGGTGTGTTCCCAGACCCAACATCTAGGCTTTATGTGCAGTCTGCTATCAATCACATAATTTACATAGCGCAAGCTGATAGGCCACTGCTGATATTGCAGCCAATGAGATTGCTTGCTCAACATTTAAATAGTCTGGTTCAATGTTTGCTACAAGCTTGTCCTGCAGCGCATGAGGGCCGTAACCAGTTCCTAATCTGATCCAGGTCCTGTTCCGGTAAACATCAGATTTTGGATTTTTGCATTCCGGCATTTGTTTTTAAATGATCCGGAATTAACATGTACATTACATGGTGACAATGCAGATCTATTTGGAGGTTGTTTTGCTATTGGCCCTCAACATAAGTATTTTTGACCAATCAGCTTTGTTAAGTTCAAAATCACTATCATTGGTTGGTTACTGCTTATTGTTTTGCGAGCAAGAAAGCCTAAATCGTAAAGTTTGGAGAGAGTGCATATACCTGATGAAATGTAAATACATAAATAAAAATAAGTTAATATTGTCAAAATGTAAAGCATACAAGCTGATGGTTTTTCTGATCAAAAGAGGGATCCCGAAGATGGAACTGCTAATACCAATCAGTATAGCGGGAGACACGAGCAACGGGTCAGTCAGTATCAGAAATCGATGTAATGAAAGAGGCAACAATGTCAAAGATAAAGATAGAATATCACTGATCAACTGAATAATACTTGGTCTCAACGTAGCTATATACATGTCGTTAGGGCCATGCTGAAACCTAACAATGATGCTCTTATAGTTGTGCCATCAACGTTTAGTCACGTCATTGTATGTTCCGGGAAAATTGAAGTTAAATGGTAAGTGTTGGTCACAGTGCATTTTAATTGCTGTTTTTGATCCGGCAATTATTAGTTTACAAATTTAGCACTGGCCTTGACACACCAAGCTGACGGTCAGCCGTTGGCCAATGCCGAGCTGTTGGTGAGCGTCTGTCTGGCTAGTTTTTGCGGTATGTTCCACAAATTGGCTCTAGTCACGCTCATGTCAGCGGCAGTTTGCCTGATTCAGCATGTTGAATCGGCATCGGGCCGTCTCTGAGAGAGATCGCTCTGATTGGCTGATCAGTTTAGCGAATGAGTCAGTGCATGAGAAAAAATGTGAAAGTGATGAAAGCAATTTCTTTTTTAACTACACCGCTGACCCTTCCCTTACACCTTAACCTAACCATACCATCAAACCTGTCCCTAACCTTACCTGTTTCCAATCTCAATAGTAGCAAAAGTGATTTGCAATACAACATGAGCACAATAACTACTTTTTACGTAAATAGTTCAGTAAATAGTCCTTAAAGACACCTAATATAAAGTTCACAAAATCCATATTCTCCCAATTAATATGAGCTCATAAAACCTGAAAATATAATAATTATACAAGAACTAGAAAACACTGTTCCTGACAGTTACATATGGTGCATCTACATACACAAATGAGTTATTATATGCTTATTAATGCTGAAAATGTCCCTTTATTATGTGGAACTGTCAAATCGCAGAGCGTAAACATTTTAAACTTAATTAACCTGTTAACTGTCAGTGTCCTGGTAGTGGTGCTTTTATTTATTTAAACATGAAGAAAAAAAGAAAAGAAAAAAAAAACAGAAAAAGGAAAAGGAATAAATTCAAAGTTCAAGGTCCATTGAAAAAATACAGTTTACTGAATATTCACATGAAAGATGATAACAAAATGCCATAGTGCACTAACAAAAATGTGACACAAATCAGTCCATCTTGGACTATCATCAGTGCTAAATGCTTAAACATTAGTCAACAACATTTACTCAACATTTTCACGGATTTGTGTTTTTGTTGGTAAAAGCATCGTTTTCAAAACCTTGCACTTTGAAACCAGTTTTCAAAAGCTTGCATTTTCAAGCCCCCAAAACGCTGTTGTTGTGTAAATGAACGGCCAAAATTCAGAAACAGTGTTGTGTAAACATATATTTTTTAATGATGGAGTATGTTTGTAGCCTAAGGGTAAACCCATCATTAAAAAATCATTAAATCAATAATATCATTAATATTTCTTGCCAGTGCTTTATTTATTGCCTTTTTTCTACATCACATTTTTTAGTAATGATCATAAATTATGTATCACAGTATGATATTGAAAGCTTAAACACTAAACATTCATGCTGTGCAAACCGTTTTGAAATTTGACATTGCATTACAATAAAAGTGGAACTAAAACCTTTTAGTGGGCTCAACGTCTGATTTGGAACACAGTTAGACATTTGACTTTAAATTTTAATTTTAAGAGTTTATTTTTAGACATTTTAAAATATAATGGTCTGTACTCCAAATTTTTAGTGTTAGAGAGTTTTAGAGTTCAGATCTACACTATATTGCCAAAAGTGGGACACCCCTCCAAATCGATGTTCCATTCGTGAAATTTACTCAATATTAAATATTCCACAGTCCACAGTGGAAGCATTTGGGAACAACATCAATGGGGGCTGGCCCCTTCCTGTCCCAACATGACTGCGCACCAGTACACAAAGCAAGGTCCATAAAGACATGGATGAGCGAGTTTGGTGTGGAGGAACATGACTGGCCTGCACAGAGTCCTGACCTCAACCCGATTGAACACCTTTGGGATGAATTAGAGCGGAGACTGCGAGCCAGGCCTTCTCGTCCAACATCAGTGCCTGACCTCACAAATGTGCTTCTAGAAGAATGATCAAAAATTCCCATAAACACACTCCTAAACCTTGTGGAAAGCCTTCCCAGAAGAGTTGACGCTGTTATAGCTGCAAAGGGTGGGCCAACTCCATATTAAACCCTACGGATTAAGAATGGGATGCCATTAAAGTTTGTGTACATGTAAAGGCAGGCGTCCCAAAACTTTTGGCAATATAGTGCATGTTCAAAAGGTAACAGGTTAATAGTAGAAGGTAAAACTCTCCACTTTTTCTTACTTTAAAGCTTAATACAGTCTTATTTACTTCTTGTTTGGGGCACTGATTTCCAAGGATGCAAAGAGATGTCTCTAACAAAAGAGTTATCTTTTTAAAGATATATGTAAATTCTTAAGTGGTCATTTGTGAAAATAAAGCTCAATTTGATAATGGCAAGATATTTTAATTGGATTTAATTTTATTCATATTGTTTGTTTTGATATAATTGTAATGGTTTATGTTTACAGCCTAAATCTGGGTCTTTTCCGTCCAGTCAAATTATGAAAAAGCTTTCTTTTGATTACAAACAAAAATGGCATTTATATTTGACACATTTTTAGTGTTTGCGTCTCGTTTGTAAGTAATCAAGTGTAATGTTTAGTGTATATCTCCCTTCATTTGAATTTATTTGTTTATAGACCATAATTACACATTTAAGGCTATATCAGTAGTTTAAAGTTGAGCTGTACTTTGATCTTCACATGAATTATTAATGAAGCAAAACTCATATAGGATCCCTAAAGTCCTTACAGGATTTAGTTTAAACTTTAACTGGAATAAATATGTTTGAACGTGATTAGCCTGTGGTTTCATGCATAGTTTATTAACATGTTCTTTTGAAAGTGAAAATAAGAGTAAATACATTTTATTTGGCAATTTTTGAAAGTAAATAAACATATTTATTTAAATTAGTATTTTATGACAAGCCATTTTAACTTTCTAACACTGTTGGGAAAGTTCTTAAAGTCACTTAACATAACTGACCTAAGTGATTGGTATATGACATGATTTGATATAAAATTTAAAAAGCACTGCATTATAAGAGCAAATACATCTGTGTGTGTGTGTGTGTGTGTGTGTGTGTGTGTGTGTGTGTGTGTGTGTGTGGTTCAGGTATACGCTATGTTATGGGGACAAAGTGTCTTCACAAAGATGGCAATATACGAAAATCATTGTCTTTTTGATGTGATGTTGAAGTGATGTTTTTTGAAAATGGAAAAATGCTGAGTTTTCTGTGATGGGTGAGTTTAGGGTTGGGGGAAAGAATATATAGTTTGTACGGTATAAGAATCATTATGTCTATGGAAATTCCCTATAAAACATAAATACCCAACACGTACGTGTGTGTGTGTGTGTGTGTGTGTGTGTGTGTGTGTGTGTGTGTGTGTATTATAAAGTAAGATTCAACTTCCAAGGTAACATACTGTAAATGTGACCTTGAAATAATAATATGAAAATGTAACAAAACCTTCATTTCCAGATGTACTGGTAAAGCCTACATTATGGGGACAAAATCTCCCTACAAAGATGGCAATATCAGAAATCCTTGCCCCTAGCGAGGGCATTTTTTGGTCCCCACAAGGAACACTTGTTTGGTTTGATTAAAATGAACCCTGGTGCGATTGAACAAGCGGACCGAGACCAGTGAAAAGATGGGTCTCTGTCCGCTTCCAAACGAACTCTGGTGCGGTTTGAATGATAATGAACGCAACACGAACCAAAGACTTGGTTTGTGTGTGTGACGGAGGGATTCCTGCCACTGTTTTGACTCCTCTACACATTTTATCAACTTGTCAAAATACCATCATGTGCAGGCTATGCACACACAAAGAGCTCATGTATCCCAACACACAGCATTGTTTTGGATGTTCAGTACGTTCTGTCTCAAAATAGGCAATATGTCATAAAAGCTTACCAATCAGATTGTGAACGTATCCCTATGTCTTTAGGTTTGGTATATTTTGGTTCAGTGATAAAAATGGCAATCTGAACACTAATCAGACCAGGCCTAAATGTTTTTTTTTTTTTTGATCCGGACTAAATGAACCAAACAAACCAAACTACAAGTGTGAACACACTAGGGCTGCAACAACTAATCGATAAAACCGACAATAACTGATAATAAAAATAATCGATAACGATTCTCATTAATCGATTAGTCGGGTCTGCTCTCTGTACGCAAAGCTTCCACCAGTCAGATGCGTGTGCGTCCGCAACGCAAAACATTCAGTTTACAGGTTATATCCACTGATCTATAGAACAGTAGTTATATCCTCATCTGTAAATGCTTCTAATTCACGCGAGTATTTCCATTTTACAGAGTCCTGCGTTAAACTTCACTGAACGAGCGGGTCAAACAGACAGAACGCAGTCGATAGGGACACAATTAATATTCAGCACAAAAACATTAATTTAGCTGAAATATCTGCTGTTGGACGTTAAATTTAGGTTTAAAAGTTGAAATGTAATTCAAATATTTTATGAGAGTAGTAACTGTAAAGGGATAACATGACATGACAGTAACGGGTAGTGTGTGTGTGTGTGTGTGTGTGTGTGTGTGTGTTCCTGCAGATTCCTCTTATCTGGTAACACTGAATATGTGATTTTTGTGTTTTTGTTTTTCTTTAATATTTTAATGTAGGGATTTAAACTCCTTTTTTTTCTTCCTTTTTTTGCACATAATGTAGGCTATAGCACAGATATACACTTTAGGAAATTAACCATGGTTCTATTAGATCGTAAAACCATGTTTTTATTATAATAAAACCATGCTTTTGCCGTATTGATTACCATTTGTATAACCACACAAATACCATATTTAAACTATGGATTTGAAGCAAAACTATGGTTAATTTGTGGTTACCATTGAATAACTACAGTAACCCTGTTATTTATTTATTTATTTATTTATTATTGTTTGTTTTGTTCATTGTAAAACCATGGCTAATTTACATAAAGGTAGATATATTCACTATGTGTGCGTTCGTAGCACTCAGCGGACACGTTTGTTTGAAGGATAGCATTGGGCAGGATATGGAATAGTGTTTTATCCAAAAAAAAAGGAAAAAAAGAAAAGAAAAGGCATTTTTATCCGATTAATCGAAAAATAATCAGCCAACTAATCGATTATCAAAATAATCATTAGTTGCAGCCCTAGAATACACCCTACAAATGCAGAAAGTTTTCTGCGGTGGGTAGGTTTAGGGGTACGGTTAATGTAAAAATCTTCGTCTATGGAACGTTCCCATAAAACATGGAAACCAACATGTTTGTGTGTTCTTACAATGTAAACATGGTTTACAAGGACTAATGACTTAAAAAAAACACGTAATTGTGTTTTTTTGAAATTCAAAAATGCTTGGGTAGATGGTTTGATGTTTAAGGGGTAGATTTAGGGGTTAGTGTAAGGGGATAGAATATACAGTTTGAAATAAAAATAGAAGCGGTATAAAAACCATTATGCTTATGTAGAGTCCCCGTAAACCACGTACGTGTGTGTGTGTGTGTGAGAGAGAGAGAGAGAGAGAGAGAGAGAGAGAGAGAGAGAGAGAGAGAGAGAGAGAGAGAGAGAGAGAGAGAGAGAGAGAGAGAGAGAGAGAGAGAGAGAGAGAGAGATATTGTATTCCTTTAGTCAAAAAAATAAAAAATAAATAAATGAAAGTAAAGAAAAACAATAAAATAAAATGTGTGTTGCCACTACCCTAGTGACCAACATGTTGCTGGCATTTAGACTGTAAGATAGCAATCGCTTTGTGTGAAAGGTTCTTTTAATTTGGCTCATTAATTCGATTTCTTAATAATTCATGTGTGATTATATCTGTGCCGCAGGGCTTTGTTGTGCAGATGTCTCAGTGGGTTTGTGGATTATAGAGTTTCAGGAATGCTGCTCCTGTGAGGGCGCGCTGATGCTGAACGGATCCCTCAGCCTCGTGCTCTTCCGCTGTTTATTTATTGGTGGTGTTTATTCAGAGATGTGAGAGGGAAACTGCGGCACGGTCCCCTCATCTGCCTCAGACGGCTGCCGTCAAAAACAATCACTCACCTTTTCTCTTCCTCCAGCAAGCTTAAAATTCTAGTTTTTCGCTTAAGTGCTGGAACTGGTGCTGAAAGCAAAAATACTGAGCTTTTTTTTAAATGAAAGAAAAATGTCAAATAACTGATCTGAGAAAACATAAATATACTGTATAACATTATCATTTCTTTCATTATTGACTCATTAACAAACATTGTAGTAATATAATATAATCATATTTTTGGTCGAATTACATGAACTGTGAATAGCCTTGTCAGATCAGTTATTGTTTTATTAATTGCCTATTGCCTTCTAATGTAGAACATACACGAGTGTTCGAAAGTTTTAGGGTCAGTGAGATTGCTTTAAAGTTTTTGAAATAAGTGTCTCATGCTCACCTAGTCTGCATTTATTTGATCAAAGATATAGTAAAATCAGTAATATTGTAAAATATTATTACATTTTAAAATACCGTTTTTTTAATGTGTTTTGTCATTTATTTCAGATCACATGATCCTAACATGCCAAACATTTCTTATTATTATCAATATTGTAAGCAGTTGTGCTGCTTCATATTTTTTGGGGAACATGATTGACAGCATTCAAGATTCAAGATTCAAGAGTTTTATTTGTCACATACACAGTTATATACAGAATATACAACCGGCAGTGAAATGTAAACAGGTCCGCTCCATGGACGGTGCAAATTCACAGTTAAAAACACAAGGGGGAAATTATAATAGAAATAGAATAAAAAAGTACTATATATATATATCTGTAGAATTATAAATAATCAAGTCAAGTAGAAGAAAAAAAAAGTAAATAATAAAAATAAGAAGTGGAATAAAATAATTGAAGTAGACTGTGCAGTGAGTAAACTGTAGACTTATAAATATGTGGTTAACAAATGTATAAAGAGTATAATGTGCAAACAGGTTTATAACAGGTTGTTACACGGTAACAACGAGAACAGAAAGTGCAGTGCAATGACAGTATGTTTATCCTGAAGTGAAGTCACGTGATGTTAAGTGACTGAGTTCAGGAGTCTGATGGCCTGGGGGAAGAAGCTCCTCCTGAGTCTCTCAGTTTTGGCCATCAGGCTTTGGAAGCGCTTACCAGATGGCAGCAGCGTGAAATGAGGGTTTGCAGGGTGATTAGAGTCCTTGATGATCTTAGTAGCTCTACCTTTGCAGCGTTTGGTGTAGACGTCCTGCAGAGACGGGAGAGCTGACCCTGAGATACGCTCGGATAAGCGCACGACTCTTTGCAGGGCTTTGCGGTCATGACTGGTGCTGTTCCCATACCACGCTGTGATGCACTGAGTTAATACACTTTCTATCGCCCCTAAATATAACATAACAGATATCTCATTATATTTCACTCCTTGTATGTTACAATTATTGTTAAATGTAATTGTGGCGAGGCGAGGGACCGTGAGAGCGGGCCGGTGGCGAATGATGATGAGCGTCAGCTGTGCGCCACACCGGTCTCGTCTCGCCACAGTAATAACATCAAATATGTTCTGATCAGTGGTGGCTGTTAGGTGTCGAAATTAATCGTTTCGATGATGCATCGCGATGTAGACGAGGACGATTCGGTATCGGTTCAGTAGTAGACCATAACCGATTAAAATGTGCTGATTCTTTTCTGACGTATTTTGTCACGTACGTGCTTTGTAGCATATAATGTCTCTGGTGTGAGGCTAGACGCGAGTGCGAGTAATTAAAAATGCTTCAACTACTTTAAAAGCCGACATCGAGGCACATTTCGGCTTTTATGAACAACCTGGTAATACAATTTATGTAGGCACATAAATGTATCTCCGCAAAACGGATATAAATCCGATCTTCAGTTCCCACACTATATGCAGATTTAAGGCTAGACAGGCCTTAAAAACATCGTTTTTTCATGCAGAGGTAAATGTTTAGATTTTGGGCCAGTTTGCTCCCTTAACATGTAAGCTTTCATGTTAAAATAAAAATATATGTCAACATTACACATTAAAGTGGTTATTTCATTATATTTTGTCAACTTGCACCTTTAGATTTCTACCCGAAATCATCAAATGTTAGCATTCTAACGCGAGCTCCCGTGCCGTCTCCATTCATAGAAACATGTCATGACTGGGATCATTATAAAGCTCTCAGTCCTCAGTCTCATACACAGTGCTGTCTAATCCAAATATGGCCATTTCCTTTGTAGAACTAACCAACTACGAAAGTTTTCAGTCGAAAACCACATCTGATTGGTCGATGTGAATTTCTCACTACGTGATACTCCGCCTGAGAGAAAATGCAGACAACGCAGAAATCAGCTCATAAACGTTCACAGAAAAGACCAAGTAGCAAGAGCTGATAAAAATAAAGTAAACAACAACAGATTAGACGATGAAATATAGTTATAAATAGAATTCATATAGTTCAAATAGTTATAGATGGACATACAAACAAACAGGGACAGTTTGTTTGCAGTTTTTGTGACTGTTGTTATGTGTGTTTGTTAAGGTAGTTCTCTTCAGCTTAAGGCTATTGCTATTAAAAATTTATTAATTTATCAATTTCCACATGTTTTAAATATTATACACTACTGATATTAATTAACTCAATATATATTTAGTTTCAATAGAAATGTATGCAATTATACAATATAAAACTTTAAAGGCTGTTTTCTCAAAATGAGTTTTTTTCTCACACTCAGAGTTATAAATATATCCACTTCAGTAGCACCTACAAGCACCAGCTTTTCCAGTCTTATACTTAACTATATTCTGAAGGCTTTTACAGAGGGATTTGTTGATATATCATTCTTATCCTGAGTTATAAGTCCTTTTACTCGAAAATTGATTTTTAAAGGCTATTGTCAGTATTCACAAAATGCACAAAATAAGATATCCAGAATCCCTTCTGTAAAAGCCCTCTCATCTAATATGTCAACAAATAGAACCAAGAATTTTAAACCTGGTTCTTTCCAATTTCCAGATTTTGGGGACGGGGACGGGGACGGGGGGGGTTATTTGACATGCTCTCTGCAGACATTTCAGGGATGCGTTGGTCATGTCCAGGCGCAGGTCCACCATCCGATCTGGATATGGCCCGGATCCTTAAGTATATAAGGCCTCATTTGCATATTAAAACATTAATTTACACAAAACTTGTAATAAATTTTTTTTCCTATGTTTATGCAAGTAATAAACTGGAGAAGTTTCACAGTGATATCTTGTCATTTAAAAAAATTCCCTATTCACCTGTAGTGTCTCGCCTTAATGGAGTTCATGTCACCGAAAACAAAAGATATGAGCTGTATTTTATTGATCATCAGCTAATTTCAAAATCAAAGACCGCAATATGAGCTGAGCGCGGCAACAACACTGGTAAGATCATTCTGTTTCTTTACTTTGAATGAATATGTGTGTTGAGCACCTACGACTTTACTTTCGGTTTAATTTGTGGTAGTTTGTGCGTTGGCGTAATGAAGAGATACTCGTCTGCGGCGATGCGTGCTTCAGTAGCGCTGTTATATCTGGCTATGTCATATAGCCCATAACACGCTCTCACACTTTATTTGTTTAGCATTGTTGGGAGGAGTAAAATTTACATATGTGGTTTCAACAACCAGATGGATTTAGACTTTAGTTTTGACTGTAATGCGGCCCAGACCCCCACCTGAAGTGGCTTTTAGTATTTTGTGTATTCGTTCTTAATGCTCCTGTTGTCTTCTGTGCCCAGAGTTGAGTTTTGTTTGGTTCATTCAAGAAGCATGTTTTCTTTGAGCAGGTAAAATGAAAGGTTCAGTTCATATAACTGACTAACAAGATTGTATACATGAGGATACAGTGCATCGTCAATGCATCGTGAAATCTAATTGAACTGAATCGATAACATGATAAGCGTAATCGAACCAAACCGTGAGACCAGTCTAGGTTCACACCCTTAGTGGCTGGTGGGTTTTAAAATAGAGGAGGCACACAAAATGTTTGTGGTCGGATCCCCTCCCAAGGACTTTTTATTTTTATTTGATTTATTCATTTGTTTTTGCCTATACTGCTTTAAGATTTGCTATACTGCTTGTTGGTCACTCTTAGACAGGAAAACAACACACATACAGCAAGACAATAATTTTTCTCACTTGAAGCAAAAATCCATCCTTCTGTCCTTTAAATGTCTGTGTTAAAAGAGCACATTAGGCCGTTTAGTGAAACTTAGTCTTCCTAGCTTGTGTTCGAAAGGTAACTTGGTAAATATCTCTACTCTCTATATGTAGAGTTCAGATACAAATCTCTAAGGCCATTGGACGGTTTCTTTTAAATTAGCATTTTTTATCAGACTCCTATGTTTAGGTTCAGTAATTTCACTTTAATGCCAATGAAAAGGTTATTAGTCAGTTATTGAAATGCCTTATTTTCAAAAATGCCACTTAAGTCAGTTCATGGGTATTTAACAAATTTAACTGTCTTTTGCTGCAAAACCAGCTAAGTCCATGTTAGTTAGTTTTTTTTTTTTTAAACTCTAAGTCCACCTGTTTGGACAAAAAGACATGGTAAACAGTTGCAAAATCACTAAAGATGCAACTGGAAACATTGCAAATGATGAAAGCAGAATTCAAAATGTAACAATGAAGAAACTGATCCACACAGTAGGGGAGCTGTGATGCAAAGTGACTGCCACATCCGTTTCTGTCAGAAGCACAAGGAACACTGTTGTGTTTACTTGCTACTCGCAAAATCCTGTCATTGCAACTGTAACGATGAAAGCTTGGCAAATGAAAGACGGCTCTTTTCGGCGTCATTCATCTTGAAATCACTTGATTCGATTCATGGTTTCTATGGACTTAGAGGATTTTGCTGACAAAGGGAAGTGGCATTTAGAGGTTTCTGCCAACAAACTGGTATTTCTGAATGGGCTGACGCTGGGATTTAGCGGATTTGAAATGAAAGTATTTGATAAACGTATAATATGTGCGGAGGGCATTCGCTCAATATCATCTCATTTTTGACGGAGGTGGCATTTAGCGGCTTTTGCATCTGAACTCTTCATATGTAGTTGGGACATCAGCAGTAGCAGTCCAAACGAATATCACGTAATTTACTTCTCCTCGATGGTTGGGTGATATACCAAAGGAAGCTAGCTTCCTCTGCCATGTCTCTTTTCTTAACACTCCTAATCACTGAAAGTGAAATACTGATTGGTGGATATTTTTTTAAGTCCCCAGCTATGGATTTGTCTCCTTCTCCACTTCTCTGTTCCCTCAGACTTGCCTTTGCACATTTTTACGAATGTTCATAATTAAATCAGCAGATTCAGCAGTGAAGAGAGCAATGGTTACACTTAGTGTAAATTACAGTGGTGAAATTACAAACAATAGCTACACATTCTGAGGAATACAATAACTGGGAATTTTATCAACATTTTTCACCTAAAAATGAATGGGTTGTGCCTCCCTTTCCCCCCCGATGAGCCGTCACTGGGTCTGATTACTGAGAAGTCTTGTTATACCATGCAGCCCTAACTCACAACTCAAACAATGTCAGTCATGACCGTTTGTCTTGACTGAGATGTATATTGTATAGTCTGACATAAATGACATGTTGCACAGTAGGCTTTTACCCAAGGCAGGCACCGGGGTCATATCATACTGCACAACCTTACAAGCAGCAAGCGTAAAAGAACAAATCACGCAGTGCTCAGTTTGCTTATTCAAAAGGGTAGCTTGACTATAGTCTGCAAAATTAGCCCGACTATATTGTACTGTAGATTCCTCGCAACTGAGATTTGATCATATCAATGTGACTTGTATTACAGTATGATTTCAGTGTTCTCATCCTGTCCCAACCCTTAATGCCTGTCATTTTTTCCTTACCTCTTCTCTTCCTCACTTTCTCACCTCTCTGAAGAGTATCGCAGGTGTCCAGGGAAAGTGTTAGAAAGTGAGTCTCCCGCAGTCACCAGTTAAAGCAGAGCTGGATTCCCCTCAGGGAGACACAGACACACAGTTGGCTCTGAGCTGCTAATACTTTATTGATTTGCTCTATGGAAGAGGGCATCCAGCATTTTAAAGCTTCAGACTGACATCTCTTAAATATACCATCCATAACACGCAAACGCATACACACACACACACACACACACACACACACACACACACACACACACACACACACACACGCACACATTTGTTTTTGTAAATTGTGGGGACATTCCATAGGCGTAATGGTTTTTATACCGTACAAAACGTATTTTCTATCCCCCTACACTGCCCCTACCCCTAAACCTACCCATCACAGGAAACTGCACATTTTTACTTTCTCCCAAAAAAACTCATTCTGTATGATTTATAAGCCTTTTGAAAAATTGGGACATAGGTAATGTCCTCATAATTCACCCTCTCCTTGTAATACCTATGTCATACCCATGTCATTATACACATTTGTGTCCTGATATGTCACACACACACACACACACACACACACACACACACACACACACACACACACACACACACACACACACACACACACACACACACACACACACACACACACACACACACACACACACACACAGAAGAGGAAGAGGATTATGGTCAACCTCACAGTGAAAGCCCTGCAACTTGCAACATATTGCAACTTGCATATGTACCTAATAGCTAATTACTATTGTTGAAATTTTATTGTATTTTTAAAGGAAAAATGTATTAACCACAAATGAAAAAAATGACTCAAAAATGTCAAAAAAACATTCCCGACCCCTGAGCTAGGGGAATGGGATATAATGCAATGTATACTACTGCATTGTAGCATATACATTGTAGCTTAAAATCTTGATGAAAGGAAAAATATGTTTATGTAAACTATTCCCATAAACGTATTTAGTACAATTTTTTGTTGATATATAAATGGCATTGGTTTTGGTGGCTTATCAAGTTATCCAAATCACTACATTTTCGAAGCGAACAAAATGAATTTCACATCCCACCGAGTAGAACATTCGAGGGCTGATCCTAGATCAATATTTTCCTCCGAGACACTTGCGGCGTCTGTGCCCAGATGTGACAGTTTTGTCCATTGTGCTCTGAGCTTTGAAGGAAATCCCGTTCAGAAATGCACAATTCGGTGAACACTGCTTTAGAAAGAGATCTGTGATTGTTTGCTGGGGTCCAGAGAGGCATCTCTGACCAGTTGGCATTGCCATCTTCACCCATTCTCATGCAACTCCCTATTCAAGCGCCGCCTGAGCAGCCTGCAGCTCCGTAAATGCCAAAATCTGCATCGCCTCCGAGTTCCAAAGAACACAGGCAGTGAGCCTGCAGGGTTTAAACCCATGAGAGTGAAACAGGAAGGGGAAGAGGATGAAAGGGAAATGAGAATGAAAGCCGAGATGATACAGACTGAACTGAATATTTGCTTTTTGTTTTGCAAAAAAGACAATGTTTTGCTGCGACCTGCTGATGTCCTTCAAATAACATCCGAGGTGACTGTGGTTTGGAATAAAGTCACATAGATACAAAAAGCGGAATAAAGTCACATAGATACAAAAAGCGGTCACATAGATACAAAAAGGGCGGGCGAGAGAATAAACTAATGAGCTTATTTAGATCAAGGCCGATTTGACATGACTGTCACAGCTCTTCTCAAAGATAGCGCAAGCCACCCTGCCGTTTCCAAAAGAATCCAAACCATTGATGTAAAACATTGATTAAAATGCACATTTGGTACTTTTTCCATCCACTGTTTGCCTCTGAATGATGTGTTGGCATGCGCATGAAACCAGTGTGATCGCATTAGTATTAATTCATAAAGCGTAGCTCTATGAGATTTATTACATGTTTAACGGCGTTAAATTAATTAAATGCGATAACCACATTGACAGTATTTTCTTTAGCTTAAATTTCAACATGAACAGCGGAAATGATGTATTTGACAGTAAAAAACGGGTTTTCTCATAATGTTTTATCATTAATGAACAGGAATCCTGCAATGAGATTATACTATTGGACTCCGCAGCAATGCTCACGCAAAAAAATTCCAATGATTGTAGTTCTGGCCAGTCTTGTGAACAGCACAGAGGATTCATAAATACATATTTTTTATCTCTAAAGATTTTCAAACATCAAAGCTGTTGTTCTTTAAAAGTAGAACATACATTTATGTTGTATGTTTCATTGTTTGTTATATTGGCAGATACTATTTTCACAGATTGTGTACACATTTTGTGTATATAAACTAATGTATAAAATGTTTTAATGTAGTAATCATAATAAGAATATACATTTTTCAAAAGTCCAGGGTTGGTACAATGCTAACCAAGGCTGTACCTGTTTGATCAAAAACACAGGAAAACAGTAATATTGTGAAACGTTTAATATATTTTAAAATGTAAATTGAATTCATTACTCCAGTCTTCAGTCACATGATCCTTCAGAAATCATTCAGATATGCTGATTTGGTGCTCAAGAATCATTTCTTATTATTATCAATGTAGAAAACAGTTGAGCTGCTAAGAAAATTTTGTGGAAACCCTGAAAATAGTGTGTAACTTAATGTAATAAAATATTGTATAATTATGTATAGTTCAAATAAACATATCAAACTATTTATTATATACACGATCAGGCATAACATTATGACTGCTGAGAGCTGAAGTGAATAACACTGATTATCTCTTCATCACGGCACCTGTTAGTCGGTGGGATATATTAGGCAGCAAGTGAACATTTTGTCCTCAGAGTTGATGTGTTAGAAGCAGGGAAAATGGGCAAGCGTAAGGATTTGAGCGAGTTTGACATTGTGATGGCTAGACGACTGGGTCAGAGCATCCCCTGATCTCAATCCAATCGAGCATCTGTGGGATGTGCTGAACAAACAAGTCTGATCCATGGAGACCCCACCTCACAACTTACAGGACTTAAAGGATTTTCAGGGGTCTAGTGGAGTCCATACCTCGACGGGTCAAGGCTGTTTTGGCAGCAAAAGAGAGACCAACACAATATTAGGAAGTGGTCATAATGTTATGCCTGATCGGTGTATACAGACTGTTGGAGTGTTGTGATTGTTATCCTGTCACACCAAGTGCAATTAGTAACTCTGGATGTTATTCCCATAGTTTTATTGAAAATCATCTTACCAAATGTTTTCCTTCAAATAATGTGGAAGAACAAAGGTCTAATAAATAAATGTTAGAGCACAACAAATAATAAGAGCACAGATGTAAGTAAAAAAAAAGTTTTAAAAAAGTGTAAAATATATATATATATATATATATATATATATATATATATATATATATATATATATATATATATATATATACACACACTGTGTGTGTGTTTAAATACAAATAGTTAAGAAAGCTAATGGAATCATTCTGATGAAGCAGAGGACAGCAGGGGCAGATTATTGATGGCGGAGGTTGAGAAGGGTTTTTAAAGAAGCGGAGGAGAGAAAATGAAGTTGAAACCAGTGCTGCCTTTCCTTCGCCTCTGTGTGTGTTTGATAAAATCGTGTGCTGGGCCCGTGGGTCTCGCTCTCAGCGAGGTGATGGAAATGCGCTGCTCCTAATCTCCTAATGTATGTTCCTTCGTCCTTGGCCGGGGCACATGGGAGAAAGATGGGGCCTTATCAGCGTTTATGAATTTATGGAAAATATTTCTGCACTGACAATTTTCAGCTCTCTCTCTCGATTTTCCTCCATCGTTCTCTCACCCACCCACCCACTCGCTCGCTTTCTCTCGCACTTTCCTCTAGCGTTCCCGACCAACTTCATACGAGTTTCAGCGGAGGACGGGAATCTGGCAAAGTGGTTGGCAGGAGTTTCTCTGTATTTGAGGGCTGTTTCTAGAATTAATGCTTCTTTTTAGGCCACATACGTTGACAAGCTAATGACGTTGATATGAGCCATCTATTTATACACACTCCTGAGAGCCCACACACTTCTACAATATGTAATTTCACTGTCACAATGAGCTGAGAAAAAGATGACAGGAAAACATGGTAGTTAATGAGCATGGCAAGTTAATGTGCTAATTACTGAACTTCAAATAATGACATTGGAGATTTTTTAATTATTTCTATTAGTTAATTAAATGAGCAACAGGCAGAAACGTACCTAGTACGGTGTGCCTATAATCTTCATGCCATAGTGCCTGTCATTTTACAAGAGTCTTAAAAGAATGCTCT